>CM056049.1:621722303-621963438 GCA_029574335.1 Rana kukunoris | reverse complement strand
CCCCCCCCCTCTAAGGTACTGTTTAGTATTTAAATGAATACCATATTTATTGGCGTATAACACGCAACCTAACTTTAAGCGGGAAGTTTCAGGAAAAAATTATTCCACAGCCCCCCGCGTATAACACGCAGGCACAGATTACCCTCTATTTTCAGGGTAAAAATGTGAGCGTTATACGCCAATAAATACAGTATTTTAAATAAGGCACTTCAAGATATCAAGGCTAAATTCCGATAACTGGGAAACATCCCTCTGCTAGCATTCATAGAACATTTTCTTGTTGAACTGGAACTAATGCAGAAACTGTGATAGCGTATATCAGATGACCATATACCTACTAATGATAGGCAAAAAAAATATGGCAAATGATGATGGCAAAAAAAAAAACATGTGGCCAAATGTTGTTGTTTTTTTTTTACTTACCAGGCTAAAGTTTAGGTTTGAGGTCTTGTTTACTGTTTCTGCTAGTCCCTATGACATGAAAGACAAGTATATTGTATTTATTAATAACTGTGTATTTGATCAACACATATGGCATAAAATGAACTTTATTTGTCCTCTATATTATAGTTTGCAAAATACTACAAAGATTTACTTTGGAGAATGTTTATGTGCCATGGCATACATACAGTTACCAAACCCCAGCTAAAATGTATTTTTTTTTAAAGTAGACAGAACCCGTCACAGGACAGGCAGTAAGGTAAAATCTCCAAAACAAGATGACAGTGAGCAGATAAAACAAGACAGTAGCACCGACTCTTCCCAAAAGTCTCCAAATCAAAGAAAAGCTTCGGCGCAATCTGGGGTTTAAACATTTTAAAATTTAAAAATATACTCTAATTTTTTTTTTTTTAAGAAAGAAGCCAGACTGCCAAATTATTCTGCATAGTGCTAGTGTGATGCTCATTACTTTGCACCTAAACCCACTTGGTGCATAGTGCTAGTGTGCTGCTCATTACTTTGCACCTAAACCCACTTGGTGCATAGTGCAAGTGTGCTGCTCATTACTTTGCAAATAAACCCACTTGGTACAAAGTGCTAGTGTGCTGCTCATTACTTTGCATCTAAACCCACTTAGTGCATATTGCTAGTGTGCTACAGTGCTCCTTACTTTGCAAATAAACCCACTTGGTGCAAAGTGCTAGTGTGCTGCTCATTACTTTGCATCTAAACCCACTTGGTGCATAGTGCTAGTGTACTGCTCATTACTTTGTAAATAAACCCACTTGGTGCAAAGTGCTAGTGTGCTGCTCATTACTTTGCATCTAAACCCACTTGGTGCATAGTGCTAGTGTGCTGCTCATTACTTTGCACCTAAACTCACTTGGTGCATAGTGCTAGTGTGCTGCTCATTACTTTGCAAATAAACCCACTTGGTACAAAGTGCTAGTGTGCTGCTCATTACTTTGCATCTAAACCCACTTGGTGTATAGTGCTAGTGTGCTGCTCATTACTTTGCAACTAACCCACTTGGTGTGTACTGCACATGTCCTCTACAGTCCTTGTCTTGTTTGCACCGCCTGTATTACGCTGTACACTGCTGTTCAAAGTATATAGGGCCAAAGGGTCTTGTAATGACCTGGGGGAGTGGTGGCGGGGAAACCCATGCTTTTTTTTTCAGTGATTTTCATCCATATTGCAGGGACCAAGCATTACATTAAAGCCGCAAGCAGTATTAAATTACTTTTTTCTTATAGTAATCTCATTTTGTGCAGGGACAGTTCTAAACACGTGCCACCTCACAGGCATAGTATAGATACCCAGCAGGTACGATATTTAAAGGAATTTTTCATTATTTTATTTTTTTCACTTTAAGCATCATTAAAATTGCTGCTCCTGAAGAAACTAGTTTTTAAAACTTTTTTTTCCATTGATACATGTTCCCTGGGGAAAGACCTGGGTTCTCAAAGACGTTTTCCAACAATAACTTAAATATTGGGCTTTAAAATTAACACTTTTGAATTCGAACGTTCGAGTCACATAGACGTTAATGGGGTTCTAAATGTTTGCGTGTTTGTCTGATGTAAAAAAAAAAAAAAAAATGTTTGCACGAACGTTAGGTCCGTTCGAAGGTTCTGGTGCGAACCGAACGCTGGGGGTGTTCGGCTCATCCCTACTCATATATAAGACATCAGAGTTCAGTGGCATAGGTGAGGTAAGTATTTCTACTTTTCCCTGCAGGATGGGCTTAAAAATTTTTTTTTTTATAGAAACTGAGTTGTTTTTGTTCTTTACAATTTATTAAAAATAGGGACTAGTAATCATGGCAGCATTCAGGGCCAGGTTATTGGCTGCTATGGCCCGCAGCGCTTCCAGGTACCCACCACTGGGCGGAGGGGCGGACCTGGCTGGTTGGAGGCTTATGTCAGTGTGAGATCAGCTCATGATCTTATATCATCTTATGCCTGGACCCTATCCCAACACAGCAGAAGAAAGGTTGGCTGCAGCTAAGAAATATAATTTGCTATTGGAGGACTATAAACCATGCCCAGATTATGGAAGGGGTTATGGAGCTTATCCAATGCTTTCTGAAAAGTCACAGGAAGAAAGAGTTCCATGGTACATATGGAACCATTCTGATTTTAGGAGAAATTGGAAAGGGTCTCTGCACTGGGACTTTGATAAGTACCTCTGGCATTGTGTTGATTTTTCACCAGCCCCTGTACACTTTGATTGGATGCTTAAAGTGTTCCTTGGGTTCTTTGGGTCCTTAATGGCACAAGTTCTACCTTGGAGAAAAGTTTCCATCCCACAAAGTAGGAAGAAACTATATTGTTCCTCTCCACTGACAGCACAGGGATTTGTGCGTTTACACACACAAATCCCCATGCTGGCGCTCGTGCACGTGAACGCATGTGGCCTGCGGCGAGCATGCCCACCAGTCACACTCATCGGGTCCCCCGCTGTACAGCGAGCGTGCGCGCCCTCTGGTGGCCAAAACCGGTTAAGACGTACCCGTACGGGATTTCGCCCAGGAGAACCATTGTGCTGCAGTATATCTGCGTGACCCAGTCAGCAAGTGGTTAAACATATTTCCAACTAAGCAGCAGAGATGTAAAATATAATATATGTAAAAGTATTATGTAGACTTTATAGAAAGTACACAAATTATGCAGCGAAACACAATCTTTTGCACATCGGCATGTTACAAAAGTATCAACATTCATAAAGCAACATTACTCACAAAAATGCCTCCCTGTTCCAGAGTTCCAACAGTGATAAAGCGAGCTGATGTTGCAGTACACATCTAGAAGACCACAATAAACAAATTCCATTACTTGACATGATAACACAGGTTTAAAATACGAAACTGGAAGCAGGCCAATTTTTTTATGTAAGTGCATCCGTACTAAGTATTGTGTAAAAATATGGGCATTTAATGGAATACTTTTGTCCCACAAAGATCTCAACACCCCCCCTGACAATGTGTTAATTGGTTTAGAAATGTATGACACAAATCAACCACTGCTTCAGCCTCAAACCTTGTGATTCGCTACAAAGGTACAATCAACTCTGTTTACCAGGGGAAAGGGAGCCTGGGGAAGTGCTTAGGGATGAAACCAGACATAATGCTGACATAATGCTGTACTACTTGCCAACAAGCAAATAAATCAAGCTATTTGTTTACTTGCAAAAAAGGGGGCTATTTGTTTACTTGTTTAACAAGCCTGTCGGACTTTCCCCGCTTGACCAAAACCTTAGACTATAGCCAGCAGCACTGATCAATGTATTCACATGGCGGGCAGTCTCCTCGTTTTTAGACTACAATACCTCAGCAGGGGGAATTTCCTCATCCACACACCCAAGGTGGATGAGGGAATCTTTCCTGCTGAAGTATTATTTCTTGAGTGCATGACTGGAGGAATCAAGCCTTTTTTTCTTTCTTTTTTTTTTTTAAACCCACTGCTTGAATGAAAAAAAATGACTCATCTATGGCCTACTTAACGTCATTACTTGCAATGGCTCACTGCTGCTGAAGTAGAGGGGATAAGCAAGAGATATGCATCTGACATTGCTTTTGAGGAGCACCAGGATGTGATGACGGCTATACATGTGTCTTTAAATGTCTCAACCTTTCAAATATCAGTAAATGAGCTCCTGCATGCCCCTAATATGAGAAAAAGTCCATGGAAAGGTCTTCTGTTTAGAGGTGGGATGTATTAAGATGACTAATGTGTTACTGGAGATACTTGAAGTTGTATAAACACATTTGCTCTACACCTGGGTGTCTCCACTGCAGTCGGACAAGCTGTGCTCATATGGAAGGGGCTTAGGTGAACTGTCCAAGAGATCACAAATGACAGACATTTCAGAGAGGTCTCTCTGACAGAAAGAAAGGTGATGTGGAGCATTTCTGCTGGTGCAATCCAAGGTGCACCTCAGCAGTGCACCTCAGAAGGGCTCAGAGTAGATGCAGCAAAAATGGAGATTCTGGCCTAGACCACAAAGAGAGTACTGACTAGATTATTTTTTGTGACATTAAAATGTGTAAACCACCACTGTTGAGTAAAGCTGGTACCAGTGTCAGGGAAGCCCAGGAACCCTGTGAGAAATGGCAGAAAGCTTACTGCAAAGAACAGTAAGACCCTGTTAAGGTAGGGCATACATGGAAAAAAAGTTGGGCCTATACTAAGGTGACCAGATTTTTCAAATGAAATCCGGGGACATATTTTTTTTTTTACTAGTAATAGCAGGAAATCAGCGAAAATTAATCTTGCACTGACTGTTTTTGAAATTGCCCCAGCCCCTGTTCAAAACCAATCCGGGGACAAAACCAGGGACAGTTTTTGCCTCTGCAACAATGGTCACCATGGCAAGTAGAAAAGGCTGATCTCTTTAGTAAGGATACAGACAGTAATGGAAACTTAAAACTAAATGACATAATAAAGAAAAACAGGGTTTGGCCAGAGATACTTTTCTATTTGAAGATTCTTCCTCTGGTATCTGTCTGTACTTCAGACAGTGCAATCCTTTTAAATTACTCTTAAAATAAAACCAGCTGCAGGATCAGAATATGTAATGAAGCCATTATGTTGGCACCGCTCAGATCTGAAGTACTAGGAGGGTAGGCTGTGTGATGATGCACCACCCACAGGGTGTGTAAATGACAACCTGTGATGACAGGAGGTGTGCAGAGTAATGTGAGTGTTGTTCTGCCTCTAGGGGGCTGGTGGCACTGGAGTGAGGAGGAAGCTGAAAAAAATGCTGAAGAGGGAACTTGACAAGAATTTTGACTTAATACAGGAGTGGGGAATGAAAGAAAAATACATAAACATGCCTCTTTGTATTACATATAGTAAAATAGGAGGAACGCTTCTCATTTTAGAATATTGGGCCCCATCAGCCAGATGCACATTCAGAACCACTGGTATATATAGTGCAAATATAGCCTATTATACTGCCATTTCAAGCTTTTTGGACATCAGTGCAGTGTATGGAAAACATTGTGGCTTCTATGGAGTAGGGTGTGGGACCCAACGAGACAGTATAACCATACAGGTTATGCTGAGAAGGGACAAAACTATTTTAAAAGCTCTCCAACCTAATTGCAGCACAGTAAAGCTTTCATAGAATTGAAAGTATTCCCATGTCTTATTTCATTATATATCCACAAAAGAAGGGAATTACCGTATTTACCGGCATATACCGCGCACTTTTTTCCCAAAATCATATACCGAGCGCAGTACACTCGGGTACACTCGGTCAGGCTTGGCTCCCCTTGCGGTCACGCTCTGTGCCGCCTCCTAGCCTTTATGCGAGAGAAGCCGAGCGTGCCCGAGTGTACTACGCTCGGTATATGTCGGCGGCGGCATTCAAACACAGAGCAGGAGGCGGGGATCGACTCAAAAACAGTGCGGGAGAAGCGGGGAGGACACTACCAAGGCCGCAGACGGACGCCGGACCGGACAAGGCCGCCGATGGACGCTGAGCAAGACACCGAAGAGGGGAATTCAAACTGTAAGTATATTATTTTTTTCCTGAAATTTCCCTTCCAGGATGGGTGTGCGCGCTATACGCCGGGGAGAGGTATATGAAGATAGATACGGTATGCTTCAGTTGAGGACAGTGTCAGAGCAATGCAATTGGTTTATTTTTTATTTTTATTTTTATATTTATATTAATCAGTATATTGCGAATAAATATTTAATAGTGGGTAAACCCATGACACTTGTTCACAGGGAGCACAGTGGTAGCCATTTGTTCTTTTTACTTATGAGTGAGGAAATCACTTCTCTGACTGGTGGTTGATGCAAACACTAAATAGATGGCATTCATTTAATAAAGCACAGTGTATTATAAACAATTAATTTTTTTCCCACTGGTTTCAGCTTTTTTTTTCATCCTTTTTGCATCTCAGTGTTGCTAATCTTTTTTTTTTGCTACTTCCAATCTACATGAACTCTCTCCAGCATTTGGGCAGCACAGTGGTGTAGTGGTTAGCAGTTTCACCTAGCAGCAAAAGGGTCGCAGGTTTGAATACCGACCACGACACCATCTGCTTGGAGTTTGCATGTTCTCCCTGTGTCTGCATGGGTTTCCTCCGGATACTCCGGTTTCCTCCCACTCTCCAAAGACATGCTGGTAGGTTAATTGGATCCTGGCCAAATTGGCCCAGTATATATGTGTGTACGACTGTGCGTCCCAAGCGTGTCAAGATCCCACGGGGTAAATGACTGCACCAGCCGGGAAGACACTGGCTGCAAAAAGCGCCTAGAGGCGATTCAGTTTGCATGTGTAGTGCTATACAAGTCATTCATTCATTCAGCATTTACTGCATGACATTTCTCGGGGCATTTTTTGTAACAGGGATAAAAGTGGACCTTGCCTGCCCAGTTGAAATGGCCACTTTTAGCCTCTATCAGGAGCCCCATGACAAGATGTCAGTGGAGGAACAGAATTGTAAGACAAGGATAGAGTGTGGCCACTCTATACGGGCAAGGCCCTGAACATAAAAGGATTAACAGGAATAATTTTAATAAAAGCTGTAGATTTAAAAAAAAAAATCTATTCATTTTTGAGATTATCCAAAAATGTTAAAGCTTATATGCAGTTTTAATTAAAATGTTAATATTTAGTCTTGAACATAATGAAGGCAAACGAGAATGAGACAACAATAAGCAGTGAATACAACAGACCAGTACAGAACTGTAAAATATGACTTACACCTTGCTGGCTGCATCTTCCTTTGTCATCCTGTCTTTTGTCTGTGCAGGAACAGAACATAATTTTAATTTCACTGTTTTACTAATCCAGTTCTATTGACAATTGTTTTTACTTTCAGTCTTGTCTATGGTAGTAGCAGTTCCATTATGTCAAGGATGTACAAATATCAAGTCAAGGTAAAGTTAATGGATTGTTACAAAATAGCATCTTCTTGCAGTCCCCCGCTGTCACTTACTATGAGCAAACTTTCTTATGCCAATGATTTAAAGCCATTTTTATCTGCTTAATAAGCATGCCTCCCTTGTTGTTCTTGTCCTGTAAAGCTCGTACACACGATCGGATAATCGAACGGGAATTGTGTGATGACACGATGTTGTCGGAAAATCTGACCATTTGTATGTTCCATCAGACAATTGTTGTCAGACTTTCCGCCAACAAATGTGGGATAGCATGCTTTAAAATTATCCGCCAACAAATGTGTGTTGTCGGATTATCTGAGCGTGTATGCACAAGTCCTTAGAAGAAAAAAAGCCAAAGTACAAACACGCATGCTCAGAAGCAATGCTCACCATAACACAAAATTAGCAGAAGTTTCCCAAAGGGTGGCGCTAAAGAGCTGAAAAAACATGTAGTTTTGTGTTTGTTGGCCGACAATTGTTTTCTGTTTGTATGCAATAGAACGCCCTGGCCAACGCCCTTCGGACAAAAGTCCTACGCTTTGTCCGCAGAAAATCTGAGTGTGTGTATGAGGCTTTAAACTGTAGGCAAGTTGAATACAACCAATGCAATGTTTACTTTGCATTGGTTGGCTGAGATGGGCATTTATATTTGCAAAGCTGCTTTGTATCACCAAATAAAAATAAAATACCTATGGGGCCAGATTCAGAAAGAGTTATGCCGGCGTATCAATGATACGCCGGCATAACTCACACTTTGCGCCGGCTTATCTGTTTTCTGTATGCAGAAAACAAGATACGCAGGTTTGCAGCAAAGATCCGACAGGCGTAATTGTATTACACCGTTGGATCTTAACTGCAATTTTAAAATGGTCGCTGGGGGCGTTCTTGCTGATTTACGCCGAGAATATGTAAATCAGCGAGATACGCCAAATCACAAACGTACGCGGGCACGATGTAGTCACTTTCCGCCGTTTCCGTAAGGGGTTTCCCGGCGTAAAGATAAAGCTGCCAAAAGCAGGCGCATCCTATGTTAAGTATGGACGTCGTGACCACGGGAAATTTGAAAATGTTTACGTCGTTTGCGTAACTCGTCCGTGAATGGGGATTACGTTCACGTCGAAAACACCATCATAATTCGGAGCATGCACAATGGGATTTTTCTATGGTCGACGCATTTGCAGTACGTTCGGCGCGTGGACGTGCTTAATTTAAATAGGAGACGCCCCCTACCCGCCAAATTTGAATTAGGCCACCCAGTTTACCCTATGCCGCCGTAACTTTACACGCAAGTGCTTTGTGAATACAGCACTTGCGAGTAAAGTTGCGGTGGCGTAATGTAAATAGGCAACGTTACGCCGCCGCAAAGAACCGCTCGCCATCCTGAATCTGGCCCATCGTGTCTTAAAAAAAGAGCTATTAATAAGTTAACTCAGCAATAATATACACTTATTCAAGAGGAACCTCATTCCCTCCCTGAGGTTAATTTTGCTATTATCTGCTTCTTCACTGGATTTTTGTTCAAATAACATGCAGTACTGTAAAATGTTATAGTAAATATATAAAATAGGGGCCTATTCAAAATGTACTAAACAAGCTCAAACCATAGGAAGCAGCAGACCAGTAAGAAAGGATAAAGAAAAAGAGAATCATTTAGAAAAATCGTCATTTAAACGGTAGTTCCCTGGATGTGTCATGACATATCCTGTAGATACATATATTACACGGTACAAAGGTTTTTGTTAATACATACAAAACAGCATATCAAGAAAATAAGAACAAACATAAGCCCATACATTAAAAAAAAAAAACACAAGTGTTGAGAGCCATCAGACATGACATAGCATCAGTTTGCCTCTTCCCCAGAGCCTCTAATCCAGTGGTTCTCAACCTTCTAGTCCCGTGACCCCTTGATAAAATTTCCCAAGTTGTTGGGACCCCTAACAATAAAATTATTTCGTAGCGTGTGTTGCGGGCACCTATTTAGCGCTCCCTGAGTCCCTTTAACTTATACAGTATTAAATACCATTATGCTACATTTTAGGATGTACCACTTTTTCTCTTTGTTCTCCTTTTTCCCCCCCATCACTCTCTCTAGCTGTCTTTCTTGTTGTTTAATGGCAACTATAATCACAGGTAGTGTTACTTGTGTGTCTCGACTTTGTGGTGTCTCGCAGCAGTGACACCTATGTCGAAATCAGGAGATAGGGTCTCCTCCAGCCCCTCCCACTTCATTCTTTACCAGTCAGCTGACCTCTAGTCTCTGCCCCCTAGCCATGCCGTGAACTGAGTGGGTAGCTGTGAAGAGGCGGAGTGGGCGGCCCAGGCTCCAGGGACAGCCCTGCTGGGCGGCTGCACAAAGGCTAGGAGAGTGGTGCGGGCTTTAGGAACAGCCCAGGATTTGGTGACCCCTGACATATCGTCATTTGACCCCCAAGGGGGTCCTGACCCCAGGTTGAGAACCACTGCTCTAATCTAACTAGAACTGGTGATGGTGTAAAAAAAACAGGCAGATTGTGGCCAGATCATTAACATTAGCATGTATTCTTTAAAAGCGGTCTCTGGACAAAACATTTTTTTTTTTTTTAAATGGGTGAAGGCATGGAACCGCTTTAGGATTTGTACTGCCATCTGCATGCCCCTTGCTGTCCACCAGGATCAGGAGGTTAGGACACATTTCCTCAACTGAGACAAAGCAAAAAAAATAATAATAATAAGGAAAATAACTGTCTCACTCTTTTCAAAACTAACAAAAAAAAAAGGTTTGGCTGAAGTTATGTTAGGATTAATTTCCTGAAAAATTAATATACAAACCTAGAATAATTTTAAACTAACCTTCAAATCTAATTGTGAATATGATGAAGACATGTGTGGGAATGTTTTTATCTCTAGATGTACATCTAGTCAGCACTCCAGTTAACGAATTATAAAAAGGAAAGGGTCTTGCCCTCTGTGACTACAATATGAGGCAGCTGGAGGAGCTGAGATAAACAGAAGCTCTGAGATCATTGTTTCACATCATTAACCTTGCCTTTGCCTGTGGTATCTATCCCTCGGAAAGCACACTGCACCGAAATATGGATCGCTGTTAAGAGTGTTTTATTAGCTCTTTTATGCAATTAATATAGTATTTCTAGAACCTTGTGAGCTATCAGAATGTGTCAAGGGAAGGCAACTATGTCCAGAAAATGTGTCCTTTACAACAGACTGGTGATATTGTCCATAGCAACCAGATTATTTTATTTTAATGAAGCCATGTTTAACAAAATGTTATCATTTTACATTTACTGTTCCACCACAGAGAGGAGGAATAAAGAAAAAAAAAAGAAAAGGCGGTAGGCCATAGGATAAAGGGGATGGAGTTGGATTAGGTGGGGATAGGTTGAGCTGAGCATCCTCCGTCTCTCTCGGATATGGTTAATGAGAAAGTAGAGTTCACCATGTGTTGGATGCAGATTCTTGGTAATGCGGCCAGCAGGCCCAAGTGTGAGTGAACATGGAAGGGTTAACATGAGCTATACATATGAACTCTCTCATTTCTGCAACTTCCTAAGTGCATTTGAACCAGTCAGCAAGTTTCGGAGAGTCTGTGGCGCAGTATTCACATTTTAGTGCTGTACAGAATGTGTTTCAGGACATATGAATTCGGAACACAGAATTCAGCGACGCCTTGGGGAACCCCTTCCTCAAAAATTCCTAAGGGAATTTAAAATCATACCCAGTGTGGGAAATTCTTCATGGGATTGGGGTGAGTGAGTGAGAAACTTGTAAAGCGCAACACATGCGAACTGAATCGCCTCTGGGCGCTGTTTCCATACCATGGGTCAGGGACCCCTTGACCTCAGAAGAGATGGGTTTTAATCTTTCTCCTGAAGGCCAAGTGGTCCGACTCCAGTCAGATGGTAGTTGGTAGAGCGTTCCACAGCCGAGGTCCCTGGACTGCAAATGGGGTTTAATCGGAGAGGATTTGGAGCAACACAGGCTGTGCTCTGCATTCTGTTAAGTTGCTGACTCTGGACTGGACACAGTGGGACACCTTTAGAGATCGCAAGAATCTTGAAAGATAAATATTCACTAAAGGATAGTAAAGTAATTTTTGTGTAGAGCGGGTAAAAGGGCCCCAAAAAACAGTTCACTTTGAGGAAGGGACAACCACCTAGGTCCATGCTAGGTGTGACATTAGCACTTACTTCCAAACACCCCCTTCTGGGCACTGGGGGTGCCAAAGAGGCTGGTGCCTTTCAGTGTTAGGGTTCTGCATGCAGACCTCTCCCATGTTATAGGAATACCAGGTCTACATGCCTGCCTGCCAGTATTGTTGAAACTGTTCTAATTCACAGTTTCAGCACCACGGATAGCAATTATCAGTGAATGACTGAATGGATTCCTATTATTTAACAAGATTTGTTCAAAACAGATTCACCCAAAGGTGAAAAATAGCTGCCACTGTACTATGAAGATACATCTTGGCATGTTTTAATATAACAATTCACCTGCCAGATTTGTCCTGCCATTTGCTGGGTAAATCTTATTGAATCTAATGCCGCGTACACACGATAATTTTTCAGCATGAAAAAAACGAAGTTTTCCCAACTTCATCATTAAAAACGACGTTGCCCACACACTATCGTTTAAAAAAAATGATGAACAAAGCGTGGTGACGTACAACACGTACGACGGCACTATAAAGGGGAAGTTCCGTTCACCTTGGAGCTGCTTTAGCTGATTTTGTGTTTGTAAAAGACAATTCGTGCTGTTCTGCCTGTTACAGCGTGATGAATGTGCTTACTCAATTATGAACGGCAGTTTTACCAGAATGAGCGCTCCCGTCTTATAACTTGCTTCTGAGCATGCACAGGTTTTTTACGTCGTTCTTAGCCCACATACGATCATTTTTTACAACCCGAAAAACGACATTGTTTAAAACGACGTTAAAAAATAAAGCATGTTCGAATTTTTTATTTTTTTTTTGTCGTTTTTCAGAACCTGAAAAATTATGTGTAGCCCACACACGATCATTTTAAATGAAGTTTTTGAAAACAATGTTTTTTTCATGCTAAAAAATGATTGTGTGTACGCGGCATTACTCCTCTTGTGACCCAACATCTATTGTGGAATCAATAGTAGCTATGTCACTCCAACGTGGCCTATTTTCCTGTACCACCAATTCCCATCAGATGCATGACCAGGAGAACATCCCTGCCCAGCTGTGCCGTTTGTCAAGTAGAAATGATCTGGCCACAAACTGATGTCACCAATATAAAACCAGCTTTATTATAATATATAAATACTGATCTCCATGATTAAGCCCTTAGTGGGGTGAAATGCATTGAAGCGTGGGGAGGGGGGGGGGGGATTGAGCATATGAGACTATATGTTGTGAATCCTCTATTTTATTATATTAATGTTGGTTTTACATTGACAATGGCATGCCTGGTTCATTCCTTTTAGCATCCATTGTATTTCAATCCGGTTTCAACTAAACTGACCGTACTAACCATTGCCAATGGCACGCAATAGTGTTTGTGTTGTTAATCCTACAACCCTAATAATGTAATGTGAAATTACATGGGTGACATCCTCATGACTCACTCCCAATTCTATGACGTTACTGCCATCACACAACATGTCAACAGCCTGTAAATAACAAGCACAAAAAAAAAAAACAATCCCTATTGTAACATTTTGCTATCTATTTAACTTAGTTTCCTTTACAGATTGATTACCTGTATAGTCTGAATCACAGAGATTGCTCCTGTTTCCTAATGAAAAGGTTGATGGTCCTGCAGTCTGCAAAACATTAAACAGGAGAAAATTATGGACATTTGTCACAGCAAAAATAGACTTCTTGAGGCAGTTGTTACTAGAATACTGGCAGTTATTCGCAGGCTAAGATGTACTGTCAGTTTAACTTCATTAGGTCTTGTTATTTATCACTAAGCAGTGCTATTATGACTGGTGTAGCTACCTAGCAGCCGGGTTTCCTTCATTTATCCACCAGACTAGGATCACATACAAGGAACTGATCGTTTGTATGCAAAAGTATAACAATTTCCTATAATTTTTTTGGTCCCATTCTCTAATACTTGATTGCCATAAAAATCCAGGGTACTGCCGGTTGTACTGCCCTATCAGTGGCCCTTCTCATTACATATACAGACTTTGCTTCCTGTGCTGTCTGTACTGTGTACAAATGCATACAGTATATTGCCTTATTTATTAAAGAAATTGTAAAGACAGATGGTTCTTTATCTTAATGCATTCTATGCCTCCCAGCATGCCCTAATTACTTACCTGAGCCCGGTCTCTCTCCAGCGATGTCCACGAGTGTCTTAGTCACCCAGGACTCTTCTGATTGGCTGAGACACAGCAGAAGAGCCATTGGCTCCTGTGGCTGTCAATAAAAGTCAGTTAGCCAATCAGGGGAGAGAGGTGGTGGGGCCGGGTCAGGGCTTGTTTCTAAATGAACACATGGAGCTGCAGCTCGGCTCAGGTGCCCCATAGCAAGCTGCCTGCTGTGGGGGCACTCAACAGGAGGATGGGGCCAGGAGCAGCGGAAAGAGACCTGAGAAGAGGAGGATCCAGGCTGCCCTGTGCAAAACCAACTGCACAGAGGAAGTAAGTATAACATGTTTGTTCTTTTCTATTTATCTTTAAAAGGAGACTTTGCAATCACTTTAAGGCCTCCAGCTCGGGTCTTTTTCTTGCAAGAATGGAACATACAAATTAAAATACATTTGAATTGTTCCCTTACATTGCAGGCTTATAAAGCTGAGTTTAATTTTCGTGCTATGTCACTTTCTACCCTATGCATTTGTACACAGTACAGACAGCACATGAAGCAAAGTCTGTATATGTAATGAGAAGGGCCACTGATAGGCAGGGCCGCCATCAGGGGGGTACAGGCCCGGATGGTAACCCCCCCCCGCCTTTTTTGCTTTATTTTTTATAAAAAAATATATTTTTTAATATTTTATTTATTAAATTTTTTATTAAAGGGCCAATTTTTTTTCTTTTATTTTTTTTAGCAGTCCGGAGGTGCCCAGGTGCCTGGAGACCCCTAGGGCCCCAGATGGCAAACCCCCATTTTTTCATTTATTTTAAAAAATATATATATATTTAATATATTTTTATTTTATTTTTTTATTAAAGGGCGAATGTTTTTTTTAAGGGGTCTGGAGGTCCCCAGGGGCCTGGAGATCCACAGGGCTCCAGATGACAACCCCCCCTTTTTTATAAAAAATAATAATTTTTATGTATTTTTTTTATTACCTTTATTTTTATTTTTTATATACATATAAATATACATACATTTATTATTATTATTATTAAAAGGCACAGAGGTCCCCAGGGCCCCAGATGAGAACCTTTTTTCTTATAAAAATGTTTTACATTTTTATATATATATATATATATATATATATATATATATATATATTCTTAGTAAAAGGCTCAGAGGTCCCCAGGGCCCCATGTGATTTTTGTTTATATATTTTTTTATGTGTTTTTTATTAAAGGGCCCAGAGGTCCCCAGGCAACCCCCTTGTTTTTTTTTTATAAATGTTTATTTCTTTTTTTATATATATATATATATATATATATATATATATATATATATATATTTTATTAAAGGGCCCAGAGGTTTCTTTTTATTAAAGGGCCCAGAGGTCCCCAGGGCCCCCGGATGGCTACCACCCTTTTTTTATATATATTTTTCTTTATTTATTTTTTTGTAAAGGAACCCCCCGCTTCTCAAATCGCGGCAGCCCCCCCCCCCCCGCTTCTCAATTTCAGGCAGCAGCACCCCCCCTCCCGGTTCTCTGCTCCAGGGGCCCATGCCTGAAGCTGTGTAAGGGGCCCCATAATTCCTGATGGCGGCCCTGCTGATAGGGCAGTACAACCGGCCGTGTTATACAGGGCTCATCCCCATCAGCTACACAGTGGGGCCTGGGAAGTATTACAGTTCATTGCTGTATTAAATAAAATAAAAAATAAAATAAAAAATCGAGCTTGCCAAACTTCTACCCCACTCCTACTTGTTAATGGAGCAGGGTTATATAATTTTAATGGGCCCCATAAGGACAACAGAGGGGCCCAGGTGAGTGCAGAAGAGGTAACATTTCTTAATTTTTAGGGCATATGTACATAATGCCACCTTGCTACTCAATTAGTCCCAGCCTATCTCCGTCCCGCCCCCGGAACCTGCCTCCAGTTCTCAGGTGCTGAGATACGAGGTGGCAGGCGGCTGACAGGGAACATCTGAAGGAGAACGTGGCTGCACTGAACACAGTCAGCGGACATGTCTCCCCGTGTGTACGCGGCCTGATATAACTCACAGCACAGTAGGCTGTTATCGGTATTACAATAATCATCACAGGCAGCACAGTAAGCAGGGGCTCTATCGTGGCTCTGTGCCTCATAGCTGCTGAGGGTGCTGACTTTGTTATGGCTTTGCTGTGTTACAGTCCGTTACATACAGCACAGCCATAAGTTCACAAAGTCAGCAAATAACAGCTATGTGGCACAGACTCATGATATAGCACCTGCTTACTCTGCTGCCTGTGATGATTATTGTAATGCTGATGATCATAAGAAGGTGAGATGTTACTTTACACTTTAGTTGGGGAAGTAGTAAACATGTGCTGTGGAGCTGCATTTGTACCACCTCCCAAACCAATCCCCTTTGACCACTTCCTGTCCAGCAACGTACGAGGACCTCGCTGGATTGGAAGGGTGATATCTGAGTCATCACTGCAGCATTAATTGAGATAAAATTCATCCCTTGTGAAAGAAAAAAAAATGAAAGATACAGTGTAAATTGTACAGTGTCATTATTAAAAATACATTTAACCACTTAAGACCCGGACCAATACGCTGGCAAATGACCCAAGGGGTTTTTGCGATTCGGCACTGCGTCGCTTTAACAGACAATTGCGCGGTCGTGCGACGTGGCTCCCAAACAAAATTTGCGTCCTTTTTTTCCCACAAATAGAGCTTTCTTTTGGTGGTATTTGATCACCTCTGCGGTTTTTATTTTTTGCGCTATAAACAAAAATAGAGCGACAATTTAAAAAAAAAATGCAATATTTTTTACTTTTTGCTATAATAAATATCCCCCAAAAATATATAAAAAAACATTTTTTTTCCTCAGTTTAGGCCGATACGTATTCTTCTACATATTTTTGGTAAAAAAAAATCGCAATAAGCGTTTATCGGTTGGTTTTCGCAAAATGTATAGCGTTTACAAAATAAGGGATAGTTTTATTGCATTTTTATTAATTATTATTTTTTTACTACTAATAGCGGCGATCAGCGATTTTTTTCGTGACTGCGACAATATGGCGGACACTTCGGACAATTTTGACACATTTTTGGGACAATTGTCATTTTCACAGCAAAAAATGCATTTAAATTGCATTGTTTACTGTGGAAATGACAGTTGCAGTTTGGGAGTTAACCACAGGTGGCGCTGTAGGGGATGTGTGACCTAATGTGTTGTTTACAACTGTAGGGGGGTGTGGCTGTAGGTGTGACGTCATCGATCGCGTCCCCCTATTACAGGGATGACGCGATCGATGCTCCGGCCACAGAGAAGCACGGGGAAGCCGTGTGTACACACGGCTCTCCCCGTTCTTCCGCTCCAGGGACGGATCGCCGCACTGCAGCGGCGATCGGGTCCGCGAATCCCGCGGTCCCGGTCCTGGAGCTTCGGACCGGGTCGCGGGCGCGCGCCCGCGGGCGCGCGCCCGCGACCCACGGCTGGGTACTAAAACCAACGTATATATACGTTGATGTGCCCAGCCGTGCCATTCTGCCGACGTAAATGTGCAGTAGGCGGTCCTTAAGTGGTTAAACTGCCCCTGCTCCTTCGTGCTTACGCGCAATTGCGAACGCACATGGCCCTTCACGCATGTGTAAACGGCAACAAACAAACATTTTGTTTCGAGCCAGGGTCAGGGGACGGGACAGTGGTGAGGTCAACATGATGGGGGCCCCATCATGTAGGCTATACGGGGCCCCATCTTTTCTAACAGCAGCCCTGGTATTGCCTGCTCTCATGTACACATAAGTATATTTACAAAATATGGACAAAAATACTTATCATGATATCTTATTAATCGTGAGACTGATTTACTAAGGCTGCATTCACAATTAGGGGTCAGCGATTTTGGGCGTATTTGGGCGACAAAGTTTAGGCGTTTTGTACCGATTTGCGGCGACAAAACGCCTAGATGTGAATGCAGCCTAAAGAGTTTGAGAAGATTTGTTTTAAATATATGTGAAAATTCTCAAACCCTTTAGTAAAACAGCCTCACTATGTTTTATTTTTGTAATTGCTTCCCTGTAAAAATTGTCAGAGCCATTCTGTGTGTGTCTTTGGATGTACACAGCCTAGTTCCGGAGCGTGATTGCATGGCTTCAGATAAGAACACCCACGTGAAGAAGATGCGAACAGCACCAGTGGGGGACCGCTAAAGTGGCGGTAAGGGACCGCTGTGTGAATTATTGTTGCACAGAGCAGGTAAGTATTATTGTAATAAAAAAAAGATAAGATTTAAGCACTTCAAAAGTTTGCATACCCTGGCAGAAATCGTGAAATTTTGTCATTGATATTAAAAATATGAATGATCATGGCAAAAACTTTTTTTTAAGGATAATTATCATATTATCATATTATCACATTGTTTTTTGGCTCCATTTTAAATCATAATGATAATAGAAATCACCCAAATGGCCCTGATCAAAAGTTTACATACCCTGGAATGTTTGGCTGTGGTACAGACATTAAAGATTTATTTCCCTCATTTGTGGCTTTTTAAATTCCAATTAGTGTCTGTGTATAAGTTGTCAACAAGTTTGTTAGCTCCCATGTGGATACACTGAGCAGGCTAGATACTGAGCCATGGGAAACAGAAAAGAACTGTCATAAGATCTGCATAACAAGGTGCAAAACTTTATAAAGATGGAGAATAATATTAAAAGATATCCACAGCCTTGAATATGCCAGTCAGTACTGTTTAATCACTTATTAAGAAATGGAAAATTTGGGATCTCTTGATACCAAGCCAAGGTCAGGTAGACCATGAAAGATTGCAGCCACAAATGCTAGAAGAATTGCTTGGGATACAAAGAAAACCCCACAGGTAACCTCAGGAGAAATACGGGCTGCTCTGGAAAAAGATGGTGTAGTTGTTTCAAAGAGCACAATATGACAAAAATAAGCTGTATGGTGGAGTTGCCAGAAAAAAAGCCTATACTGTGCCAATATCACAAAAAAGTCAGATGAGGCCTGTAAAGGTGTGGTTTAGCATATTGTAACCTATTTTTTTTTTTTGTGGCATCTGAGCAATAACGAAAAATCACCATCCAGTAGTGTGCAGTATGCTTAAAAAAAACACAGCTCTCCTTTCCGGTCTATGTTGTTAGACTCAGCCTTAACACCACTCCACAAGCTACGCCCTACTGCATGTTACGCCCCACCCACCGGGGGTTAGTTATAGATAGTTATATGACTAAGCCGCGGCGGGTGGGGAAAAACATGTCAGAGGGCGTGGCTTATCGGCACCCCATTCCTGAGCACCAGCAGGACAATATATATCTTCCTTTTTTTGCTTAGAGCAGCACTACATGTATAAGCAGGTCACAAAGAGCAAAGTGACAGCCTACAACCAAGCTCACTTCAGCAGCACTCTGTAGCTGCCGTTTTTTCTGCTACAGACACCACAAAAACCTGGTACTTCAGGTACAGAGCAGTATGTGACCTCCATCTATGGTGCAACGCTCAAACCTAGCAGGAAATTGCTAGATTTTAGAAGCTGTCACATGACAAAAGGGGTGACACCATCACTCCCTGTAGGTTCTGACACCACCAGGTATTTCAAGATGAATATTGTGGAGAAAGGGGTGGTGGGATAGCACTGTGAAGGTGAATATAACTGGATTGAGAGGTAGGCTTTAACGAGACCTGAATAGCCAGGGTGATAGGGTCTCCTTAAAGGACAGACACATGTTTGTAGCTTAAGAAGCACTTTGTTACCTGGGGCCTAGGTCTTGTATGCATTGGAATAGTCACTGTCCGGTAGGAGGCTGAGTATGATGATCTGGGCAAAACGGTCCCTGTAAATAAGACACATGTAACCACAAGTTAAAACAAAATCATAAGCATACGTGTGTCTCCAAATATACCACAACACACGCTTAAACATACTGTGTTAAGAAGACAATCAATTAGTTAAATGTATCATGTTAAGCACAAAATCATATATACTGTGTACCAACTAATAACTATAAATATGTCAGGCAGTCTTGATTTCCAACATGTATAGAAAAAAGTAATATTTTTACAAAAACTTAAGATAGTATTACAACAAATTTGTAATTGTCCATTGAGGAACACAATTCACAGTTTAGCACTTCTTAGGCCTCGTACACACGAGGCAATCTATCTGTTCAAATCGGTCGGACCGACCGATTTGAACAGATCTGTCTGCTGGCATTTTGGTTTGCTCGCGTGTACACACGAGCAAACTAAAATCCCCGCCAGCAGACAGCACGCTGACGTGTCCGGGACGTGGCAATGACGTTGACGCCGCCACGTCACCGCACCAGGAAGTAAAACACTTCCGCGCATGCGTCAAAATCATTTGGTGCGTGTGTGAGAAGACATGTCTGCTGGTTAGCATACTAACCAGCAGACATGTCGGGCGGACGGGTTCCCAGCCGACAGATTGGTAAGCATGCTTTCCAATCTGTCGGGTGGCCAAATCCGTCTGTTTGCCCGTACACACGATCGAATCTGTCTGCTGAAACGGTCTAACAGACCGTTTCCAGCAGACAGATTTGATCGTGTGTACGAGGCCTTAAACATTCTTAAACTGCCACCTACAGTAGGTTGGGACACTGGCAAATAAAAAACATTAAAGTATATGTGAACCCCTACCTTGTAAATGAATTCATTCAGTTTAAAATGATGAACAGAGGACAGTTACACCCCTTGTTTGACTCCCCTGACATTTTGTGTTCTTCAAAAGTTCTGGCCCTATTCATAACACTGAGATGTTTTTTATTTTTCTGAAATCTCCACTGGGGAACATTCCGGGGACCTCTCCTAAAGCGAGTCAATGTTTTGGATTCTAGAAGCTCAAACAAAGCTTTCTAGCAGTGGTAATATTAGATAGCCTTCTAGTGCAGCTGGAAATACCTCAAGTAATCGCTAAGGTAGTACACTACCTGTGGAACTTTTGACCCTATCCTTATGTGTAGCGGGTGTTTACCTGTTTACCTCTTTCAGAGATTGTGTGACTGTTTGGGAATTCCTAATAAGCACTGTCCCCTCTTCTCATGTGGTCTTTCGGTTCCTTTCCGCCCTTACCTCTTTGTTACAGAGTCTGGAATTTGGGCAAGGCACTTAGTAGGTCTCTACAGACCAAGAGGTCCCAGATACTATTTGTCTAACCCTGACCCGGGAGGGGAGGGGATGGTTCCTTTCCTTTTCACTAACAGAAGTATCCTATTGCCTGTCCCTTGAGCCTGGTTCTCCAGGACAGACAGTTTCTAGATATGTGCATTCCCGTTCGTACGAATGTTATTTTCGTACGAAAATGTTCATTTTCGTACCCGCAGGATAATGTGTACATACCAAAAAATTAAAGCACCAAAATACGAAAACTACGAGATTACGAATGAGCCGCATAACGAACAACCGCAAATACGAACGAATGATCCGACGAAAAAAAACGTCAAAACGAAAACAGCAAAAGAACAAAAATGACATCTATAACAACAGATTTACATTCTGTATTTTGTTTGAATCCTTTTTCTGTTTGTTTTCAGTCCTATGTTCATTGTTCATATGACATCTATAACAAAAGATTTACATGCTGTATTTTGTTTCAATCCTTTTTCTGTTTGTTTTCAGTCCTATGTTCATTGTTCATATGACATCTATAACAAAAGATTTGCATGCTGTATTTTGTTTCAATCATTTTTCTGTTTGTTTTCAGTCCTATGTTCATTGTTCATATGACATCTATAACAAAAGATTTGCATGCTGTATTTTGTTTCAATCCTTTTTCTGTTTGTTTTCAGTCCTATGTTCATTGTTCATATGACATCTATAACAAAAGATTTGCATGCTGTATTTTGTTTCAATCCTTTTTCTGTTTGTTTTCAGTCCTATGTTCATTGTTCATATGACATCTATAACAAAAGATTTGCATGCTGTATTTTGTTTCAATCCTTTTTCTGTTTGTTTTCAGTCCTATGTTCATTGTTCATATGACATCTATAACAAGAGATTTGCATGCTGTATTTTGTTTCAATCCTTTTTCTGTTTGTTTTCAGTCCTATGTTCATTGTTCATATGACATCTATAACAAAAGATTTGCATTTTGTATTTTGTTTCAATCCTTTTTCTGTTTGTTTTCAGTCCTATGTTCATTGTTCATATGACATCTATAACAAAAGATTTGCATGCTGTATTTTGAATCCAAAATACGTACAGAAAAAAGGAATTTAAAATACAGAATGCAAATCTTTTGTTATAGATGTCATATGAACATACGACTGAAAATAGCAAAAGAAAAGGGTTTCAAGATACTGCAAATCATTGACGAAAATTCACGAAAATTATTGTCTAACAAGTAACGAACATGAATTAAACAGAATAACGAACCATCCCGCATGTACGAAAATAAAACAGTAACGAAAATACGAAACGATCGGAATACGAAAAAATCGCGTCATACGAAAAACGAACGGGAACAAACAGGAAAACGGGCGTCTTACGAAAAACGAACGAAAACGAAAAAACGGAACGATACGAAACAGAACAAAAAAAAACGATTTTTTTTTCTGTGCACATGTCTAACAGTTTCTGAGTTATCTGGGGATCCTTTTGCTCATCTGTTTCCTCTCCTGGCCTCTTCTGGACATCATCTGTATCCTGCAAGACCTTCACCTCCAGAAAGGTTTGATAACTTTCCCTACAACAGATCAAATTACCTATTCCCTACACTGGATAGCAATGTTTGTGTCATTCGTGACTGCAGCTAATGATCCCAATATTGAAAAGTGAGGGTTTTTGTACCGTATAAATATGATAAAGCATAGATGCACTATCACTGGGAGATTTCCTCAATGGGTATTAATTTAAGTCTGGAGTTTTTTGTAGGACCTGATCAAGTCTCACTCCTCAGCAGAGGAGATTTTGCTCTTACAGAGGTAGATGGATGATCCCAAGAATTATATATTTAGTAACTGCTTAGCAGGTTTGTAGTGTGGATATCACATCCCAGAAACATCTATTAGTGTTGTTGGAAAGAGTCCTACTCATCTCTCTGATCCTAATGGTTTTATTTTGGTTGCGGTACATCCCTACATACCCTTTTGTGTGGGTGTTGATCACCTTACCCTCTTCTTCAGGAGAATTCAGGATTCGTTCCCTTAAATTTTTTCCAGCATGTGTTTCCCCCCCCCCCTCTATTTATCTATATTTTATGTTGTGAAGGCTCTCACATTCATGTGTATTGCTTTATGTGACTGGTTGTCCAATCAGGTGACACAGGCCTCCCCCTTTACTGAAGTCTAGGATTAGGAGTGTTCAGCCTAAAGCCGACCATACACGAACCAAAATTTTGTAGGGTTTTTTCCAAAACTATCAGTGCCACTGGTTGTAGCCAGCAACACAGATCATTGTATTCCAATGACAGTGAAGTCTCCACAATAGGGATGAGCTTCGGGTTCTAGTCGAGCCCATGTTCGACTCGAACATCGGCTGTTCGACCGTTCGTCGAAAATCTAACAAAACAGGTCTTTTAAGCCAAATTCGAGTGACGCGCCACGGCCCATAATTCACCGCGGAATTGCGCGCTGATGAATGGCCAAGCATGCACTATGACCCGCATGCTTGGCCTATCACAGCGCGCAAAAAACGGAGAGCCATAATTGGCCAACGCCAGGGTGGCTTTGGTCAATTATGGCTCAGGGCTTTAGCACACGCCCCACACTATAAAAGGCCGCCTGCAGGGTGGCCGCGTGTAGCGTGTTTCGGGCTTGTTACAGATCAGACATAGAGAGAGAGAGATTGTCTTTTTTTCTAGCTAGATAGAGCAGTCAGGCTAGTTAGTTAAATTTACAGTGTTTAGACAGGAGTTGTACATATATTTATACACTGTATAGTTTAGTTAGATTAGTTCTTCCTAATCTGTCAGGCAGTTGATTGTGCTAGCTGCAGTGTTCTCACGTGTTGTATTGCCTGTGTGCTCAGTGCACCTAAACCAACTTGCTGTATACTGCAAATTTGCGCATTACTTTGCAACTAAACCCACTTGGTGGTGCATAGTGCAAGTGTGCTTGTTGCTTTGCAACTAAACCCACTTGGTGGTAGACATGTGCATTCGTTTTCGTTAGAATGCATTTTCATCCGAAAATCTGGTATTTTTGTTATCGTTTTAACAAACGAAAACGAAAGCGCAAGAAACTAAAACCGAAAGATCCTACATAAAAAATGCTTTATTTTTCGTTCAGATCCGACGATTTTCGATGCTTTGTCGAATTTCCAACGTTCAATTCGACAAAGCATCGAAAATCGTCATTCTGAATACAGTGAATAGGTAGGAATTGAATCAATTCCTACCTATTCACTGTATTCAGAACGACGATTTTCGATGCTTTGTCGAATTTCCGTCGTTCAATTCGACAAAGTCATCGAAAATCGTCGTTTTCGGACGGAAACTTTCCAGACGAAAACGAAATAAATCAAAACGATTTTCGGGAGTAACTAAATAAATGTATTTTCCGGACGAAAACGAAAAAACAAAACGAAATATTCCAGTCTGCACATGTCTACTTGGTGGTGCATAGTGCAAGTGTGCTCGTTGCTTTGCAACTAAACCCACTTGGTGGTGCATAGTGCAAGTGTGCTCATTACTTACTTTTCAACTAAACCCACTTGGTGGTGCATAGTGCAAGTGTGCTCATTGCTTTGCAACTAAACCCACTTGGTGGTGCATAGTGCAAGTGTGCTCATTGCTTTGCAACTAAACCCACTTGGTGGTGCATAGTGCAAGTGTGCTCATTGCTTTGCAACTAAGCCCACTTGGTTTAAAAGGCTAAAAATAAAACCTATGTGGCTCACGGTCAAAGTTAAAAAGCTATAAACAAAAAAAAATAGCCTTCAAAAAATATAAAAATGAAGGAATACTAGTGTCGTTTAAATGTTACAAAGAATATAATAGAATATGTAAAAAGGAAATCAAGGATGCAAAAATTCAAAATGAACGACAGATTGCAAAAGATAGTAGCCCAAACCCCAAAAAATTATTTAAATATATAAATAGTAAAAAGGTCAAGTCTGAACATGTAGGCCCTTTAAAAAATGATCTAGAGTGGGTGACCGAGGACAAAGAGAAGGCAAATTTATTAAATGCTTTCTTCAGCTCTGTGTATACAATGGAGCATGGGGGAGCCCATGTCCATAATGGGGGTGGGAGTGACACAACCCCAAATCCACAATGGCTCAAAAGTGATATGGTCCAGAAATATTTAGATTCTGCCCCCTTCCGTGAGTTTGTGGAATGTGCGGTACCTCAGTGGCAAGTTCCCTAACGCCACTTTTTCTCACGGAAAGCGATTCCGGCTCTCAATTATGGCTCAGGGCTTTAGCACACGCCCCAAACTATAAAAGGCCGCCTGCAGGGTGGCCTCGTGTAGTGTGTTCCGGGCTTGTTACAGATCAGACAGAGAGAGAGAGAGAGATTGTCTTTTTTTTCTAGCTAGATAGAGCAGGCGGGCTAGTCAGTTACATTTACAGTGTGTAGAGGATATATATACATCCCAGGAGTTGTACATATATTTATACACTGTATAGTTTAGTTAGATTAGTTCTTCCTAATCTGTCAGGCAGTTGATTGTGCTAGCTGCAATGTTCTCACGTGTTGTATTGCCTGTGTGCTCAGTGCACCTAACCAACTTGCTGTATACTGCAAGTTTGCGCATTACTTTGCAACTAAACCCACTTGGTGGTGCATAGTGCAAGTGTGCTTGTTGCTTTGCAACTAAACCCACTTGGTGGTGCATAGTGCAAGTGTGCTCGTTACTTTGCAAGGGTAAGGGTAAGGTTGCGGACCTTATCTTGCCGTCGCAAAGGGAGCAGAAGATGAAACATCTTCGGGAGGCCTTGCAGAATGGTCTGTGCAACGCGTTCCTAGAACCTGGGGTATTACCAAATCCTGGTCCTGGACAACGTGTTGCTGAGGCTTCGGTCAGTCACAGAAGGAGCGGTGGAGAAGGTGGCCGACTGACCGATGTGTTCAGACAATTTTTTAGTCTGCAGCCCAAAGGTATGACCGATTCCAGCAACCATCACCAGCGTCTGGTTTACATGGTGCGGGAATACCTAGGGGCAAGATCAGACTTGGACAACTTCCCCACCGAAAATCCTCTGGCTTACTGGGTCTTTAGGATGGATCACTGGCCAGAGCTTGCACAGTACACAATTGAGCTACTGGCTTGTCCTGCATCCAGCATTCTTTCAAAACTCACCTTCAGTGCTGCTGGAGGCTTTGTGACCGATCACAGGGTGCGCCTCTCCACCGACTCTGTAATTTTTTTGAAATGTCAGATCCCTTGGAGACTGCCTATGCTGATGCTGAGTGACTATCCTGTCATGCTGACTGAATATCCTTCTCCTTCTCAATGATCTTGCTGATAGCTTGTAAGAACATTGTCAGTTCTGGGCACCGCCACCAGTGGCTAAGGTTCAATTTTTCTGCCCCTGTTTAACAGGGGCGTGTAACTTACAATTTTTGATGCAATAGTTTGCAGCAGGCTATTTGCTGCGCTACAACTAGAGTATCTGTGGGGGTTGCAGTGTTGTGGCACCAGCACCAGTGCCTAAGGCCCAATTTTTGTGCCCCTGTTCAACAGGGCGTGAAATTACAATTCTTGATCTAGTATTTCACAGCAGGGCGTTCCAGTGGCCACCAAGACTAACTGTGAGGGGTTGCAGTGTTGTCGCAACACCAACACCCAGGGCCCAAATTTCTGCAGCGTATATACGGCAGGCCCCTACTTTAAAACATCCAACTTACAAACGACTCCTACTTGCAAACGGAAGTAGACACCAGGAAGTGAGAGGAAATCTACCCCTAGGAAGGGAAATTCTCTTCTGTAAACTGATGCTTTATCACAATCCTTGTTTCACAAAAAAAACAACATTTGTCTTTGGGACAGAAAGTGATGTGCAATCTTCTGAACAGATGCACACAGACAGCAAAACAAATGTTACAGGGGTGATAACTAGAGGTCGACCGATATGGGTTTTTCTCTGGCCGATGGCCGATATATGATGCCGATTTTTATTTTTTATTTTTATTGGTGGCACTGGCTTGTGGCACTGGATGGCACTAATTGGCACTGAAAGGAAGATGGCATTAGCAGAAAGCACTTATTGGCACTGGCAGGTTGCACTGGATGGCACTAAAAGATGGTACTAGCAGGTGGCACTGATTGGCAGATGGCACTGGGTGGCAATAGTTAGCACTGGTTGGCATTGGCAGGTGGCACTGATGGCTTTAGTTGGCACTGGTAGGTGGCACTGGATCGCACTGGCAGGTGGCACTGGATGGAAGGTGGCACTAACTGGCACTGAATGGTGCCACTGGTATTGGCACTGGCAGATGGCACTGGATGGAAGGTGGCACTAATTGGCACTGGATGGTGGCACTGGTATTGGCACTGGCGGATGGCACTGGATGGAAGGTGGCACTAATTGGCACTGGATGGTGGCACTGGTATTGCCACTGGCAGATGACACTGGATGGCAAGTGGCACTAATTGGCACTGGCAGGTGGCACTGATGCAAAAAAAATGGTGTCACCCCCCCTCAGTACAGACCCCCTCTCCCTCCAGTATAGACACCCCCCCTGCCCCCCGTAGTACAGACACCAGAGAGCGGTGTGTGTACAGTCTCTGTCTTGTTTGCACCACCTGCATACTGCTGTTTAAAGTATATAGGGCCAAAGGGGCTTGTAATGACCTGGGGGGAGGGGGGCGGGGAAACCCATGCTATTTTTCTCAGTGATTTTCATCTATATTGCGGGGACCAGACATGATATTAAAGCCGCAAGCAGTCTTAAATTACTTTTTTCTTATAGTAATCTCATTTTGTGCAGGGACAGTTCTAAACACCTGCCACTAATATAGACACTCAGCAGGTACGATATTTAAAGTAATTTTTCATTTTTTTTTTTACTTTAAGCATCATTAAAATCGCTGCTCCAGAAAAAACGACCGTTTTTAAAACGTATTTTTCCCATTGATACATGTTTCCTGGGGCAGGACCCGGGTTCACAAGACGTTTTCCGACAATAACTTGCATATGGGGCATTAAAATTAGCACTTTTGAATTCGAACGCTCGAGTCCCATTGACGTCAATGAGGTTCTAAATGTTCACGCGAACGGTTGGTCCGTTCGAAGGTTCTGGTGCGAACCGAACGTGGGGGTGTTCGGCTCATCCCTACTCCCCAACATGAGAATACAATACCACAGTGGGAAGGATTTCCCCATCCACCTCGAATGTGTGGGAATCAGATTTTTTTTTTGTTCAACCCACAGGTTGAACAAAAAAAAGTGATCGATGTATGGGCTGCCTAAGTCTTCTGCTGTTGACCAGTTGGTCTTGTACTCACGTTAAAATCTTTTTCTTGAAGTCACTTTATGAAACAAAAAAAATATTTTTCTTGAAGTCTATTGAAGGATATAGATCTTCCATGATACTACTTGCTTGTAAAACTGAAACATAATGGTTAGAGGTTGAGTTATAACAATTTAGGTTTGCCAGTGTCCCAACCTTCTGTAGGCAGCAGTATACCGTATTTGCTGGTGTATAAGCGACCGGGCGTATAAGACGACACCCTAATTTTACAGTTTTTAAAAAAAAATTGCCTGTACTCACGGTATAAAATGACCCCCTTCCGAGGTTTCCAAGGCTTCCAACGCTTTATATTCTTCTTCATTCTTGCTGGAGCTGGAGCCATATTCTTCTTCCTTCTTGCTGGAGCTGGAGTCAATGACGGTGAACAATGTATTCTATTAATGAATACAAAGCCTGTTTGGATTGGCAGAGGCTCTAACATCATCAGCCCACGCCTCTTTGACTCTCAAAGCCAATCCGAGCAGGCTACTGTATGTAGCCTGCTCGGCTTGGCAGAGGTTGTTACTCCAATCCGAGCAGGCTCTACATTCATTTGAATACATCGCTCACCGGGATTCGCTAAGCGGTATATACTATATGTAATCAAAGCTACATAGAGTATAACTGCACATCCAGCAGGCATCCGAGCAGCTGACCCGATATATAAGACGACTGCTTCTTTTTGGCCAGTATTTTTAAGTGTAAAAGGTAGTCTTATACACCAGAAAATACAGTAATCCAACTTTTTAGAAATTCATGAAATCCTGCATGCCTCAATAGGCTTCAAGAAAAACATTGTACCGTAAAGTACAAAAATTATTCCAGCAATGGACACCAGTGGCTTAAATTATCTGCTGGCTATTTACACCTGAAGTTAGCTGGAGCTGAAAACTGTCTTCTTGGTCCTGGATGACGTAGTTACATACTTAGTTACATCTGTTGCACAAATGTCAGAACCAGTTTTACAAGCAAACTTAATGTCACCATCAGAGATTACTTATTATTTATAAATAGACACCTAAGCTTAAGAATGTTGGTGCTTGGAAAAAAAGTTAGTAAGGAAAATTTAAATTGTAGGCAAGGGAAAACAAGCCAGATCTCCAGAGGAGTATTATAGGAAACTAGTAAGATAATTGCCCTTGGTGGACCCAATGCTAGCTCAGTATCCCATTATTATGTGAACTGTCTTTTTGAACTTTCAGATCTACATTAATCCTATGCTTTGTCAGTAAGTAAATCTTACTTTCCAGTAGATATGAAGAGCTGTCTGATTTCTCAAGCAAGAATGGAACTGTAGGAAGCCGGCTTACAATTGAGTAATAATTTCTGGAAGTTCCAGCTGCAGTATTTGGTCTATCCGGAGTAAGATGAACAGCCATCTGACACTTTCCCTAGAATAAGAACAGAAAATCTTAAATATTAGGGTTTCAGTTATATCTATTTAGAAGAGTTTTTTATGTTTTTTAAAGTAAGTTTTATCAACTACAGTACAATGCAAAAATGCACCTAAAAGCACTTAAATGTTAATGGAAATACAGCTGTTTCGCAAATGTGGGCAAGGTTTTTAGTAGAATTGTATGTTATTCATTTTATAGATTTCAGGTAACATAGAGAAAAGTGGAAATTGTTAAACCATTACACGACAGATATATAGTCATATGATTACAGTGCTTGGAAGCAACCCAAGGACTTGTAACAGAAGGGCACGGTTTTTATTCGGGGTGAAGACCTCCATGCAGTAAAGCCAATCCTTTTTCAGTGGCATCCGATCAGCACTGGCAGCCAATGGCTGTGAACACTGACTGGTGTGTTCTGTTGGGTCGGGGCAGTCCCCTTATGAGAACACAATAGCTCAGCGGGGGAAACGGCTGTACTAACATCGGACGGTAAGTACAATGGATAATGTGTACTAGGCATTAACAATTTATGCCTTTCAGGCCGAGAAAGCCAGAAAACCTCAATTAACTTTTATAAATAGAGTAGACGTTTCATTTAATATGCTGTTATTTTATGTAAAATGTTTTTTGTTTCACGCAAATACTTACAGATTTAATAAATACCAAAAATGATGATTTGGTGCTATCTAAAACAACAGTTGTTCCGGCTCTGCAGAAAGAAAGAAAATGAAGACACAGACTTGGTAAAACAGGATGTAGTGTACTTGTTACTAATGCATGCTGCAATGTAGAATTTAATATCTAATTTATTTAATGTACTTATTGTACAATGAAAATATGACAAGATAAAATACAGTGAAATGGGGCCTAGTTCAATAACCAATATTAAAGTGTAACTAAAGGCAGAACTTTTTTTTTCTTTGGGATAGAGTGAAGTGGGATTAGAACAGTTTTTATTGTCTGTGCCCCTGTTAGGGGGATTCAACCTCTTTATTTGTCCTGTTTACTGTTATCATCGAATGCAAAATTAAAAAATACATTAAAAATTTGGGATTGACATCAGAGCAGTAATAGAGGGGGGATTTTCCATTGAGGACACTAGTTCTGGTGGCACCCTAGGATTTCCTCATGTTGGAGAGACTTCCTCTCACTTCTTGTTTTGGCTATGGGACTGAAAGTTAAGGGAAATTCCCCCTTATGGGCTGACAAAAAAACTGACAGGGGTTATAACCCTCTCTACTCTATCCAAGATGGGAAAAAAATAGTGTTTTTTCCTAAAGTTACTAATCACCAATTATCTTTTTATTGCATTGACTTATACAGTTCTAAAATTAGTTTTTATATTCATTTCACATATTCCACACCACAAATCACTCTGAGTCAATAAACCTCTGCTGTATTGAACAAGGCTGTCATCCCAACATGTTTTTGGCACTTGGAGCTGAAGTGGAGGTCTTTAGGCAGAGTAGGGGAAAAGAAGAACCTAACAAAAGTGATTACTATCATTCAAAGTCTATTGAGTAAGACAGGAGCAGGTAGGTGAGACATGGAATAATGGTGGCGGAAGTTATTAGAGTAAAGAAAATGCAAATATTTCGAAGGAGAAAGATTGCTACTAACCAAGAAGACTGAAGCGCATTGGGAAACATCCCACAGAAGGTAAGTAATGCCTGTTGTACTTATTTTGTATTAGACATTAGGCTTTAAGCATGTAGGAATTCCCCTTGTCCGTCCACTTAAGTTTAAAGTTTATCTATGTTCAAAATTTTAATTTGAATATTCATTTACACATTATATTTCAATTATTTCTAGCCTAAGCCAATTATTGAACTTTGTAAACTGGGTACATACTGTAGCATAAATACAATATATTTTCTGCAAAGATTATCTTCAACTCAAGTTGCCCCACTATCCAAGATGAGCTTAGAATACAGTGGGTAGGATCAATAGGCTGTTTAAAGTGATTGTAACGTCTTGTTGCTTTTCCTATAAAAATAATAAACATTTAATACTTACCTGCATTGTTCCAATGGATTTGCACAGCCCCGATCCTCCTCTTCTCAGGTCCTTATTCTGGGATCCTGTCCCCTCCATCCTGTTCAGTGGCAAACAGCTTGCTATGGGGGCACCCAAGCTGAGTCACAACTCCCTGTGTCTATTCAGACACAGCGCCCTGGCCCGCCCTCTCTCTCTCTCCTATGATTGGCTGATTGAGAGCGGCGGGAGCCAGTGGCGCCGCTTCTGTGTCTCATCCAATCAGAAAGGAGACTCTCGGACAGCTGAGACATTCATAGACATCGCTGGATAGAGAAGGACCTCAGGTAAGTGTTAGGGGGGCTGAGGGGGGCTGCTGCATGCAGAAGGCTTTTTATCTTAATGCATAGACTGCAATGGCTCATTCCTATCTTCTTTGCTGCTGGTGGTTTACTAAAGTCTTAGTAAATCAACCCCCTGCAACAGTCATATACATGAGTCCTCCCAAATAATAAGTGGCAACAGAATTATATATTGCTGATGTCACCATGATGTCAGAGATTGCCAAAAAATCTGAAAAACTAATCAGAACCTCAGTACTTTGTGGAACACAAGTTTACCTATAAATAGATTCTCAGAAACAGACAAACATTACAGGAAATACATTTTAATCAATAGAATATAGCATGCTGGAGATACCTTGTTTTTCTCCATTTGTATTGTGTTACCTTGTTTGTGTATGGTTATATTTTGATGAACTGGACTAAATCTGCAATGAAACTATGTGAAAATCCTAAATATAATCGCCTACAATGACTTGATTTAATTTTGTTGTTCTTAATTCAATTTATCAGTAGTCATTCTTTAAGCAATACAAGGCTTGCAATGATCACCCTTAATTTCTGACATAGGTCAAAATAAAGTACCTGTAATACATTTAGATAAACATCCATTTAAATGTTGTTTTTTTATTTTATTGTTAATGCAATCTAGGCTTATCATTCATGGTTACCAAGGTTTGAGAAATACACATGCAGGCAGTTTTGTGTAAATGTTAAAATGCTGAGGAAATGAGGCATTGCTAATTCTATTTGTTGAGGAAATGTGAAGAAACATGCACTATTGTGCCTCAGAGAAATCATCAGACCAAATCTGCCTTAAACTGGCAGCAGATCAAAAACTGTAATACATTTTGGGTGCTGAATGTTTTCTATATCTCTCTCTAACTATACAAAAGTGATAAGAGTGAGAAGCCAATTGGTAGCCATGGAACTTGCCTGCCCCTCCGGCATTAGGCTAAGTTCACACTTGATAAAAAATACTAACACTGACAGTAACGTGAACCATCACGCCTATAGTGTTAACGTACGTTTTTGATGCATTTATGTATCTACGCTAAAGGCACGTTTATAAACTTGGATGGAACTCCTACCAGACTCAACATGTCACTTCATTTTTTACAGCACATTTTTCATTTGAAAGGTGCAAAAAGACAAAAAAAAAAAAAAAACACCAGCTGAAATCTATCAATAATTAGAAAGCAATCCTGCCCCTTGTCAGTGTAAATTAATATCAGCTGGTTCAGTTATAACTAATGGCTTATAAAAAGGTGTCTCTTTACCAAGGTGTCACTCAAGAAACAATTAATGATGGGTAAAAGCAAAGAGCTCTCTCAATACCTTTGCAACTTTATTGTTGCAAAACATAATTGGTTACAGAAGGGTTTCTAAACTTGTTAATGTTCCCGTGAGCACTGTTGCAGCCATAATCTAGAAGTGAAAAGAACATAATTTCATCATAAACCTGCCACTACCAGGTGCTCCTCACAAGATTTCAGTCAGAGGACTAAAAAGAATGATCAGAAGAGTTGTCCAAGAGCCAAGGACCACTTGTGGCGAACTACAGTAAGACCTGGAATTAGGTAAAAAAATTTCAAAGAAAACAATAAATATTGCACGCAACTGCCATGGCCTGTATGCACACTCACCCCACAAGACTCCATTGCTGAAGAAAAAGCATGTTGATGCTTGTGTAGCAGGGTTCTGCCATCATGGACTATTATTAATAGCGATGCAGAACTGAATCCCCATCATCGTTCAAGTTATGCTGTACATAGGCTTATATCTGTTTGAACAGTGCATTGTGGGATTGGAAGAATTAGGAGACACAGACTCCATTGACAATTGGTAGAGAAAGACTACACTTCCCACAATGCTTTGCCCTCTGCTGGGCACATGACACCTCCCAACAGACTTATTGGGGAGGTTACTTCAAGGAAGGGCGGAATAGAACTCGCTCTCTCGGGACCTGCACATCTTCCTCTGCGGAGCTGTGGAGAGCGTCACAGCCCAGTTGTTAGGCACGAAGCCTGGGCCTATATCCATTGGCAAAGAGCAAGCCCAAGGGTGCCCATCCCACGTTCCAGGAGATCGGACGGGTGGATCGATTGCTTACCGGAGCTGCTGAAGACAGGATATCGGAGGCCTAGTGTTGCAGTGTGCTGCGAAGCAATTTAACTTTATGAGAGGCTGAGGCGGACTAGGCCTGTTCAGGTCAGAGGGTACTTGCCCAAGTTTCCATGCTTAATACTTCCGCTATCTGCAGTGCCCTCACATCTTAGCAAGTACACACTGTTTTGCTGTTTTTACTGAGGAGGATCTGGAAATCACGCTGGCTGTGCTGACTGATGCTGACCGGAAGATCGGTACATCCTGCCTGTGTAGACCACCCCTTAGACTGAGTTTCAATACCCCTATGAATTACAAATATTCTTAAAAGTGCACCAACGAGCCTACAATTAGACTTCGCCGCTGAAAGATTTTTGGAATCTGTCAGCAGCTACACTTCAATAGGTCACCCACTAGGGGAGCTTGCGAGCATAGGTCATTTAAAGTTAATTATAGAATTAGCTTGTTATATGTTTCTTTTGCTGTTTTGCTGATTCTCACAAAGGGCTCTTTGTGGAGACAGATACATAGATAAAAAAAGTGTATAACTCATTGCTTGTTTCTTGTATATATAACAAGTAAAGCTCTTTTTGATTCAACTGCATTTTATTGTGAAGTGTGTTTACTCCAGAAGCCTGCATACAGAAGAAAGGTAACAATAATATTACATGTCTTCCTAGAGATACTAACTGCATGTTATTGGGATCTCCCAGCTATATGTGGGACTCCCAATATATTCGCAGTCTTGCCTGGTGTGCCAAGGGTGGGCTCCAGCCATTTTAACCACTTGACCACTGGGCACTTAAACCCCCTTAATAACCAGACCAATTTTCAGCTTTCGGTGCTCTCACAGTTTGAATGACAATAACTCAGTCATACAACACTCTAACCAAATGAAATTTTTGTCCTTTTTTTCCCACAAATAGAGCTTTCTTTTGGTGGTATTTGATCACCTCTGCGGTTTTTATTTTTTTCGCTATAAATGAAAAAAGAACGTAAATTTTGTAAAAAAATGAATTTTTCTTCATTTCTATTATAAAATTTTGCAAAAAAGTAATTTTTCTTCATAAATTTGGCCTAAAATGTATACTGCTACATATCTTTGGTAACAAAAAAAAAAAAAATTGGATAATATTTAGTCTGGGTGAAAGTTATGGGGTCTACAAGCTATGGTACCAATTACTGAAAATTGATCAATTTGATCACATCTGATGTACTGACAGCCTCTCTCATTTCTTGAGACCCTAACATGCCAGAAAAGTACAAATACCCCCCAAATGACCCCTTTTTGGAAAGAAGACATTCCAAGGTATTCAGAAAGAGGCATCGTGAGTTTTTTGAAGTTGTCATTTTTTCCCCACAATTCTTTGCAAAATCAAGATTTTTTTATTTTAATTTTTTTTTCCACAAAATGTTCATATTATTAGGTTATTTCTCACACACAGCATATGCATACCACAAATTACACCCCAAAACACATTCTGCTATTCCTCCCGAGTATGGCGATACCCCATGTGTGAGACTTTTACACAGCGTGGCCACATACAGAGGCCCAACATGCAGGGAACGCCATCAGGCGTTCTGGAACACCCAGACCAATTCTGACATTTCTCTCCTACATGGAAAAATCATCATTTATTTGCTAGAAAATTACATAGAACCCCAAAACATTATATATGCTTTTTTAGCAAAGACCCTAGAGAATACAATGGCGGCCGTTACAACTTTTTATCTCGCATTGTATTTGCACAGCAATTTTTTGAACGCGTTTTTTTTTGGAAACAAAACAGTTTTGTGCTTAAAAAAAAAAAAAAACAGTAAAGTTAGCCCAATGTTTTTGCATAATATGAAAGATGAAGTTACGCCGAGTAAATAGATACCCAACATGTCACCCTTCAATATTGCACACGCTTGTGGAATGGCGCCAAACTACGCGACTTAAAAATCCCCATAGGCGACGCTTTAAATGTTTTTCCTGGTTACATCTTTTTAGTTGGAGAGGAGGTCTAGGGCCAAAATTATTGCTCTCGCTCTAACGTTCGCAGCGATACCTCACATGTGTGGTTTGAACACCGTTTTCATATGTGGGCGGGACTTACGTGTGCGGTCGCGTCTGTATACGAGCACACGGGTACAGGGGCGCTGTAATTTTTTTTTTATTTTTTTATTGTTCATTTTACTTTATTTATTTTAGTTTGACACCTTTTTCCCCAAAAATAAATGTTTTGGTTACTTTTATTCCTATTACAAGGAATGTAAACATCCCTTGTAATAGGAATATAGCATTACAGGTCCTCTTTACAGTGAGATATGGGGTCAATAAGACCCCACATCTCCCCTCTAGGCTGGGAAGCCTAAAAAAAAAACGATTGCAGAGTATTGCGCGGGGGAGTATTGCGCGGGGGAGTATTGCGCGGGGGAGTATTGCGCGGGGGAGTATTGCGCGGGGGTACTGCAGAGTATTGTGCGGGAGTATTGTGCGGGAGTATTGTGCGGGAGTATTGTGCGGGAGTATTGTGCGGGAGTATTGTGCGGGTACTGCGGGGTACTGCGGAGTATTGCGGAGTATTGCGGAGTATTGCGGGGTACTGCGGAGTATTGCGGAGTATTGCGGGGTACTGCAGAGTATTGCGGGGTACTGCAGAGTATTGCGGGGTACTGCGGAGTATTGCGGGGTACTGCGGAGTATTGCGGGGTATTGCAGAGTATTGCGGGGTATTGCGGAGTATTGCGGAGTATTGCGGGGTATTGCAGAGTATTGCGGGGTATTGCGGGGTATTGCGGAGTATTGCGGGGTATTGCGGAGTATTGCGGGGTATTGCGGAGTATTGCGGGGTATTGCGGAGTATTGCGGGGTACTGCGGAGTATTGCGGGGTACTGCGGAGTATTGCGGGGTACTGCGGAGTATTGCGGGGTACTGCGGAGTATTGCGGAGTATTGCAGGGTATTGCAGAGTATTGAGGAGTATTGGGGGTATGCAGAGTATTGAGGAGTATTGGGGGTATGCAGAGTATTGGGGGGGGTATGCAGAGTATTGGGGGGGGTATGCAGAGTATTGGGGGGGGTATGCAGAGTATTGGGGGGGGTATGCAGAGTATTGGGGGGGGTATGCAGAGTATTGGGGGGGGGTATGCAGAGTATTGGGGGGGGTATGCAGAGTATTGGGGGGGTATGCAGAGTTTTGCGCAGGGAAGGAAGGAGTTAATGCAGGGATGGCTGAGCAGGGATGGATGGATCTGTGACTGCAATAGTCACAGATCCATCCCACACTGCTGCAGCCATCCGCGCTCTCCTCTCACGCTGTACCGATCGGTACAGCGAGAGGAGGGAAGAACCGGCGTCAGCAAGTGACGCGGTTTGTTTACATGTGATCACGCCGTCATTGGACGGCGCGATCACGTGGTAAGGAGCCGCCACCATTGGCTCCTTACCGAGATCACTGACGCTGCGGGTCCCGTGGACCCGCCGAGCGCCGTGACCGCGTGTGCGCGCCCGCTCGGGCGCGCGGATCTGACGCACGTCAGATTTGTTTACACACGTGGTCGCGCCGTCATTGGACGGCGCGATCACGTGGTAAGGAGCCGCCGCCATTGGCTCCTTACCGCGATCATCGGTGCTGCGGGTCCCGTGGACCCGGTGAGCACCGGTGATCGCGTGTGCGCGCCCGGTTGGGCGCGCACACCTGACTCTAACGGAGGACGTCCATGGACGTCCTGTTAGAGTACAGGAACCGCCCTATAGCCGTATTTCGGCTATAGGGCGGTGATTAAGTGGTTAAGGGGGTAGATAGATTAGTGAGAGTAGATCCCAAATCTAACCAGCGGGTCCTTCGGGGGGTAGCGCTACACTTGTTTAAAGTTTGCTGCACAACATTTAGACAAGGTTGTGAAATACTGGGAGAATATAGTCTGGTCAGATGAGGCCCGCACATCACCCAAAAACACCCCAATACCAACAGCGAAGTTTGGAGGTGGCAACATCATGGTGTAGGGCTGTTTTTCAGCATACAGTACTAGCAACTTCATATGGTTGAAGGAAGGATGAATGGAAAAATTTCTTTATAGAAATCTGCTGCCATCTTCTAGGATGAGGAAGATGAAACTAGGGTGGTCATTTCAGCAAAGCCAAGGAAACTTTTAATTGGTTTTAAAGAGAGAAAATAAAGCTACTAGAATGGCCCAGCCAATCACCTAAATTTAATCCAATAGAAAATCTATGGAAATAAATAAAGATTAGAGTTCATAGAAGAGGCCTACAGAATCTTCAAGATTTGAAGACTTTTTGTGTGGAAGAATGGGCCAAAATCACACCTGAAGCCGCGTACACACGGCAGAGAACCTCGACGGGCAGAACACATCGTTCCGCCCATCGAGGTTCTCTGCCGGCCATCAGATTCGGCGACCCGCCCGTCGGGAATGGCAACCAGCCATTCATCCAGGCGGGCCGTCGAGCAAATAGAGAACATGCTCTCTATTTCTGCTCGACGGCATTCCCGGCGGGATGCTCGCCGAGAGCGTACACACGGCCGAGGTTCTCGCTGGAATGCAGCTTCCAGCGAGGTTCTCGCTGGTTTCTAGCGAGAACCTCGGTCATGTGTACGCCGCCTGAGCAATGCATGCAACTAGTTTCTCCATACAGGAGGTGTCTTGAAACTGTCGTTTAAACAAAGGATTTTGCATGAAGTATTATTAAATTTCAGTTAGCATGTTCAATACTTTTTCCCTGTGTCATTACATTTTTATTACACATAACTTATTTTTGATCTTATTTTTTTGGGTTTCTTTGTATGTATGGATTGCGTGGGTTGTTATCCACATGTTGTGAAATTTTAGTTTCAATAGCTCCTTTAGTAATATATTTACCTAGAAAAATGGTGACGTGTTCAATACTTATTTTAACCGCTGTATCTTCAGCAAAAATATTGTCTGATTAAAGTGTTCTGGCCATTCCCTACTTAAAAAATCCGTCTGTGTTTCTGCTCCAGATATTTCCCTGTCTTGCGAAACTGTTGGCACCCTGATAGTAAGCAAGGGTATAGCAGCGAAACCCCGACAGGGGTTCTAATCCTTCCCTACTTTATCCAGAACTAAAAACATAGGGCCAGATTCACAGAGCGATTATGCCGGCGTTACAGGAAATGCGCGGCGTAAGTCTAAATTTGCGCATGCGTTCCGATGCGCCGCATCCCCAAAACGAGTTACGCAAGAAATTTTTTTGACCGGCGTAATTTCGATAGACAGGCGCATCCGTCCGCGCAAAACTGCGCTAGACACACCATTGATTTGCTATTCAAATATGCTAATGAGGGAGTTACAGGGATCCACAAAAGAACGTTGTTGCAGCGCAGGCTACGCGCTGTGCGCAACAGCTGCACGTCCTGTCTAAAATTAGACCATATAAAAGGTGGTATAAAATTAGACAATCCGTCTACATGTCAGAGAAAGCAACACTGTTAGTGAGGAGCTGAGCAGTCACACTTATTGCACAACAATCTGTATGCCAACATGCCAGGGACATCCTTGCTCATAGCTATACTACTGACTTTAGAGGAGCAAAGAAGGAGGAGGGCACGGAGGAGGGCACGGGAGAGGATATACCGCACTCGCATAGACCTCTTTTAGCATGAGTGATTCGGAGGTGTATCGCATCTTCAGATTCACCCCTCATGCCATCCTGGAATTAACCACAACCTTGCAGGAGGACATCACCAGCCCAACACGCCGCTCACATGCAGTGCAGCCACTGGTCAAGGTCCTGGCAACACTACATTTCCTTGCCAGTGGCTCTTTTCAAAGAACAAGTGGAGTGGTGGCTGGGATGTCACAATCCTCCATGAGCAGATGTGTGCACCAGGTTGTCCCTGCAATCCTTAGACGCATGGCCAACCAAATTATCAAACCCACCACTGAGGACCTTCGGCTGAAGGCAATGACAGATTTCTACAGAATTGTCAGATTCCCACGCACCGTGGGGGCCATTGATTGCACACATGTGGCACTCCAGCCCCCCATGAGACAGAGCACATATACCGCAATCGGAAGCATTGGCATTCCATCAACGTACAGGTGATAGTCGATGCCCAAGGCCTCATATGGCACGTCCGTGCCAAACACCCCGGATCCAGCCATGACAGCTACATCTACAATCAGAGCCCCATCCGAATGGAATTCGAACAGAACGTGTATGGGGACACCTGGCTGGTTGGTGAGTGACATGGGTGGCAGGCATGACTGTCCCCCCCATGATGCACACATCACAAGGGGCACATGCATGACTAACGTCCTCCTGTCTTTTCCCTTACAGGTGACTCTGCATATGCACTGGGACCCCATCTCATGACTCCTATCCGGAACCCCCAAACACCAGGAGAGCGCACCTTTGGCCTCCTGAAGTCACGTTTCCGATGCCTGGATAAGTCTGGGGGTACCCTGTTGTATTCCCCAAACTTTGTGTGCCAGATCATCGGTGCATGTTGCCTGCTGCACAACTTCACAGTGAGAAAGGGCCTGCAGATTGACCTACGTGATGACCTGACCCCTGAACCAGACAATCCCCCCCTAATCGAGGCTACCCCGTCTTCTGAGGAAAGAGCAGCCAGGAGACAGCTCACATAAGGCATCTTTGCACGTTAAACACACACATTAATCATGGCACAATGAGAATGCATGCATGCACACCACTGTGGTCCCTAGCACAGACACATCATATACTCATCTAATTGGATTAGCACAAGCCCACCATGCTGGACTGGTGAGCAGCAACGCCACGCCACGGCTCCAATTATGTCACTGTACATTCATACACCATTCACATGGACCTGGGGATCACTTCTCCCTGGTCCTGGGGAACCCTTCTCCACCAAAACTGAGGTTGACACCCCTTTTCCGTCAGGAATATCACCCCCACATTCCAAAAACATTCACAACACAAAAAAAATAAAAAATTGTCCAGCAAAAAAAATAAAATTCCAGCAAAAAAAAAAGGCAAAAAAAAAACCTGAAAAAAAAAGGGGGAAAACAAATTAATGCCGCTGGCGTGAGCCACGCCTGGTGCGCCCACGGCCACGGCCCCGGCTCCTCAGGGGAGACTCATGGGGAGGGGGGGTAATCCGGGAAGGAGGAGCAGCCTGGCGGCCTGCCCTCCAAGGCCACGGCAATTCTGTTCAGGCCAGCACTTAGTGTTGCCGTGTTGGCCTGGATAGCCTGGGTGAGGGCCCTCACATCCTGCCCAACGTCTGCTGTTGTAGTCTGCAGTTCGTTTAGGCAGTTTGTAAGAGCCCGGGAGTGGCAGTCCAGGTCCCCAAGCGTATCCTTTATGGAGGACAGGCTCTCCTCCATCCACACCAAAGTCTGGCTGACCTGTCCCAGATGGCAGGCCTGAAGGGCCTAGTCCCTTCTCAGATTGGCGGGCAGAACCTCGGCCACCCCCCTGGTCTTCTGGGACGACTTCCTGCCTCCAGCTGAGGCTTGTGGCCGGGGAGAAGGGGAGCCCCTTGGGAGAGGAGCCCTGTTGGGGGAGGAGTGGGAGGGGCTAGCCCTTATGGAGGGCTGGCTGCTGCCAGCCAGAGAGGAAGACTCCTCCAAAAACAACAATCTACTGGCTGATATGACATCCTCCTCCTCCTCAAACTCCTCCTCCTCAACCGCCTCCTCTTCAACCTCCTCCGAGGACTCCGGCCTTGTCGGGGGGTCCTCATCAGGCTGGTGTCCCGGGGATGGTGCAGTCAGGCCAGATGGCCCAGCACCCTCCTGCACATCTGTGGATGACACAAAACATTCACAGGTTGTAGGATCCACACACTTGCCACATATTCCTTTCCCCCCCTCCCCCACACATGCTACAAACCTGATAGGGCAAAAAACCTTACCTGGCATCACGGCTTCATGATTGGAGTCATAGCCAGGCAGGCCCTCCACCTGTTGTCTATGAAAGGTCTGGGCCACCGCACACTCCTCCGCTGTCAGCCTAACAGGGCATGGTGGGCCCCCTCCTGTGCCCCTGGCATGGGCTGCCATTTTGGCCAGCTTCTTTCGGACCAAACGCCGGAGGTCATTGATTTTCTTTTCGATCCCCTCGCGTGTCCGGGTCGCCCCCCCCCCCTGCTGAATTCACCTGCTCAGTAATGTGCAGCAAAATCTCCCGCCACCTGGCCGGAGTGGTGTTGGCACTCTCCGGGCCGTGGAGGAAACGCCCATATTGGGTAATGGCCCCGGGCAAGAATTTGTTTCTCCCCCAAAGTAAAATTCAACTTCCTCTTCCTCTCAGTCATACTCATACAACAACTCTCTCCCAAACATTCAACAAAAATCACTCACAAAAACAAGCAGGAAAAATCAAGCAACAAAACAAACAAACCAAAATCTATCAACCGAAAAGTCTCACAAGCAGTCACCAAAAAACACTTTCAAATATATTCTACCAAACACTAGATCAAACAGTCAACAAATATAACAAAGACAAGTCACAACGCAACAAACAACAGAACAAAAGCACCTTGCTGTATAGCAGTGTTTCTCAATTCCAGTCCTCACGCCCCCCCAACAGGTCAGGTTTTCAGGATTTCCATTATTTTGCACAGGTGATTTGATCAGTTTCACTGCCTTAGTAATTCCCACAGCCTTTTCATCTGAGGGAAATCCTGAAAACATGACCTGTTGGGGGGGGCGTGAGGACTGGAATTGAGAAACACTGCTGTATAGGAAGGGATACAAAGGGATGTACTTTTGCAAAGGAAGTGCGTTTGTGTCTGTCTATTTATGCTGTCTGCGTAGTTCACAAAGTTGCCCGGGTCCACTTCCAATTTCACTGATTGCGCCGTTCCCGAGTTGTGAGCATGCGCACAGAGGTGCTGACCATGGTCTGCTTAATGCGCGCATGCGCGAGCTGGCCGGCCCTTCATTTGCATGGGGTCACGGCTCATTTCAATGTAACACGCCCACATCCTTCCCAATTTGAATTACTCCGCCTTACGCCTCTGAAATTACGTTGCAGCAGCGCTAATTTCTGCGCAAATCAAACGAGAATACGGTGATTGCGCCGCTACATTGCGGCAGTCTAACGTAAAGGAGGTGCGCTACGCCCATACTTTATAAAGTTTAAGTTATGCATTCCTTGGGGTTATAAAAAAAACAGCCTACATTAATCAGTTTCATGAATGGCCACACATTTTCTAGAGGTCCTGAATTCTATTGAAATTTGTTTTAACAACTCTAACCACTAATCAATTCATGCTCTTACTGTCAATCAATACAATGATGTGAAGATAATAACTAGCAGGTATCAAAAGGAAACTGTTAAAACTGACTAGAAAGCATGTCTACATATTGCAGAAGGCTCAGGTCAATCAATACGGAAGACCCCATCCCCATTGGCATGCGATCTATACAAGACGTCTGTGGTAGCTCTGCAGCAGATACAGAATTTTAATAAGCCAAAGCAGACATTTTATTATCGTTGACCATATTTCCCTAAATGAAAAGATTTACTGTAGCTCTAATTTAGAGGTTTAGGTCAACCAATACTGATGATCACATTACAGCAGGAGGAGTGAGATTGTGTAGTGTGGGAAAAATCCGGGAATTCTGGCAGGAAGTTCTCACAGCTGAAGTTTTTAAAAAAAGTTTGAAATCATTGCTCAGAACTGTTCATTTTAGAGTAAACTTTATTGGTGGTAATTAGGATCCCTATAGACTCACCACCCCAAAACTAAGTAATAACATTCAGAGCCACAACATGGACTAGGGTTGCCACCTCATCCCTTTAAAACCAAACACATATTAATTACACAGGTTCTGTGTCTGATTAAGGTGACAATTAAACTCACATTATGCTTTATCTGCAGTAAATTAGCCTCAGAATGTAATTCATATTTGTTTGGGTTTAAAGGGATGAGGTGGCAACCCTAACATGGACCCAGATATCCAAAACTTGAAGCTCCATCCTATTGCAATTTTGAGAAAGCTTGCATCCACTAGTCTACCTTAATTACATAAACTGCATGTGGTTTTCCAGGGGACCCTTTACGCAGCACAGCAGAATGTTGCTCTCTGCCTCACACTGAGCTTACCTCCCTTCGTGTCTGAGATTAATAAAACAGGAAGAGGGAAGAGGGAAATTAGACTAGGGACACTGAAGAGGAATGCCTGTCTCTTAAACCAGGGTAAGGATGGAACAAGATTAGCCTGGAGGGACTCAGCGGATTGTAATTATCTACTGGTTGGCCAACTGACTTATGGTGGCATGGAACAAAGGACAGAGAGCCTAGTGAGTGGGAGTGCACTGCCAAGACCCACAGCAGGAGATCAGGAAGTTAGGCACAGAGCTGCATGAATTGCTGCAACCCCCGAGGAGAGGACTCGGGATTGAAGGAACTTTGCTGCTGTTATTTGTCAGGCTGGGGAGAAGGCATGGGGTTCGCGGCAAAAAACTATGTTGCTGTGAGCCAGCGCTACAAAGGACTTTGTTGCAAGAGCATGTGGTTGCTGTGCTACTTCTGTGATGAGTGTGCAAAAAAACACATGGACTTTACCTGTCCTACAGCTGCAGACTGCGCTGTTGCTGCCTAAAGAGATTGTCTGCTGCTGTCAGGAGAGACTATGGGTCTGGTGCTGCAGCTTCTGAAAGCCCCACCCACGTGGCTGCTTTTACTGCAGCCCAAAGAGAGTATGTTTCTGTGCTGCATGGACTGGGCTGATGTATTGTTTGACCACATGCTACTGCTGCTGTCAGTGGGTTTTCTGCTTCACTGAGGGAGTGCTCCATCAGAAGATCCACAGCTACTGAAGGAGGGACCAAGTTCATCAGTGGTAAGAGGTCTCTTGGGGTTCCCCCATAGGATAAAGGCCTCAATGCCAACAGAACTGTACTGTCCCACTGGCTAGTGGAGTAGGAATAGACAGGGCCTCTTTTCTAATAGTTAGGACATTGTTGTGCCAAATATCACACTTTAAATTGTTTTGACACTGCATTGTACTTCTTTGCCTAACCACTTTCATTACTCTTTTTAATAAAAACCATTCTAAAACGTTCTAGATATGTTGTGTTACTGTCACGTACCTTACCCGAGGCCGAAGTGCTGAGAGGGCTTCCCGTACGACCAAGTGCAGAGCGCCCCCTGGAGGTAACGCAGGGGTGCTCGGCCCAAAGATGCAAGGGTTGCCAGCTGAGACTTGCTGAGTGATGTTGAGGATCAGCTGTACACCAGGATACGTAGTCAGACCACGGGTACCACGGAAGTACCAGATGAAGAAGACTGGCAGGAAAACCCAGGGGCGGAGTCAGGAGCCAAGCCGGTAGTCATGCACGGGGGAGCGGGAGGAGACTGGAACAGGTCCGAAGGTTAGCTGAGGTTATCTGCTGGAACAAGCAGACCGGGACAAGACAAAAGGATAAGCCGAGAGACAAGCCAGGGGTCATGCACGGAGAAGTCTGGTCAGGCAAGCCGGGTCGTCAACAGGAACACCAAGAAACAGGAGCAAGGAACTTAGGATCACACCAAAGGCTGAAGATCATGCAGCAGTTGGTCGCTGCTGCAGCAAGCCTTAAATAGGGCACTGACGCCAGGAGTCCCGCCCGCATTGCGTGCGTACCGGTGCGCGCGCATGCGTGGTGAAGAATACTGAATTCACAGCGTTGTTGCTCGTGTGCGCGCGCGTGTGCGTACTTGCGTGCGTGTGCGTACTTGCGTGCGTGTGCGCGTGTGTGCGCGTCTGCGCGCGCATGCGCAACATGCTTGTTGGTCCGTGCATGACAAGTCTGTTAGTTCTTCCACGTTTGGTTCTCTGACAGTTACTCAAGTCCAGGTGAGGACGGGTCATCACTGGTGTAGGACAGAGGGACACAAACCATTCAGTGGCTCCTAAAGGGGTAGCATTACAGTAGTATTATGTCTGACACTATGATGAGTACTTGTGGCAATACATACGGTATGTATTCTTTTTAACACCTATATCTGGATTAAAGTTTACAGAAGTGAAGACTTCTCTACTGCACTTCTTTTCTTTTACAAAAAGTTTATTGAAAAATTCAAAGAGACAAAGATGCAAGTAGACATCAAAAGACAAAGGTGTTGAAGAAAACAGATGCCAATGAGACTATGAGAGATAAAGGAAATTGGCTGGTAAGGCAGTACAAAGACAGATAGGTGGTACAACAGAAACTGCTGGTGTGCTCTCCTCTTCTTCCATTGAATGTGCACTTGCCCAAATCCCCACCAATGTACTCCATGCCTACTCCTCCACTATGACAACTGTGCTAACTGAACCATTAAATCTTTTTTTCTCAATGGGTGTCTTACCTTTAAGCCTCGTACACACGCACGGTTTTCTTGGCCGGAAACAGCAAAAAAACTGCTGGCAGAGCTTTTTGCCGAGAAAACCGTTCGTGTGTATGGTTTTCTGTCGAGAAAACTGCCTGGAATCTCAATGAGAAAAATAGAGAACCTGCTCTCTATTTTCTCGTCGGGATTCTCAATGTTCTCGTTGTGATTCTCGTCAGACTGTTTTAAGACGAGAAAACCAGTCATGTGTATGCTTAAAAAAAACGTGCATTCTCAGAATCAAGTATGAGACGGGAGCGCTCCTTCTGGTAAAACTAAAGTTCGCCCATGTGTACAGAGCTTTAGTCTTCAAAGCCCCAAATCATACTGTCTATACTGAAGATCCTCATGATCTACTCTCTAGCTATCACACCATTTTCTTTGCTTGTATGCTTCTAAACTACTTGAACATTTTGTCATAGAACAGACTCCTTTCCCCCCTATCTAACATGCTTCTTGATCTTCTTCAGTTTGTTTGTTGTCTCTCATTCTGCTAAATCTCTCTAAAGTGTGGGATGTCTTTCTCAGAGCCTAGTTTATAGTCAACTTTTCCTCTTCTCCTAGAGCCCTTCTCTGCATTTGAAATTGTTTACCTCTCTGCTACTACAAATCATCCACTCATTTGACATTTAAAACAATGATACCCCTTACATTTATTGGATTGTTCCTTTACAATTTTCTCCAGTACCCTCTACAAATTGTTTACTTAACCCAGCCATTTCCCTGCCATCCAGAACACCTCAAAGTTCAGCCTCTTCTATTCGTACAATACCGTATCTCCAAAATACATCCCAAGTGACCACTAAACCCCTAAGAATCCTAATGCCTCATAATTTCTGGTCTTAATTAAGCAGTATTCTTTTATCTAGTATTTCACTAAAATTACCCTCACTTCTACAATCTATTGATCCCCTCACACCACTGTTCCTCTGATACCCCTTTCTGCCAATCTTGTCAATGGCTTCTCTTTAGTCATCCGAGTATAAAATTTGGGTTATTATTCTTTGCCTTTAAAAAAAAATTCAATATGTTTCCTACCTATATTTCTAACCTACATTCAAGACGGGTCTTTGTTCTTTTCTATTGATCTAACTGTGTCTTCCTCATTAATAGCTTCATCCAGTGCACTTAAAAGGTTCTTCTAGAGCTGTCCTCATTCTCTGAAATGTATCTTTATACTTTCTACCACATTTCACACATTTAAGAGTACAAGAAACCCCACTTCTTCAAAACTGCTTACTACTCCACCCTAACCATTTCTTACCAAGTGAACAACACCTGTCACCTCCAGCCTTTGCCATCCTCCTTATTATCATATCTAGTATTATCTTACCAATGCCACTTTATAAAGGTTAGTATATACCACATGACTAGCTATATACTGGCAAGGTTATTTTAGCTAAGTAAAGATAAATTGATTACTATCGAAGTTTAGTTTCACATTAAGTGAGTCTGTTATTTTTAAGCTCCACTGGGCTTAACTTCATACAGATTTTCTGTCCATGTTAATTGTGTAGATATAATAGGCAGATAAATAGTGGCAAGTGCCAACACAAGAGGAAAATTATCTGAATAATTCAGTATGGAACTGCACGCAACTGACAGACTCAAATGGACATTGATAACAGTGTTCATTAAAAGGAAATGCAGCGAAATTACAAATTGAGAACAGCTCTGTTTACATTTGATTTTACATATAATTAGACATCAGAATTTATATTTAGTGTCTGGAGAACCAATGCTCGCCCTTCTGTTCTTAATACATTTAGGATGCTAATTACACTTAGCGGGAAACCTAGGACTCTCCAATGTGTCATTAAAAGCATGTTTTTGCCATAGAGAAAAGGAAGAAATTGAATAACTGTATTTCCATTCTCAATACAGTAACATAGCTTGAAACACTATCATTAAACGTACATTGATAGACACTTGTCATAAGATTTAAAAACCTGTATATATTACTGTAACAGCCAGCCCAAAGAGTCAATATATTTCCTATACTCTTCCATTTCCACACTCCACTGACAGACAGTATTGGTGGATGGATCAAAACCCTAATATGTTTACATTTCTCCTATTATTTTCCAGTTATCAAATAGTTTGATATAAGAGCTCCTTGTGTTGTTCCATGGCTAACACCAATACTGGAGAATGAGGTTTAAAGGGGTTGTAAAGGAATTTGTTTTTTCCCTAAATAGCTTCCTTTACCTTAGTGCAGTCCTCCTTCACTTACCTCATCCTTCCATTTTGCTTTTAAACGTCCTTATTTTTTCTGAGAAATGCTCACTTCCTGTTATTCTGTCTGTAACTCACCATCGTAATGTGAGGCTTTTTTCCTGGTGTGGAGAAAGCCTCTTGAGGGGGAAGAGGGTGAGCAGGCAAGTCAGGACACTCTCTACTTTGCAGATAGAGAAAGGAGCTATGTGTTAGTGGGCATCCTGACACTCCTGCTCTCCCCCTCCGCCCTCAAGGGGCTTTCTCCACACCAGGAAGAAAGCCTTGCATTAAGGTGGTGAGTTACAGACAGAAGAACAGAAAGTGAGGATTTCTCAGAATAAATAAGGACATTTAAAAGCAAAATTGAAGGTAAGTGAAGGAGGACTGCACTAAGGTAAAGAAAGCTATTTAGGGAAAAAAAATCCTTTACAACCCCTTTAAATCTAATTTTTTGTTATCGGACAATGCACTTTGCTAAATGATGAGGCCCACTGTGACTGTGTGAGAAAGTGTATAGTGGCAGACATAATTATATATTGCTTTTGTCCGTGATTGTGGAGAATTTTCTAGAACTGCGGGACCAAAGAAGCTACAGTATGTTAAAGATTTTGAAGATGAAATACTATTTATTCATAGTAAGTCAATATGAGACTTTTTTTTAGCAGGAGGTCAACACTGGCACCAATTGTATGCTACTCAGTAAGAATTGTTTTTATATATTATCTGTGCAGCACTCTCCTGGGCAGGTGCTAGGATCAGGTACATTTAGTTGTTGCTCACTATATCTGTTGGAGCTGTATTTTGTTCGTAGTTTATTTTTGGCTCACTGTAATCAGTGTGGCTGTGTTGATCGTTCTGGTCTGTTCTATGTTTCAGTGGCTACAGGATTTACTGCTTCCCCTTGGCTGGTTCAGAAATGTACTAGAGTTTAGTGGACAGGAAAGTCTAATCAGCAGCTAAATATTCATACATCATTAGCCTGGGGGAAGGTGTCCAGATGGTGACTCTGCATAAATACTCTTGGACAGATAACAACCTTGGGGCAGATTCACACAGAAATGGATTATCGTAGCGTATCAGAAATACACTACGCCGCCGTCTTTTACCTGGCTCTACGTGGAATTCAGGTAGATTTTGTCCATTAAACGACGGCGGCGTAGTGTATTTCTCCCGTCGCAATCCATATAGACGAGTAGGGGGCGTGAATCATTTAAATTAGGCGCGTTCCCGCGGCGATCGATCTGCGCATGCTCCGTTCCCAAATTTCCCGCTGTGCATTGCGCGAAATCACGTCGTGACGTCATTCGTTGTTTAGGTAGCGTCGTTTACGGGCGATCCTAGTCCCGAACGAGTTACGTAAACAAAAAAAAAATTAAATAAATTCGAAGCGGGAACGACGGCCATACTTAACATGGGCTACGTAACGTTAGAGCAGCAAAAAGCTGCTCTAACATTACGTACAAAAAAATAGACGAAAGTGATTGCGACGACCACTCGTATCTTCGGGAATCTCTGTAAAAAAACATTTGCATATCCCGACGCATCAAAACGACGCAAACTCCTCCCAGCGGCCGCAAATAGATGGCAGCGTAGATCCGAAGGCTTACAAAGACGTAAGCCTCTCGGATCGAAGCCCGAAGCCGCCGTATCATGGTTTGAGGATTCAAACTAGTGATACGGCGCGCAAAATTTGAAATTACTCCTGTCTAACACCAGTTAGACAGGCGTAATTGCTTTCTGAATCTGGGCCCTTGTCTTTTTCCCTGAGGAGGAGATCACAGCCATGGGGGGCTTCTAGGCTTCTAGACCACTCTGCCATGTGCCTGAAGGTTGTCGAGGCCTCAGTGTCGCAACCTGGAGGTCTATGCTCCTGAAAGCTGACTGAGGGGCTGTCATCTAAGGATCTAGTCTGGTATCATGGGGGGAAAGTGTCTGGAGGATACTGGAAAAAGGCAACCAATATTTCCAGGGATATTTGTGAGTACAGACTGATCCTGGAGACTACATACTGTTTTCCATTCCTCTTGTGCTACAGTCATTGGGTGCAAAGTGGACATTGGGGGTTATTTACAACAGGCAAACCCACTTTACACTACAAGTGCAAACTACAAGTGCAAAGTGCACTTGAAATTGCACTGAAAGTGCACTTGGAAGTGCAGCAGCTGTAAATCTGAGGGGTAGATCTGAAATGAGGGGAAGGTCTTCTGATTTTATCATCCAATCATGTGCAAGCTAAAATGCTGTTTTTTTATTTTCGTGTATCTACAGCGATTTCAGTGCACCTTGCCTTTAGTGGATTTGCCTTTAGTAAATAACCCAATTGTGTCCTGTGTCCTGAAGAGCTTAGTCTATTTAATTCTTAGTGAAATAACTTTGGACTGTACACAGAGGAAGACTCTTCTTCTCAAGTTGCTACTACGAAGCTCAGTCTATCGTTTACTTGTATAGGGCTTGGCTCAAAGTTCTACAAGAGAAAATTCAGTGTCCCCAAATCGTTACTAAGAGCTGTTGGAGTATCCTATTACCCACTACCTATCCAAATTCAAGGTCTTATTAAAGCATCCATAAAAAGCATACCCCTATACTGGTTTCTAAGCCTGAAGAGTGATTGGAACTGTATGTGGTTTTTGCAAGGAAACTATTGGGAAAAAGTATCTAGGCAATCTACTTAGCCGCTCCTACTTAGCGGCTCCCCCACTCAACAACTGCTCCTTATATTAGTCTCATTTCAGAACTCAGTTCTACTTCTGTGGGCCATTGTCGCCCTGCGAGCCTCCTCAGCTCCTGGAGGTGACATACCTGTCTGGTCTATGATTTCCATTGCTGTACCATCACTGCACAGATGCATCCATAAGTCCATAGGCTAAATGTACATATGGGGGGGGGGGGGGGGCTCCAACTATTTCATAATTTTACCTTATATAACCCTTATAGATTTTTACTATGATTGTCCCTCTTTTTCAATTGATGATCACTACAGTTTTTCTCCTGGTGAGTGACTTTAAGGCCCTGAAACACGTAGAGATAATAACTACCAATATATGTATATACTTACTCAATTTCCCATGGATGTTCTTTTAATCAAATTTTCTCTTATTTTTATTAAGATATTATCAGTGGGTCAATAATCTGTACAAGTATTAATTGTGTGAACTATTCCTGTTTTTTGTAAATATATGAAATTCTTCTATTGAAATATCTATTCATTGTGCAATATTTGGTTCGAATAAAATGTTTTAAAAAAAATATATAATTGTAGAGAATGAATTAAAATGAAAAATTACATTTATATGACCATTGAAACAAATGAAAGGATGATGTCCTTTTTCTTACCCAATTATTCACTTCTGTGTGCTTCATATAAAGTCCCGCCTCTTCCCCCCCCCCCTTCTTTTAGATATTGAACCAGGATGGAGGATGGGATCTGCAAGGTCCCAGCCTCATCTAAAGACCAAAAACTCCCCTTTTTACTTCTATAAATCTGTTTCTTGTAAGTGGTTTTGTCGAGTGCTGGGATCCACTTTTGTTTGTCATGAGTTGGAAGTCTTTGCATCTCATCCCATGAATTTGTCTCTAGTATTAATGCTAAGCGAGCAACATAAGATAGGCGTTCAGCTGGGATGCCTTTATTGCTTCCATTGGATTTCATGATTGAAGTCTCTTGTGGCCTGGTTTCTTATTTTGCAGTGTTTGGCTTGTCTGCATTAATTTCTATCTATGTGTCACTTTCTTGCTTATCTTCATGTGACACCGATGTCGAATTTTCCTCAGTTTGAAATGTTTGTGTTGGTTCATGGAATTTTGAACACACTGAAGTGTCATTGACAATTATACTTCTACTGATGGTTACCTTGTTTGTGTCTCGATGTAGAATTCTGTATCTCTTTTGAAATTCACTGCACCCCACAAGTATACCTTTCTTTGTGCAAACATACCATTTTGTAAATCTTTCTTTTGGGCTGTGCACATAGGCTTTGCTTCCAAACATTTTTAGAGGGTTCAAATTTGGGGCTTTTCCCTTTCACAGTTCATATGGAGTTTTCTCAGTTGATTTTTCTGGTAGTTGATTTTAGAGATAGCGTGTGGTCATAATCGCCTCCCCCCAGTATGTAGTTGGCATATCTGCATCAAACAGCATGGTTCTTCCACTCTCACATAGAGTATGGTTAATTTTTTCTGCAATCCCATTTTGTTCTGGGTTGTATGGTACAATTGTTTGAAATATAATGCAATGCCTTCTGAGCATTGCCTGTGTGTTATCACTTGTATATTCAGTTCCATTGTTTGTGCGTAATACACTCTGCAGTTTGCCAAATTTGTTGCTTACTCGATCCAAATACTGTTCAATTTTCTCTGGTACTTCATCGTTGCTGTGTAACAGATATAGTGTAGTATACCTCTAGTAATAATCTATAAAAGTGAGAAAATACTTTCTGGAGTAAATTTTCCTGTTGGACCTCAAAGGATTTGTAAAGTCTCAATGGCTTTTCACCTTAATACATTCTATATTCTGCAGCTGTCCCTCAGACCCCCCTTTTTTTTACCTGAACCCAATCATTCCAGTGAAGAGTAAGAGCTCAGCCGCTCTCTCGGGTCCTCATTATATACATTCATAGCAGCAGGAGCCATTGGCTCCTGCTGCTGTCAATCAAATCCAGTGACAGAGGAGCCAGGGGCGAGGCTGAGTCCTGCTGTCTATGTCAGTGGATGCAGCAGCAGGACTCGGAAGCCAGCCCACATGGGTGCCCCCATGGAAAGCGGCTCTTGATAAAGGGGAGGAGTACTGACGGGGAGCCTCGGAAAAGGAGGATCTTTAGTAAATCCATCATTGGAGGTTACAAATCAAAAGAGAGGCTTGGTTGTCGCTCTGCATGTATGTAAGGTGAACGTTCAGTGCGTCGCCCGTGCCCTTTGACAACGTCATTTGTGACGAAACCGGTCAGGGCGGAGCCACGCACGAACGTCACCGCGTCAACGTGACCCCGTAAGCACGGACGCATGTAGTATTTCTACTTTGTTTGTTTTTATGCCTGTTAGCCGGCAATTTTAAATCTATGTGTATATGTATATATATTTTTATTAAAATGTATTTGATGGTACTTCACGATTCGAGCCCTCGATTTCTTTCTGGGTTTCTCAACGACGGTTGGAGTTACAAGTGTGGCGGAATAATCCAGTGGAGATCGTGCATCTACACCAATCTCTTGGAGAAGAGCTTGAGGCAGTGGAGTTTATGTCCCTCTTTCCTCGCTTGAGTGGATCGATATGTCTGGTTTACCCCTGGATCTGGTAAGAGTACATCCTTACCCTTCTTTTGGTGTGACTACAAGACTCTCTTCCTACTATCCTGAGACCGGTGGTGGATTTCTCTACACTCCTTTATCTACAATTGTCATAATTTGGACATTTTGTGTATTGGGATGATCTTTTAAACTGCTCACTCTGTTATTAGTCCAATCATCCATGGACTAATTTAAATGTTTTTTTATTATCCGAATTAATTTCTTATGGTATTGAGATCATAACGAACATTTATAGTTATTGGGGTCACTCTCATGGACTAATACTCTGCACTCATTGTTATATTATTATTTATTTATTATTATTTATATATCATTGTTATATTATTATTTATTTATTTTTTATTCACATATTTACTTATTTATTTTTCACACACACTGTCAGGTTGTGTTTCCGAGCGCAGCTAATTTTTTCTTTTATCTCTAGCAGGGGCGGACTGACAACTCATGGGGCCCCTGGACAATAGAAGATTATGGGGCCCCCGAGCTTACAGATGGCCACCAAGCCAGGAGGCATTACAGAGGCGGGGCAGCTAAAATCTTGTGATTTTCACATCGAAAGCATGTAGGTTTTGGACATATCAGGGACAGATGTAAAAAAAACACAGATTTTTACATACTGTCCCTGGTTTTAATGAGCCTGGCAACCCTGATGGGGCCCTCTAGTGGCATGGGGCCCTCGGGCAGTGCCCGAGAGCCTCAATGGTCAGTCCGCCCCTGATCTCTAGTAAATCAACCCCACAGCCTTTTATTTCTTCTGGGAGTTCTGTACACTACGCATTCATGGTTGATAATTGTGGTCTTCCCTTCTTCAAACATTTTAATACAATGCCTCCTGCTGACATTTGCAAAAATGTGTAGCTATAATAAATGGATGTTAACTCTTTTATTCACTTGTAAGTGTAAGACAAAAATGCACAGAGCATGTATATGTTTTCAATTGTTTCAAACATGTCTCATGTACAAAAGACTGATAGATGAGAAAAACATTTTTGCATGGTCATATCTTACCTGTGATTTCTCCGCAGAGAGCAATGAGCAAGAAGGTTTATTTTCTCTAAAGGCCACGAAGAAAACAATGGCAGATTCCTAAAAAATAAAAACAATATTACTTTTAAGGACAACATTTTCAGCTTCCATATTTCTACTCATAGGTTGCTATAACAAGATTAGCAGAATTTTCACAAACATACACATCTTTTTCAATTAGTCAAAGCAGGTCTTCATGGCCATTGTATTTACGGTAATTCATATGGTTCAGACTGCCATTCAATACACACTAATGCAAGTTATGTATGCATTTTTGGGACATGCATTATTTTTTTGTCCTTCACCCCTCAATGCACCAGTACACACCTGTAGACACCTCTGCTGTGTTAAAAAAAAAAAATTGGGTCACTTGCACATTTTGTTGTGTGGATGCACATTGAGGATCTAAAAGAAATGGATTGGCATTTGCTGCAGTGCATGTACCACGATGCGAGTTGACACATCACACATGTACATATTAGGCATTGCAGCCTAGAACATTTGACCAAGCAAGCAGGGATGATGATCAAATTCAAATGTATTTGATTTATTCAAAGTATGACCCTCTTACCATGGGGTATTGCTGATAATCCTACTTACTACAAAAGGTAATGAAGTTGATGGTATTTTGATAAAAAATTATGTGTTGATATACTAAAGGCAAAAAGGATGTTTACTTTGCAAAGGAAGTTGCACCTTGTAGGGGAATTTTACTCAGAGCTCAGTGAATGTGGCGAAGTTTTACTGTGAAAATAATAGCCAATAATAATAATTTTTAGCAGCGCTATTCCGTCGAAAAATTGCCATGGAATTGAGGCGTTATTTCGACCGCTAGCGGTGTGGTATTAACCCCCGCTAGTGGCCGAAAAAGGGTTAATACTGCCGGCAGAGGCGCATTGCGGGCGGTATTACCGCGGTGTCCTATTGTTTTCAATGGGAAGGAGCGGTATACACACCGCTCCTCTCACCGATCCAAGGATGCTGCTTGCAGGAGATTTTTTTTTTTCCCACCAGCGCATAGCCTCAGTGTGAAAGCCCTTGGGCTTTCCCGTTGAGAATGCTGGGGCAGGAGTATTTCAGACGTTATTTATGCGCTATTTTAGCGCTAAAACGCCTGAAATACACCTCAGCGTGAAAGGGGTCTTATTTATTAAGCTCTGGGGCAAATTGCTTTGAAAGGTGCAGATTCCCTTGCAAAATAAAAAGCCCATTTACACTTAGTAAACCAACCTTTCACATAATGTCATGCCTGTTTATTGTCATACTTGGCTTTTCTGCCCAAGATATTAAAAGTTCAAAGGAAAAATCACATTGTATAATGTACAGACTGTCTGTAATCAACTAGGCTGTTGATAAACTGCTTTTATCAGACATATTCTAATAATATCTGTGAAAAATCTTAAAGCGGAGTTCCACCCAGGAAAACAACATTTGCCCATATTGCTTAAAAAAATTAAATGAAAAAAAAGTGAAAAAAAAATAAATAAAAATACTCACCCGAAATACATGTTGCTATGCGGAAGTCCGTAATCTGCCTCTTCCACACCGCGGTGTCTTTTCTTCTGCTTCTTCTGCTTGTGAATGGGGCGCACTGCTTTCTGGGAACTGTGTGTGTTCTCAGAGAGCAGCCGCCCATTCACAAGCCATCGTGAGACTCACGCAGGCGCAGTAGGAAATGTTTCCCATAGTGTGAATGGCGGCGCGGGACCCGGAGCGATCGTGGGATCAGCATCGGGGGGGCCATCAGCGCGGGCAAGTAGGACAAGGTAAGTGTCCTTATTTAAAGTCAGCAGCTACACTGTTAGTAGCTGCTGACTTTAAAAAAAAAAATTGCGTCTGGAACACCACTTTAATTCAATCATGCATTACATTCAATTTTTGACATACAAAATGACATTTTTACATATATTTGTGAATGCTATTTTATGGGAGCTATCTTCTGCAAATGTAGGCAGCTGCTGACATAGCTATTTCACATATATTAGGCAGCCATGATACACAGATAGACAGAAAGTGGCAGAAAAGAGATCAGCCCTGGGATGCAACAGATTAAAAAGACAAGGAAAACAGCATTTTCTTTTTTAAATTGGGAATGTTTATGATACATAGGGGGTTAGTTACGAAAGGGAAATCCACTTTGCACTACAAGTGCAAACTATGGGCCAGATTCACAGAGCCATTACGCCTGTCTAACTGGTGTTAGACTGGAGTACTTTCAAATTACGCAGGGACGCGCTTAATTTAAATGCTTCACACCCCCCAATCGCGTATTTCGATTACGCAGCGAGAAATAGACTACGCTGCCGTAGCGTACGGGCAAAAATCTACCAGGATTCGGTGTAGAGCCTGGTGAAATACGGCAGCGTAGAGTATTTCGATTGCGCAGCGCAATATTAAGTGTATCGGAATCTGGCCCTATAAGTGCAAAGTGCACTTGAAATTGCATTGAAAGTGCAGTCGCTGTAGATCCAAGGGTGACATGAAAGGAAAATAAAAAACAGCATTTTAGCTTGCACATGATTGAATAAAAGTAGTAGAGTAATTTCAAGTGCACTTTGCACTTGTAGTCTGCACTTGTAGTGCAAAGTGTATTTGCCTTTCGTAAATAACCCCCACAGTGTTTTAGCAAACTACATTTAATTTAGTAAGGACTTACATCTACTTTAAAGTGATTGTAATTTTTTAATATGGTAACAAACAGGTTTATACTTGCCTGCTTTGTGCAATGGAATTGCACAGAATGGCCCAGGACCTCCTCTTCTCGGGTCCCCTGCTGGCGCTCCTGGTTCCTCCTCTTCTTGGTGTGCCCCTATAGCAAGTGACTTGCTATGGGGGTACACCTATGGGCTCAGGTCTGAGCCACTCTGCCTGCATCCATAGGCACAGACAGCATGGTTTGGCCCTGTCCCCTCATCACAGGAGCTGACTGACAACAGCAGGAGCCAATGGCTCCTGCTGCCTCAGCGAAACCTGTGATAGTGGGTATAGGAGCACAGTGCTGGATCAAGTGGAGTAAGTATAAGGTGTGGTGAGTGGGCATACTGGTACCTAAACATTTTTACCTTAAAGGATCACTAAAGGATTTTTTTTTTAGCTAAATAGCTTCCTTTACATTAATGCAGTGCTGTTTTCATGTTCTCATTGTTCGTTTTTTGCTTTGAAGTAGCTGTAATACTTCTCTGATGTCCACACTTCCTGCTTGTCTGGCTCCTTATGAAAAAAACTCATGGCAGCTTTTCACTGTGGTCTAAGCTGTGTGTCTAAAACTCCTCAGAACCAATCAGATTCATTTTAAAAACAAAACACTGCCCTGGATTTGTTTGTTTTTGTTCTGTGTGTCTTCTCTACTTCACAGAAACATGAAATCATTTTAAAAATGAAAGTGAAACTAGAGGCACATTATATGACTGTGTTTTATCTATTTTTAATCATTTTTAAAAGGAATCAGTTAACTTTTATGTCTCTATACCCTGTAAACAGTCATTTCAGCAAAAAAATATTTTTCCTTTAGTGACCCTTTAATGCAAGGAATGCAATAATAAAAAAAAAATTGCAGGTTTTAGAACCACTTTAATCATTAGTAATAACCCATCACACACAACATTTTACCATAACTGCTCTTTTTTTTTAAAGAAACTTAATTTTAAATATTGTCTGATGATGATATTTTTAAGAAATAAGATTTACTATTGGATTAGAAAACTCCATTGTGCTCTCTGTGGGTAACCGATACGTGTTTTAATATGATTTTTTTATTTTTATTACAACAATTCTATATTGCTTTGCTTTGATATGGAGCTGTAATGGACGAGTTCAGTCACTTCATAGAAACATAATGCTAAAATCAGATTTGTCTGGAGTAATTCTTTCAAGCATAAAATAACACACATTTAGAAGTTACGTGTTACGCGTCTAAATTTGCAGGTAAATAGCATTGTTTCTGTCCTTATCCTCATTAGTCCCTTAGGATTTATATGCTAATATTAGGTAGATATCTGCCATGCTACATGTTCATTTACTCCACCAGCCTGCAAAGGAAATTTGATTGCCACCTAGTGTTCATTCATAAACAGACATTTTCCAGTAGTAGTCAGAGGAATTTAATCATACAGAAATTGCTTTGAGGAAATTCTATTAAATATATATTAGATACAAACTTTAACACACCTATTATAAAAGTGAAAAACCCTGTAGCTCTCTGCTTATTTTCCAAAAACTTTAATATGATCTAAATCAGTGGTGTAGGAAATACTTTACGGAGGATTTTAAAATCAATACCCCCTTCAGCATCGATTATTTTTACCGTCAAAACAGAAATATTCTCAGGATGGTATGTAATAAACCATTTCAGTTCAAAAGCAACTTCAGCCGAACAGCTCAATACATAAATACAGAAATACTTCTCTGACAAAAAAGACTTGAACAATAAGGCTGTATGCGTATGGACGCCTAAAACGCATTTATTTCCTTAGCTCTGAATGCAGCTCTATTAAATCCAATTTGTCCATAAACATTTGGGTGTTTACAGGGGCGGACTGACAACTCATGGGGCCCCCGGGCAATAGAAGATTATGGGGCCCCCGGGCTTACAGATGGCCACCATGCCAGGTGGCAGTACAGAGGCAGGGCAGCTAAAATCTCGGGATTTTCACATCAAAAGCATATAGATTTTGGACATATCAGTGACAGATGTAAAAAAAAACACAGATATTTACATACTGTCCCTGGTTTTAATGAGCCTGGCAACGCTGATGGGGCCCCCTAGTGGCATGGGGCCCTCGGGCAGTGCCCGAGTTCCTCAATGGTCAGTCCACCCCTGGGTGTTTATCTTTGTTTACTGGAGAAGGTTACAGTGACTTAAAACTGAAACGCCCAAGTCTTGCATTCAGGGAAGAGTGTTTTGGACCATTTATGACTAATAAGAAAATATTTTAGGAGATCTGCAGTAGTATCACTAGTGTAGCGCTAACCCCACAGGGGCCGCTGGTGAATGTTGGTTATCTCCCACCCTGCACAGCCAGGCACATTTATTTCTCAATCACTCGTGAGACAAGAAGCAGTCCTTGCAGATTTGTTTTTATTATGTTTGTTTTTCAACTTGGATGGGAAAGGGTTATTATGGGATGCCCCATTGATCAGTAGAAACTCTTCAGGGACACAACTATATACTGTAGATCCAGTATAATAACAGTCCTTCTCTTCTACCTCTAGCACAGATTTGCTTGCAGAACTACAACTCCCAGGACAAGCTACCACTTTGAGGATGGTCTGACAAGAGCATAATTTAGACCATAGCAAATGCCCTTTGCAAGCAGGGACCACGGGCCCATTTGGTGTAGCAAAAATAGAGATCTTTGGTGCTAGTTGTCCTTTCCTGTGGTTACTGTTCCCAGTACCACTTCTTCAGGCACTGCCAGACACCTGGCTGCAGCTGCCTTTTTCACTAGCCCTCCTGGCTCCTTCTTCACAGTCCTTCCAGACTGACTCTGCAACCATCCCAGACTGCTTGCATTTAGTCCCTTCATGCATGCCTCTCAGTGTTCTGACTGCAACACTCACCAGTCCTCTTGGCTGTCTTTCTCCCTGGAGATTTCCCTGCCAGTGTTCTCCTGCTGTCCTTTCCTTGCTCCCGTGCCTCCTCGTCAGGATCCCTCTGTGTATCATGAGAAGGGTCCTTTCTGCACCCAAACCCAGTCCTGAGTTCACCCATCCCCCCAGACTGGGGAGCTACTGTCAAAGGTCCAGATAGTCTAAAAGTTGATCTCCATCTTTAACCCAAGCTCCAACTCCCCCTGCTGGGCTGACCCAGAGTATTTGAGGGGGCCTTCTGCCTGCCAACCCATCTGTTGGGGATTGGTCAGGGCCCTAAGAACACCCCAAATAGCTCCTCCTAGACCCCTCCCAACTGCTTCTGGAACCTTCTCTAAGTTTACAGATAGCAGGGGGAGTTACTAGAGAAGCTGTTGATTAGTCATCCAGCCTACCTGAGTCACTCACCAACTCAGAAAAACACACAGGCTTGGCTGTCAGCTTACACAACAAAAATCTTATCACTAGCACTAGGGCCATCTTTAAGGCAGGGCATAAGGGGAAGCTGCCCTGGGCCCTGTCATTGTTGTGGGGCCCAAAGCAGCTGCCTTATACTTGCCAACTATCCCAGTTTAAATTCCCTCGTCCCTTGAGGTTTTAGTCACGTAATGTGTCCTGATATCTTAGTGTAAAGTCCTGTTACCAATGCTGCCCAGCTCTGCCCTATTGTGTACAGATGATTCACCTGCAGACCCTGTGTTTACATGTAAATAATGGCATTGATATATAAATTGAGGGATCATTCATATGTAAATAGCAACAGGCCAACTGCATTCATATGTAAATAACGACAGATCGGCGGCATTCATATGTATATCGTGTCCCCCTGAGGTCATATACACCATCACCTCTGCTGAATGCTGCCCACTGAAGAGATAAAGGGGCATACCTGAGGGTCCTGCCTACAACTGTTAGCATGGGTTTTAGGATTCAAAGGTGTACTAACAGGGTGGATAAAGGTGTAGGTCACATGTAGGGCTTTCATTTCAATTTAATTTCTATGCAGTAGAAATGACACGGTGCCAAGGCACATGTCAGCAGATGAGTGAGGGTGTCATTGATAATTAATGTTACTGCTAAGAGGGAGCAAATTTCTGTGGTGTCAAAAAAAAGTGATTTTGCGTGTGTTCCCAACACACACAAATGTGTTACATTGGTGGTCAGTGTAAATCTTCTCATTACATTGGGGCTAGGTGTAAAATCCTTTCATTCACACTAATGGCCACTGTGAATGCTTCCTTACATTGGTGGTTACTGTGAATGCTTGTATTACATTAGTGGTCAGTAGGAATGAGCCGAACACCCCCCTGGTTCGGTTCGCAGCAGAAAATGCGAACAGGCAAAACATTTGTTCGAACACGCGAACACCGTTAAAGTCTATTGGACACCTCAGAGGGACATGATATACATATGAATGCCACCCCTGTTTACATATCAATGCAGTGGTCCACGACTATTTACATATTATTCCCGCCGCTATTTACATATCAATTCAAGTTATTTACATGTAAACACAGGGTACGTGGGTGAGTCATCTGTACATGGAAAAAGGGCAGAGCTGGGCAGCAGCATCAGAACTTTACACTGAGATATCGGGGCACAGCACGGGACTAAAACTTCAAGGGATAAGGGAATAGGATAGTTGGCATGTATGAGGTAGCTGCTTTGGGCCCCACAACAATGATGAGGTCCAAGGCAGCTGTCCCTTTTGCCCCACCTTAAAAATGGTCCTGGTCCCGAGGACTCTTGGACCTGTACCCAAGTGGAACGAAGACCACAGAGATGCTCCTCTAACGCAAAAATTATTTGAGGAACAAATGAGTCAGGCTACTTGGATAGTTGAGCAACCTGAGCACTAAGAAGTGAGGGCTGAGCCAAGCCCTAACATCTGGTGTGCATCACTTCAAAGGACTGTCAGGCACCCAGTGTAGCCAGAGCTGGCGATCTCCACCCCCTCTCCAGGAGCCAGCAGGAGTGCAGGATAACACACAGCCCCCATCTGCTCCAACAGCTAAAGTCTAGTTGTCAGGCCAGACTGAAAACCAGGATCCAGTGGTTGAGAATGCACTAGTGGATCTACTAGACTTGTAGGGCAATGGGGCATACAAAATGCTCTCTCTGCTTCTTTATTTAAGAAGTCTATGCTGATTTACAGCTAATATTTTTCATGAATAGTGCAGTGGTGTATTTAGGTGTTGTGCTGCCCTAGGCCTGACTAAACTCATGCAACCCCTAATTTAAATATGATCCACCCCTTCCTGACAAGGTCACACCCCTTCCTGTTTAAGACCTGCCCTGAAATTTTCCAGTGGGGACACTACTTCTGAGGGCCTTGGGGGGCTGTGGGGGAGGGGGGAGATTACCTTAATCTGCAGAGATTTCCTCTCACTTCCTGTTTGGCTATGGGTCAGGAAATTAAGGGAAATGAACGGATGGCAAAAACATTTTTTTAACAAGGGCTATGAACATCCCTCACTCAATCCAAAATGGAAAAAAAAAGTGTTGCCTATAGTTATACTTTTTAAGCACACATTTCTGCTACATTTATTGAAGACTTAGGCCTCGTACACACGATCAAATCTGTCCGCTGGACCGTTTCAGCAGACAGATTCGATCGTGTGTACGGCCGAGCCGACGGATTTGGCCACCCAACAGATTTCAAAGCATGCTTTGAAATCTATCGGGTGGGAATCCGTCCGCCCGACATGTCTGCTGGTTCGTACACTTACCAGCAGACATGTCGTCCCGCACCGCCGCCGCACCGCCGCCGAATGGATTCGGCGCATGCGCGGAAGTGTTTTACTTCCTGGTGCGGTGACGTGGCGGCGTCAACGTCACCGCCACGTCACCGACACGTCAGCGCGCTCTCTGCTGGCGGGGATTTTGGTTTGCTCGTGTGTACACGCGAGCAAACCAAAATCCCAGCAGACAGATTTGTTCAAATCTGTCGGACGGACAGATTTGAACAAATCTGTCTGCTCGTGTGTATGGGGCCTAAGAGGCTATAATTAGGGTTGTCCCGATACCAATACCAGTATCGGTATCGGGACCGATACCGAGTATTTGTGGGAGTTTTTGCGGGAGTATTTGCCCCCGATGCCTCAATAGAATACTTGCCCCCTTGCCCCCGCCCCCCGCCGCAAGCTGCAACGAAAGCCCCTGCCGCATGGTTAAACAGCGTGCGGGGAACATCACAGCTTTCATTTTAATAGCTGTTTTCCCCGCCGCACATAGACACTCCCCCTTTCTCGGGATTGGATGGGTGATCGTGATCTGTCCAATCCCGAGCAAGGGGGAGTGTCTATGCGTGGCGGGGAAAACAGCTATTCAAATGAAAGCTGTCATGTTCCCCGCACGCTGTTTAACCATGCAGCAGTGGCGGCTTTCGTTGCGGTGGCGGCTAGGTATGGGGGGAAATGGCTGCATATGTGGGGGACATGGCTGGAGGGACCTGGCTGCATATGTGGGGGACATGGCTGGAGGGACATGGCTGCATATGTGGGGGACATGGCTGGGGGGGCTTGGCTGCATATGTGGGGGACATGGCTGGGGGGGCTTGGCTGCATATGTAGGGGACATGGCTGGGGGGGACATGGCTGTATATGTGGGGGACATGGCTGGGGGACATGGCTGCATATGTGGGGGACATGGCTGCATATGTGGGGGACATGGCTGCATATGGGGGGGGACATGGCTGCATATGTGGGGGACATGGCTGGGGGGACATGGCTGCATATGTGGGGGACATGGCTGCATATGTGGGGGACATGGCTGCATATGTGGGGGACATGGCTGGGGGGACATGGCTGCATATATGGGGGACATGGCTGCATATCTGGGGGACATGGCTGCATATGTGGGGGACATGGCTGCATATGTGGGGGACATAGCTGCATTTTGGGACACATTTAAAAAAAGTATCGGTTTTCGGTATCGGCGAGTACTTGAAAAAAAGTATCGGTACTTGTACTCGGTCCTAAAAAAGTGGTATCGGGACAACCCCAGCTATAACCATGCCAGTGGTTCAGCAGAAAACATATAGCACAGTAATGAAGGTATGTGGTCCAGGCAGTGAGCAAAGGAAGGGTTGGTGGCAGGAACAAATAAATCCATGTGTTTATTTTTCTCCTCAGTAATAAACAAAAAAAAAATTAAAGGGGTTGTAAACCAAAATGTTTATAAAAAATAAAAAAATAACAAACATGTTATACTTACCTCCACTGTGCAGCTCATTTTGCACAGATTGGCCCCGATCCACGTCTTCTGGGGTCCCTCATGGCTGTCTCTGGTCCTCCCCGCAAGAACTACACACATTCATGCGAGAGAGCTCGCATTGTGTGTAGTCTTTGCGGGCGCGCTCCCGTGATACAGTGAGCGGCCATAGCCACTCGCTGTATCACTCGGCCCCGCCCCTCGGCACGCCGTGTCACTGGATGTGATTGACAGCAGTGCCAGCCAATGGCTGCGCTGCTTTCAATCCATCCGCTCTAGCTAATCAGCAGCCAGGTAAGTATAACGGGGGGTCGGGATACTCTGAAGGTTTTTCACCTTAATGCATAGATGAAAAAACTTTTTCCTTTACAACTCCTTTAAGATTCCTTATTATGTACAACTAACACAAGCAAAGGATTGCAGGAGAGTCCTACTATCTACCTACCAGGTACTCTTTTCATGCTGCCCCCCTGCAAAGTGCTGCCCTAGGCCTGGGCCTTGTTGGCCTATGCCAAGATACAGCATTGGAATAGTGTGTGCATTACAGTAGCCATAACACATAAAATTAATGGAAGACTTTTCAATGAAACACAACCTGTCTAGTTTAAAAGCAATTAAGCAGCATTTATCCTACATTCCTCATGTTGGCTCGTTCTATAGACATATTAATTTTAGCTATGGAAAGTCAGTCTTAAACACTCTTGTGCCCTCTTGTGGTTAATTATCAACATGCATTTTGCTCAATAACTAGCCATCATGCACATTCTAATAGAAAATGAATATAACACAGCAGAATAATACTAAAATATTTAGAATTTACTGATATTTATATTGTATTACATGGAAAATTACACCCTGAAATGACATTCACACCATACTTTTCTTGTGGTTTTAAATTACCTTAAGAAATTACATAAGCTCAGGTATTCCTCTTGTACTTTTGCAGCGAGGATCTTATTGAATGCCTGAAGGGCAGAATAAAAAAATCAGAGCTCAAAAATGCAAACATTACATCACATCATTAATTATGAATAATCAAGTAAATAAAAAAGTACTTGGGAACAGCAGAAACCTTTCCAATAGCACAAAACTGTCTGTAAGTGCTTTTAAAGTTGATCAGTTTGTGACATAATCAAGGAAAAGGTGCACTGTGCGTCTACAATACTGCAGTAGTAGCCAAAAAGCCGTGCAAAATATGGATGCATGTAGGTGTACTTGAAAAGTGAAATTAATCATTTATTTCCTGATAATGCCAAATTGCACACTTTATTATTTTAAACACTGACCCCTTAACATAACCTGAATGCAATTTCCGAGATCTGACCCACCCCAACCCAACAAAATCTTTCTGATTAGGCCCTTATGTCCATAACAGCCAGGCACATGTGGCAAGTATTTAAAATGAAAACCAGTCTGTGGCCACTTTTCTTAAAATAGTCTATTGGTGTATTCATTAAAATGTAAGATGTTTAAAAAAACAGTATTATAACCTGAAATCTGACTTGATATTGCTATCCCACTGTACAGCAGATACATATTCAGTGATAGCTAGAGGTAGGTGACCAAGGAAGACGCAACTGTAAATAGTTGTTTCACCATTCTGGCTATGCAATGTGTGAATCACTGGATAGTTAGTTAGTCAGTCAGGTTGAAAAAAGACACAAGTCCATCCAGTTCAACCATAAAAAAATAAAAGTTGTGGGCAAAATAAATACCTCCTGACAAGGGCCATGGTTTGGTCCTGCTCTTCCCTTGAGGGTTAATGGGGAGGCTGCTGTAGGTAGGACAGGGTAAGTTGGACAGGTGCTACTTTTTACGTCCTCTCGGCTTCCCTTTACAATTGCCCTGATTATTCAACTGTGTAGCAGGAAAGAGCATCTGCATGTCAGTTAAATTTTCCTGGTTATTAGTTGATTTTAAAGTTAAACAAGACCATCAGTTTGGCTAGTTCAAGGTAAGCAAGGGGATTACTGTCTGTAAATACCTCTATCGCCATACCTGTGAGGTATTTAGAAAACGTCTTGGTGATGGCCCACACTAGAGCCAGCAACTTCAGTTTGAAGGAATTATGGGAATTCTACTCAGTGGAGACTATCGCTCGCGTAGGCAATCTGGTGCTCACATCAGTCCTACTGCTGGGCCAGGACAGCACCCAGTCCTTGTAAGTCCCCATCTGTATACACCTGGAAGGGTTTCAAGTAGTCCGCAGAGGGGCAAATGTTAACCTTTTTTTGAAGAGTTCAAATGCATTTTGTAGAAGTTCTTGCCACTGAGACTGGATAGAAGGTGACAGACCACCTTTCTTTTAGGTGGAATGACCGCTCAATAGCTGAATGAGATGGGAAGAAATTTGTGCGAACTTGGGAATGTACGGTCGATAGTATCACACCAGCCCCAAGAAGGAGCAAAGTTCAGTAATTGTATTTTGGGGTGGCAATCCTGTACTGCCCGGATTTTGGATAGGTCTGGGGAGACCCCTCTGGCTTCCACAATATGGCTTAGGAATGGGATTTTCTGACACATTAAGGGGCATTTGCTGGGCTTGAGCTTTAACCCATACTGAGTTAAATGGGTGGACACCTGCTCCTGGTGTTAGACATGGTCCTCAAATATTTTGGAAAAAATTATAATATCATCTAGATAGACTAACACAGTTTCAAAATTGAAATATCCCAAGCATCTCTTCATCAGGCATTGGAAAGTACGGGGGGCACTGCTCAGTCGAAAGGGCATGCAAATAAATGGGAATAGGGCATGATAAAGGCAGTCTTTTCGTGGTCATGGTCCTTTACTGGGACTTGCTAGTGTCATAGGTAGAGAAAAACTTGGCTATGTATACCTATTAGATGGACACAGTCTTCACCTCCTACCATTTCGGATTGGTTTACTAAAATTGGGTACATGGCTGATATGGAAGAGCTTATTTCTCAATCCAAAGACTCACCTAAGGGCTTTTATGATAAATGGGCATGTTGGATATGTTTCAAAAGCTCCGCTGAATTTCATTCATTAAGGATAGCTTCTTTATAAAATTGTTTTATGTCACCTTCTCCACACTCTCCTTCTTTTACAATCTCAATAGAAGGTTATTACCTAATGAAGTGCATGCATTTTCCTTCTCATATGGAAATTCCCCTCTTTTCTCCCCCCCCCCTTTTTTTTTTTTCCTCCATTATCCCCCATTTTTTTCTCCACCCCCATCCCTCTTACTCTCCTTGAATTGGTTATCTATAGACTTCATGAATATCAGCTTATTGCTTGAATTTGCCTTTTGAAGTCTGTTTTATATGTTGTGCATATTCAACTATTTGTACATGTATTGTATTCTGTATTTATTTATGAAAATTCTCAATAAAATATTTGAAAAGAGAAAAACTTGGCTTGAACTAATCCTAATGTGACTCCTCCACCCTGGGTAATGGGTAGTTGTCCGTTGGGTACAGGCATTTAGCTTGAAGTAATTCAACACAATGTCACAGACTCCCTTCTTTTTTTCATACCAGGACAATGGGAGAAGCCCATGGGCTACAGTTTTCCCTAATTACCCCATTCTGTAGAATGTTGCGGATCAAGTCCTTGACCTCTGGACACAGGGTTTGGGGAAAATGATGGTACTGCTCTCGGATGGGTGGAGCGCCTCCCACATGAATCAGGTAGTCAATGGCCTCTGTGCAGCCGTAGTCCTCCAGGCTAGTGGCAAAGGCCAGTAGCTGTATCTCTAGCAGTTGATAAAATAGTCATTGCTGTGGTCGGGAAAAGTCTTGGAAAGGAATGGCCAGCTGTTGCAGCAGTGATTTATATTGCAGCTCATTCAAGGAGGTCATTGCTGCCTGCAATAAGGCATAGACTGCTTCCACCCTGGTCTGGGCCTGCGAATTGCAGTAGCGGGGCACCATATAAAGGTCTGCTATGGTGTTGTGGTTAGGAACGGGGATCTGAGAAGTTCCAAGATCGATAGGCTGAACTAAAACCGTCCCCTTGTTAACCTTAGATAAGGTGCGGGTGACCAACCGCACCCCTGGTATTGCTAGGTCTTTAACAAGCTCTACCATGACTGTGCCCCCTTGCAATTTCTTGTGAGCCCCGATTGGCAGACCTGACACTACCTCTTGTGGGGTACCAGGAGTAAAATTTGTTTGGGGGGTGTATGGATAACCCCTACTTGCTCAGGCTGCTTTTCCACTGCCTTTTGGTAGCACTCATAAGCCAGGATCACATTGAGCCGAATAGCTCTCAAGCCACAGCCCACCGGACTGAATACTTGAACTTGGACCGCAAGCGGTGTAATTCGCAAGTCTTGCAAATGTTCATGTCCAGAATGACAGGTACTGCTGAGCTCTCTGGGCTGTGAGTCACTATGACCCCCACTCACTCCACCACCTGGTCATCTATCTGAATCTTCACTCAAGTAACACCTTCCACCAGGATGGGCAGGTTGTTAGGTGCCTTGAGGGACAGCCAAGAAGGGTCCAGCTGGTCCCGCATGCCAAACTGCTGAGCATAGAGCTTGTACTTCATGATAGTGACCTACAATTCAATGTTGATTAGGGAAGGGACCTCCTGCCCATTGACAAGGACATTCACCACTGCACTTGGCACGACCATAGCCTTAGATCTGATGGGACTTTGTGCTGATGGTCCCATGGCCCATCCCCTTTCCCCCGAAAGCCACTAGTTTAACAGCAGCCTATGGGAGCTTATGATTTAAGGCTGACCACAGTTCTGGGCTACATGTCGAAAGCGACCACACCGCCAACACTTCCGGTATCACGTACCTGATGGAGATCAAGCTGGAGAGGGGTCTTCTCTTGCACCTCCTGTCTGACACCCCTGGTAGTGATGACAGGGAGTGACGGACGCACAGTGGCATGAAGGCCGATGTAATGGATGACACTGGCTGAGTCTTGGCAGGAACCAATGAGAGCGCTGGGCAGACTCTGAAAACAGGAGCTCCATATTGCTGGGTCAACAGCCTCTTAGCCGGACTTCTCTTACATCCGGTCTCCATCGGGGTCCCTTTGCAATGAATTCTTATCCTGTTTAAATGTGGACATCTCTTCAAGGGCGCCATGTTCTAAGAGAGCTCCCTTATGGCCATCTATATGGCCAACAAAAGGTCAAGGCCTCCTCCTTTCAGGTGTGGCAGTTCCTGCTTCTTCATCACCACCATGGTTGCTTCCATCTCTTCCTTTTCCCGCACAACCATATAAACTACGGTATCGATACATGAGAGGGTTGGTTGCACTTTAATTCAGTTCTGTAGGGCTCGCCTGACTTACCCAGCCTTCATGCCCACTACAAACTGATCATTCAGTAGTTTGCCTGAAAAGATTATATCGGATCAGCCGTGTACATCCTTCTTTTCTGGGCACTTCCACGGACTTTGTAGTGCTACCACAAAGTGGGTGAGGCTTTTGTCCTCCTGTTGCTTACTGATAAACCATCTCTACCTTAACTCAGGAACTGTCATCTTGTCTCTGAAGAGGCTCTCCATGTGTGCTATGGTTTGTTCCAGGTCGGGACCGGTTCTCTTCTGGTAGCACCATCACTGTTCCACGGGTGCCATCTACCAAGGAGTTGATGGCCAGCTTCGTGATCAGCCGAGTGGGAACCTAATACATGCACGCAACACTCTTCTGCCTCTCCTCCCACCAAGCAAGGGAGTTATTGGACTATTTAAACTGCAGCACAGCGTTAAGGCTGTGTGCTATAGTTTGTTCCAGGTCGGGACCGGTTTTCTTCTGGTAGCACTATCAATGTTCCACGGGTGTCATCTACCAAGGAGTTGATGGCCAGCTTCGTGATCAGCCGAGCGGGAACCTAATACATGCACACAACACTCTTCTGCCTCTCCTCCCACCAAGCAAGGGAGTTATTGGACTATTTAAACTGCAGCACAGCGTTAAGGCTACTCCTAACGGTGCAATAATGGTCACACTGCTCCGCCTGCACCCACTGCAAAAAGGGTCATATCCTACCCACTGCCGCCAAATGTGGAATTTGCAGTGTGATGCGGTGCAAGAAAACACACAGACTATAGGTGCAATTTCAAAAGTATATTGTAGCGAAAGTACAGCAAAATCAAACAGCCCGGTAGGAAAGCAACACAAGCTTTCACAAGTTGTAACAGCAAAGTGGCAATAGCGAAAGTATCTGTCACAAGGGGCGGAATGCAGCCTGGCCTGTCTGCACCCAAACAGGGAGGCTTCCAGGAAGGATGGCGTGTTCCTACACTTACGCCTCCAGAACCTTTCCTTGAAGCACTGACCCTGACAGACGGGTGACCTGTACCCACGCTAACCACTCACAAAATGTGTGCCAAACCCAGGAACTAGGGTCTTAAATAGACTCTGCCTGACCCAAGATGGTCGTGAGAGTCACATAGGGTGCCAGCATCCAATGGGATAGCTGCCTTCCTGTAACCGAGGAAACCATAGGGGAACTAGGTTCCTCTCAACTTCTTCCTCCACCTGCACTGGAGACAAGCGCCACCTGCATTGGAGAAAATGGAAAATTGTATCAAATACTTACCGTAATTTTCCTTTCCTGATGCCAAGACATGGCAGCATACCTATGATATAGCCCCGCCCCTATATCCACCCACAGGACACGTGATAACTCTCTATAAAACTCGGACTGAGAGCTACCTCCCCCATTCTCCGTATAAAGTACAAAGATCAGAGGGAGGGTTCGTATGCTGCCATGTCTTGGCATCAGGAAAGGAAAATTACGGTAAGTATTTGATACAATTTTCCATTTTCCTGACGCCAGACATGGCAGCATACCTATAATACATGAAGAGCTTTCTAGAGGGAGGGTTTAATGCCGTAAACTTAAAAAAGACAAAGAAGCTTGATTAAACTTCCTCCCAAACTCTACTGTAGTAAGAGCTGCTAGATCCACCCTGTGGTGTATTAAGAACATATAATGTGATGACCAGCTAGCCTCTTTGCAGACTGTCTACAGAGACAACCCTGCCTGTGCTATCCAAGAAGATGACATCACCCTGGTTGAGCGATGGGCTGTAACCATCTCTGGAGGATTCTTACCGGCTCCACATGCCCAGTGAGTATTTTCACGATTCAGGCCGAGATGGTTCAGGCCGAAGCCACTTACTCTTTAAATCTTAAACATTCTGAATGTAGACGTAGCCTGAGATAGGCTTTGAGGACTTTGGAATGTCCAACTTGTGCAGATCGGCATCTGATTGTGCTGGGAAGGCTGGAAGCACCCATTCAATGGAAAGACAAAACATGGATGTCACGCTTTGTAACAAAATGATTTTAGCCCAACCCTGTCTGGGAAGAACATGGAATAAGGCTCAACCGCCCCAAATTTTGGAGTCTACGCACTTTCCCCCGAAATCATGGCTAATAGAGAAGCCGATTTCAAGGAGATCTCCCATAAAGAACAGTGTTCTGTCAAGAGTACAATGAGGGTTTGCTAGAAAATTGAGGACAACTGCCAGGTCCCATTAAGGGAACCTATTTCTTTTGGGAGGGCGTAGTCCAAGTACCTCCCATGAAGTGATCCATCAGCAGGTTTGCTGCCCATTTCTTTTGGGTAAAAGCCAAGATGACGGAAATTTTCCCCTTAAGCAAACTGAGCTCCAAATCCGATTCAGATTGTAGAAAAAAGACAGGATTTGAGATAAATTTGGGTCCCGAGGGTCAAACTGATGCCCACCTGCAAGCTTGTGAACCTAATCCATATTCTGGAGTAGATGGCATTGATTGACCATTCAAAGAACTCTGCAAAGTTCTTATCCCCTCTGGAAAACATCTGGGGAACTCTTGTAACTTCTGCCTTATAATTTCCAGGCTGCTAAAGTTAGTCGTGATGGTTGCCGATGTAGTGCATCTCCCTCAGATACGAGGAGATGAGGAGTCACTGGCAGAGTGATTGGTGTGCACACGCTGATACCCATTGCCAGAGAGACCCATGGTCTGTGAGGCCAGTAAGGAAAACCTGTGATGACTGTCAAATCTCATCAATTTCTTTACTTCTAAAACTCCTTGAGGGAAGATATATGCCAGTTGCCCAACCAAAGGATTGGTAAAGGCATCTGTCCCCTCCACTAATGGATGAGTGTAGCGCGAGAAGAACTGGTTCCCCTTGTAGTAGGCCGATGAGGCGAAACAGATCCAGTTGTGGTAACCACCACTCCTGGATGATCCCTTGGAACACTTCGGGGTGAAGGGATCATTCGTTGTGATCCTTGAATTGCCCAGATAGACAATCAGCTTCCAAATTCTGATAGGCTGGAAGATATATGGTCCTCAAATCTGGGAGATATTGCTGGGCCAAAGTCATGATTGGTTCCTCCTCTCTCAAGAGGGAATGGCAGTGCATGTCACCTTGTCGCTGTATATAAGACTGCTGCCATGTGGTCCAGATGGAGTAGGACTGGCAGACCCTATACGTGTGGCAGTAAAGTGTTCAATGTCAATGCTGGTAGGAGTTCCAGAATATTGGAAACTAGGCCCTAAGTGGGAAATTCCCACCTGCCCTGGATCCTGAGATGCTCGCAGGTGGAGCCCCACCCTGCTGTGCTGGCATCTGTAGCAACAATGTTCCATGGCTGCAGCCCTAATAGACTAGGCCATTTAGCAGTTTTTTTTTTTTTTTTTAATCACCTGAACTCTGGTGCCTCCGGCTAGACAAACGCTTCCACTGCATCAGGAAGCCTTGTTGGAAAAGTTTCCAGTGAGCCCAGAGGATCATCGGAATACAAGAAGCCATTGTCCCGAGAGGACTCATGCACTGAGATGCTGACATCACTGGTGCAGCCAACGCCTGTTGGAACATCTCCCTGACTTTGGGGAGTTTGAGATGGCAAGAAACTAAGGCTGCCTGAGTATTAAATCGGGCTCCTAGGTAGAGCATATTCTGCATAGGCACCAGCTAGTTTTGGCAATGCTTGCCCCTCAACTCGAAACGGTTGGTATGGCTTAAGGATCAGGACATGCTGATAGATATACTGCAGGTCCACTGAAATCCTCCCATAACCTTGTTGACTGAACTGGATTTATGGTATGGAGAGACTCCATCTTGAATCTATCCATATAAATTGATTCAGCCTCTTGACGTAGTTCTGGAGGCTGCCAAATGAACAACCAATAACGGCCTTGCCATTGGTAATGATTAAGCACAAAATGAATGTGTGAAATGCGTCTAGGTGACCTCGTGTTGGTGTCCTTGGTGTCATCACTTTAAACAATAAAAGGAAAAATCAAAATTCCTGGATGCGCAGCCATTTCTTTTCTTACATGGCCTTGTGCCACCGAGGGCTGAAACCACCATTCTTCGGTAGTGGTCTTACCGGAACTGGGTCACTTTGAGCCACTTGGCTCCAACTGCCTCCTGGGCAGGCCTGGCATTAAAAATGGGCTTCTGTGCATCTTGGGGAGCCGAATGGGTGTTGGCCTCCTGCGATCTTACGAAGGTTGAATATGTACCCCTCTAACGCCTTCTGACGCCCTTGGATGGGCGAAAGCCTCCAAAATCGCAGTACCTGTTTGGCGCCCCTCTGAATGATTGCCCCCTCTGGCTCTTCGATCTTGGGGTAGAAGATCTGATTTTCCTCCTATAACCCTGGAGAAGATGGTTTCCAGTATTTTAGGCAAAACAGCGCCTTCCCATCAAAAGGCAGTTTACAGCAATTCTGCTTTGAGGATGGGCCAGCCATCCAGGATTTTGCCCCAGTGCACCTTTGGCTGTGACTGAGCCAAGGATGGCTCTGGATGACCATCGAATGATGTCTATAGCTGCCTCAGCTGTAGAGTCCGCTGAAAGTTATCTTATCAAGAGCCTTGATGACTCTTCTCTTTGGCAGCTGGTTTTAATCGCATACTCCAAGTTCTGCTCCCACACACTCGCATAGTACTTGCTACAGATGCTAAAGCAATGCGTCTCACAAGGATCTTGTGAAAGGAGGAAGAGCCTTCCATCGGAAGTGTCACATTCTTGATCAGTCTGGCGACTGCCGCATCCACCGTTGGTGGGTAGATAAAGGAGTCGCATCCTTCCCCATTCGTAAACACAACTTCTGCAACCTATTGGCTGAGGAGGATTTTCTCTCTCCCTTTTCTCATTCCTCCTAAAACAGGCTTCCTATTTCTGTCATAAGAGAAAGGGTAGCTTACCTGCTTCTTTAGATTCCTCCTATGGAACCCAAAGGCTTGTTTACACTTGCAGCAGGATCTGCCATTGCACTGAAAAGCAATCTGTGCTTAAGTCACCTTTCAGAGGTATTTGATATTGTCACTTAGAGTAGACCAATGTATATGCAATGAAATTTTCAAAGAGCCCATTCACTTGGTTGCCCTATGTGCGCAAATAGAAGCCCCTGCTCCCATTTGAGGGCGACCCGCTTTACCCAATGTTTTTGAAAGGTGCGTTCTCCAACGTGACCTATCACAGCAGAATCGCATGGCATTTGGGGTGCCCTGAAAGAATAATGGTACCTAATGCATATTGTACAGCGATTGTCACACAATTTTAAAATCAGATTGTACGGTGTGTAATAACAGGCTTTCTCCTTCTTTGGAGGAGGTTCCGGATCCACCCATTTCAGTGCAGCTTTACTGCCATAACGAATGAGGATATTAGCTTAAAACAAAGCCTCAACCTTCCAGATCTTAGCCATCCCTCTGCCTAAAAGGTTGGCTATAATACTGGGTTTGGGGAACTAGCCTGCCTAATCTGCTAGGCTGGAGACACCCCTGAAGTGCCTAGTACCCCTCGAATTAGAGAGGGTTGAATGGCTTGGTTTAGACCTGGTGTAGTGCCCATACTATCTAACCACTACTGTCCCTGGCTGCCGGAGATGACTGGAAAATTCAACCAGGGGGTTGGGGACTATTTTGCTGAGCAAGGTTGACACCTGAAGACAAAGAAAAATGGATAGCCGCACTCCAAAACCTGATGGGTGGTCTTTTATTCAATAGACAGCATGTACAAAAATAGGGTCACAGCAGTAGAAACAAGGAACAGCCGACGCGTTTCGCACTGGATCAGTGCTTATTCATGGCTAATGAAGCATTAAAACTGTTAGGTATATATAGAACATAGGGTGAACATGTGACCAATCTCAATTAATTGCCCGGGAGGAGCCTATGATATTAGGACAACCCCTGATGCCAATGAGATAGTCACATTACACCTGTGCACACCAAAGCAAGAAAAAACAAACAAATACACACAAATGTGAAACCAATAATCAAAATGTATAAATAATAGCACATTATAAACATAATGCACATATAAAATACTGTACATGTGGTACATACATAGTACTACAGTGACACAAAATGGTAAAACATGAGGCAATGATGAATGAAATAAAATAAAAGCTTAAAGACGATGCAATTCAAACCACAATAGGCTGTAAAAAGAGCATAAGATAAACTATGCAAATGAAATGTATAATGGTGATGGAACAAATAAATATGAATAAAAGTGAAAAATGAATGTGAATATGTGTGTCGATATGAATGAAAACATATGTAATGAAATGAAGCACTAGATCTATCTAACAACTTGGTAAATGGCAGAAAGAATAGATCTATGTGTGTATTGGAGATGGATTCATCCATTATGGTGACGTGCATATAAACATAATTGAGAATGTGGATGTAAAGGGTTACCCGAGATTAAATGACAACAATCGGGAAAAATGCACCCATAAATACATCCAATCATAAAAAATATATTCATACATAAAAGAAAAGAGTGGCAAATTGTGTCAAAGCATGTAGACACATCGTAGCCAAATATGAAAAGTGTGAAAAAGGTGAATGAAAGTGAAATGGAAATAATTAATAATGGGCGTCACCGAAGTGAGAGACCAAAACATAATGTGATCAAAGGTGTCAGCAAATGTGAAAAACTTCCGTGTAGGGAGGCTGGTATATGTATTCTAAAACATTTGGGTCAAGGCAAAAGAGAAAGGTAAAAAGGTTCTCAATATGAGAATGTAATGTAAACAAAGTCCAAAGCTGGCCCAATGAAATAGTGAATTTTTAATTTTATATATAGAATGATAATAATGTCTGCTGAAAGTAAAAGGACCCATTGGCTATAACAGCAGAATGATGTATATAAAAAAAGTATATATAATATATATATAAAATACACCTATATAGAAAATGAAGGAAGTTAATTAAAAAGTTGTCTTCTATGGGTGGAATGAAAATTAACCTATGACAAACACATGTATAGGGATCTAGAGCGTGCATCCGAAAGAACTTAATTAGGCTGAAAATAGAGCTGGTTAACTGAAAGCCAGTATATTGTGTTCCATTAGTGCGGAAGGATGCTCCCAAAAATTATATAAATATATACATATGTAGGCGTGTATACATATATATGTTATGTTGGAGGTAGAAAAATGTACATGGCTACATATGATCCCTAACATTGTTTGAAGAGGTGTATAATGCACAGGAATTAATTGTAAACCAACGCACACAAAACTAGGTGTTTGTGGAGATAGTACATATAGAACATCGATGTGCATGCATATGGATACAACTAATACTAAGTAAAAAAGAAGCAGTAAAAAATGCAAAATAAGGTCCGAGAAATCCGTGTGATCGGGTTGCATTGTGTGCATAACCATAGATATACCCGAGTATAGGACATGAAAAGTTCTAAAAAAGAGAAGATAAACAGTAGAGTGAATCGTATGTCTATAACTGCAATATTCATAATTACGAGGTGTACATCGTTTATTAACCCACCAATATGCCTGGGGTCCTGTCGATTAATTAATTATTGGGGAAATGAATCCCATATGAATGGGAAAAATTCTATAGAAAATTACTTTGTAAAAAAAAAGACACAGGGCTGACGGCAAAAAAGTGGGTAGATAGAAGCAGGTACTGGACACTTGATGCAAAAGTAAATGTAAACACGGATAAGTTGGTATATAACATTAGGACCGAATAACGCAGGACCTCCCATAGAGTAAAATGTGTGTACAGCCGAATGTGAAGCCACATGAGGCTGACACAATACATATATGAACAGGGGAGTGACATGAAGTGCTAGCTTGTGCATAGAGAACAACAGAGAGGAGACCAAAAAGTTAGAGTTTGTTGTAGGTAAGTGTGTATAGCGCAAGGTCTGAGTCTTGTATATCACTAGTCATAGTAGTGAGAAACGTCCCATTGGAAATTCAATCCCCTGGGCATTCTAGTGCCCAAGAGGAGAATCCAAAGAACCTCACGCCTGCACAGTAATCTAAACTTGTCACCCCCTCTTATAGGACGAACAATTTTTTCCATACCCTGAATGCGCAGGCTGGAGATGTCTTTGTGATGGACTGAATTCCAATGTCTGGCTACATTTGTGTTGTGATCTTTCTCTATATCATAGAGATGATCCCCCAATCTGTCTTTGAGCCTCCTGGTCGTGCGACCTACATATTGTAAATGGCATAAGTCACATGTAATAACATAAACCAGGTATGCAGTGTTGCAATTAATAAAACGCTGAATGTCATAGTCCTTATTTTCTGAATGTGAATGTACTGAAGTACCAGAAAGGATGTGTTTGCAATATCTGCAGCTCCCAACACCACATTTAAAGGTGCCTTTAAATGACAACCATTGTTCTTTAGTTGTTTTACTCTGAAAGAGGCTTGGAGACAGAATACCCCCCAGAGAGGGGGCTCTCCGGCTAACAGTTTTTATACCCTGCGCCAAAATAGACTGATAGATAGTATCGTTGTACAGGACCGGAAGGTACTTATTGACTATATGTCTAATGGCGTTAAATTCGGGGCTAAACGGGGTAGAAAAAATGGGAATGGTGTCATTAAAAGACAACCCTTTGTTAGAGCTTTTATTAACAAGTAGGGACGATCTAGGGATGGAACTGGCTCTAAGGAGTGCCTTGTTAATAATTTTGGCAGGGTATCCCCTGGCTTTAAATCTAAAAGCCATATCTGAGGATTCCCTGTCAAAATCTTCCATATTGCTGCAGATGCGTTTTAGCCTAAGAAATTGGCCAAAGGGAATTCCCTTGATTGTGTGTTGGGGGTGGGAGGAATCTGCGCGTAAAAGGGCATTACCCGCTGTGTCTTTTCTGTGTAAGCTGGTAGTGATGACCCCATCAGCGCCGGTGAGTCTGACATCCAAAAAATCAATACTGATGGGCTGTAAATTGCCAGTAAAACGTAAATTAAGATGGTTGTCATTAAGATACAGTAGCCAAGAATCAAGGCTGGCAGACTCATCGGAGCTGATAAACAGCAGGTCATCAATGTAGCGGCAAAAGAACATGGTATCTCTGCGTCGGGGACTATCGCATCCAAAGATGCGGGACCTCTCCCACCAGCCCATGTATAGGTTGGCTAGGGAGGGTGAAAATTTGGCTCCCATAGAGGCCCCGCATCTTTGGAGGTAGTAGTCCCCATCAAACATAAAATAATTGTGAGTGAGCAGGTATTCCAGAGATAAAAGAATGAACTCTTGTAATGCCAGCGAAAAATTGCCTGACTCCTTTAAAAAATGGTTAACAGCCTGTAGGCCTAAATGGTGCGGAATGCAAGAGTACAAGCTAGCTACATCACAGCTAATCCACCTAAATTGTTTGTTCCATACAAAGCCATCAAGCTTCTGAAGGAGCTGTTTGGTGTCACGTAGAAAGCCGGGAAGCCCGATGACTAGGGGTTGTAGCTGTCCGTCAATCCATTCACCCAGTCTCTCATTTAGGGACCCAATACCTGCTACTATGGGTCTCCCCATTAGGGGATTCAAGCCTTTGTGTATTTTTGGCAGGTGATGAAAAACCGGAATGACAGGGTGACTGGGGATGAAGAGATTTCTGTCAGATTCAGAGAAAATGCCCGCTTGCACCCCTCTATCGAGAATGATAGAGAGTGCTTTGGTGAATGGAATGGTTGGATCGGCTCTAAGGGGCTGGTATGTATTGGGGTCTGACAATTGGCGGATAGCCTCTTCTCTATATGTGGAGGAATCTAGGACGACTACAGAACCCCCTTTATCAGCATTACGAATAGTAATAGTCACATCAGTCCTCAAAGAATTAAGAGCCTGTTTCTCAGTCTGAGATAAATTATTGGAGGATTGTTTGCTGCGACAGGTACGGGCCAGGTGTGTGAGATCCCTCTCCACTAGTGATTGAAAGGAGTCTAAATCCTTGCCCCTGGAGCCTAGTGGATAGAAATTAGATCTCATCTTAAAAGAGACAGTGTTATAATCATCCACCGGGTCAGCGGGACTGGGATGAGACTCAGTAAACAAATCTGTGAGGTCTTTCAGAGCACAAACCTCTGTAAAGAGAGAGGGAGATGGGATCGACTCACCTGACCCGGAGCTGTCAGCAAGACTATCCTCTGAAGCAGATGGTGAAGAAAAAAAATGTTTTTTAAGGGTTAATCCACGTGAGAATTTGTTCACATCAAGGATCGTCTGAAAAAGATCAAAATGTCTCGATGGACAAAAGTTCAATCCTTTGGAAAGAAGTCCAATTTCAGCAGCATTCAGGAGTCTTTTTGAGATATTGACAACGTTAGATGTTATTTCTGGGTGGCTCCCCGCAAAGCATATGGGATGCTTTTTGTCTTTGTGTCTCTTACCACCCCGTCGGGTTTTCTTGAAGGTGGGTTTTTCTTCCTGGGTTCTTTGTTGGACCCGCGGGGGTATCCCCCGGATCGTGTGGTATCGTTAGCGGAAGACCGTGCTTGTATGATGCCCCGATCGGGTGAGGACTCGGAGCCTGATGTCGCTAGGGTGTCATAAGCGACCTCGCTGTCAATATCTGAGAAGCTGACTTTTTTTACTCTGTTCTTGCGACCACGCTTGGGTTGATGTGGAAGTTGTCTCCAGACGTATACGTTATTGCTTTCGTAGTCAATACGATCTCTGGTCTGCTTTCCTTTCTTAGTGTCAATTACATAGCGTTCAAGTTTGTCTAGCTTCTTATTTAGTTTACCATCCAGGCTGCTGAATTCAGGATGTGTTTGTAACAAGGTAAGTTCCTTCTGAATGGTGTTGATCTCAGCCTGGAGTTTATCTGTCTGTTCCAAATTGGATCTAATCAGTATGTCCATTAGGCTGAGTGAACAGGTGCTGAGAGCATCAGTCCATTCTTTTTTCAATTCATTACTGCAAAGTTCTGAGGTGGGGAATTTTTTGATACGTAAACCACGTGGAATTTGTGCCATTTTGACATAGTCCGATAGATGGTATGTGTCCCAATACAATCTGATCTCCTTGGCCATGAGATGTTCAAGCTGCCTAAACATGGTGAGCAAAGATAAATCATTACCGGTATTTGAAGGCAGAGTAGCTTGAACTCCCAGTCTCAATGGGTTCTCTGCTAGTGTTTTCAATGTCCTGCTAAAACCTTGTTCTGCTGTGACCGGTGTAGGTGCGCTGTTCTCCATAGATGACCGGTAATCCTGAATGATGATATAGTCAAAAGACAAATCTTGAAGAAGCAAATAGTGTGTATCCCCCGAGCTGGTGACAAAATGTGCAAAATCCAGAAACGATAGAGAGAAAGGAGTCACCGCTCCAGGTGGGATCACTAAATGGTTACAGGTGGTGCAGGATACCGAGGGTGCTGGCGGTGCACTAAGCAAAATGAAGACAAAGAAAAATGGATAGCCGCACTCCAAAACCTGATGGGTGGTCTTTTATTCAATAGACAGCATGTACAAAAATAGGGTCACAGCAGTAGAAACAAGGAACAGCCGACGCGTTTCGCACTGGATCAGTGCTTATTCATGGCTAATGAAGCATTAAAACTGTTAGGTATATATAGAACATAGGGTGAACATGTGACCAATCTCAATTAATTGCCCGGGAGGAGCCTATGATATTAGGACAACCCCTGATGCCAATGAGATCACATTACACATCACATTACACCTGTGCACACCAAAGCAAGAAAAAACAAACAAATACACACAAATGTGAAACCAATAATCAAAATGTATAAATAATAGCACATTATAAACATAATGCACATATAAAATACTGTACATGTGGTACATACATAGTACTACAGTGACACAAAATAAGGACTATGACATTCAGCGTTTTATTAATTGCAACACTGCATACCTGGTTTATGTTATTACATGTGACTTATGCCATTTACAATATGTAGGTCGCACGACCAGGAGGCTCAAAGACAGATTGGGGGATCATCTCTATGATATAGAGAAAGATCACAACACAAATGTAGCCAGACATTGGAATTCAGTCCATCACAAAGACATCTCCAGCCTGCGCATTCAGGGTATGGAAAAAATTGTTCGTCCTATAAGAGGGGGTGACAAGTTTAGATTACTGTGCAGGCGTGAGGTTCTTTGGATTCTCCTCTTGGGCACTAGAATGCCCAGGGGATTGAATTTCCAATGGGACGTTTCTCACTACTATGACTAGTGATATACAAGACTCAGACCTTGCGCTATACACACTTACCTACAACAAACTCTAACTTTTTGGTCTCCTCTCTGTTGTTCTCTATGCACAAGCTAGCACTTCATGTCACTCCCCTGTTCATATATGTATTGTGTCAGCCTCATGTGGCTTCACATTCGGCTGTACACACATTTTACTCTATGGGAGGTCCTGCGTTATTCGGTCCTAATGTTATATACCAACTTATCCGTGTTTACATTTACTTTTGCATCAAGTGTCCAGTACCTGCTTCTATCTACCCACTTTTTTGCCGTCAGCCCTGTGTCTTTTTTTTTACAAAGTAATTTTCTATAGAATTTTTCCCATTCATATGGGATTCATTTCCCCAATAATTAATTAATCGACAGGACCCCAGGCATATTGGTGGGTTAATAAACGATGTACACCTCGTAATTATGAATATTGCAGTTATAGACATACGATTCACTCTACTGTTTATCTTCTCTTTTTTAGAACTTTTCATGTCCTATACTCGGGTATATCTATGGTTATGCACACAATGCAACCCGATCACACGGATTTCTCGGACCTTATTTTGCATTTTTTACTGCTTCTTTTTTACTTAGTATTAGTTGTATCCATATGCATGCACATCGATGTTCTATATGTACTATCTCCACAAACACCTAGTTTTGTGTGCGTTGGTTTACAATTAATTCCTGTGCATTATACACCTCTTCAAACAATGTTAGGGATCATATGTAGCCATGTACATTTTTCTACCTCCAACATAACATATATATGTATACACGCCTACATATGTATATATTTATATAATTTTTGGGAGCATCCTTCCGCACTAATGGAACACAATATACTGGCTTTCAGTTAACCAGCTCTATTTTCAGCCTAATTAAGTTCTTTCGGATGCACGCTCTAGATCCCTATACATGTGTTTGTCATAGGTTAATTTTCATTCCACCCATAGAAGACAACTTTTTAATTAACTTCCTTCATTTTCTATATAGGTGTATTTTATATATATATTATATATACTTTTTTTATATACATCATTCTGCTGTTATAGCCAATGGGTCCTTTTACTTTCAGCAGACATTATTATCATTCTATATATAAAATTAAAAATTCACTATTTCATTGGGCCAGCTTTGGACTTTGTTTACATTACATTCTCATATTGAGAACCTTTTTACCTTTCTCTTTTGCCTTGACCCAAATGTTTTAGAATACATATACCAGCCTCCCTACACGGAAGTTTTTCACATTTGCTGACACCTTTGATCACATTATGTTTTGGTCTCTCACTTCGGTGACGCCCATTATTAATTATTTCCATTTCACTTTCATTCACCTTTTTCACACTTTTCATATTTGGCTACGATGTGTCTACATGCTTTGACACAATTTGCCACTCTTTTCTTTTATGTATGAATATATTTTTTATGATTGGATGTATTTATGGGTGCATTTTTCCCGATTGTTGTCATTTAATCTCGGGTAACCCTTTACATCCACATTCTCAATTATGTTTATATGCACGTCACCATAATGGATGAATCCATCTCCAATACACACATAGATCTATTCTTTCTGCCATTTACCAAGTTGTTAGATAGATCTAGTGCTTCATTTCATTACATATGTTTTCATTCATATCGACACACATATTCACATTCATTTTTCACTTTTATTCATATTTATTTGTTCCATCACCATTATACATTTCATTTGCATAGTTTATCTTATGCTCTTTTTACAGCCTATTGTGGTTTGAATTGCATCGTCTTTAAGCTTTTATTTTATTTCATTCATCATTGCCTCATGTTTTACCATTTTGTGTCACTGTAGTACTATGTATGTACCACATGTACAGTATTTTATATGTGCATTATGTTTATAATGTGCTATTATTTATACATTTTGATTATTGGTTTCACATTTGTGTGTATTTGTTTGTTTTTTCTTGCTTTGGTGTGCACAGGTGTAATGTGACTATCTCATTGGCATCAGGGGTTGTCCTAATATCATAGGCTCCTCCCGGGCAATTAATTGAGATTGGTCACATGTTCACCCTATGTTCTATATATACCTAACAGTTTTAATGCTTCATTAGCCATGAATAAGCACTGATCCAGTGCGAAACGCGTCGGCTGTTCCTTGTTTCTACTGCTGTGACCCTATTTTTGTACATGCTGTCTATTGAATAAAAGACCACCCATCAGGTTTTGGAGTGCGGCTATCCATTTTTCTTTGTCTTCATTTTGCTTAGTGCACCGCCAGCACCCTCGGTATCCTGCACCACCTGTAACCATTTAGTGATCCCACCTGGAGCGGTGACTCCTTTCTCTCTATCGTTTCTGGATTTTGCACATTTTGTCACCAGCTCGGGGGATACACACTATTTGCTTCTTCAAGATTTGTCTTTTGACTATATCATCATTCAGGATTACCGGTCATCTATGGAGAACAGCGCACCTACACCGGTCACAGCAGAACAAGGTTTTAGCAGGACATTGAAAACACTAGCAGAGAACCCATTGAGACTGGGAGTTCAAGCTACTCTGCCTTCAAATACCGGTAATGATTTATCTTTGCTCACCATGTTTAGGCAGCTTGAACATCTCATGGCCAAGGAGATCAGATTGTATTGGGACACATACCATCTATCGGACTATGTCAAAATGGCACAAATTCGACGTGGTTTACGTATCAAAAAATTCCCCACCTCAGAACTTTGCAGTAATGAATTGAAAAAAGAATGGACTGATGCTCTCAGCACCTGTTCACTCAGCCTAATGGACATACTGATTAGATCCAATTTGGAACAGACAGATAAACTCCAGGATGAGATCAACACCATTCAGAAGGAACTTACCTTGTTACAAACACATCCTGAATTCAGCAGCCTGGATGGTAAACTAAATAAGAAGCTAGACAAACTTGAACGCTATGTAATTGACACTAAGAAAGGAAAGCAGACCAGAGATCGTATTGACTACGAAAGCAATAACGTATACGTCTGGAGACAACTTCCACATCAACCCAAGCGTGGTCGCAAGAACAGAGTAAAAAAAGTCAGCTTCTCAGATATTGACAGCGAGGTCGCTTATGACACCCTAGCGACATCAGGCTCCGAGTCCTCACCCGATCGGGGCATCATACAAGCACGGTCTTCCGCTAACGATACCACACGATCCGGGGGATACCCCCGCGGGTCCAACAAAGAACCCAGGAAGAAAAACCCACCTTCAAGAAAACCCGACGGGGTGGTAAGAGACACAAAGACAAAAAGCATCCCATATGCTTTGCGGGGAGCCACCCAGAAATAACATCTAACGTTGTCAATATCTCAAAAAGACTCCTGAATGCTGCTGAAATTGGACTTCTTTCCAAAGGATTGAACTTTTGTCCATCGAGACATTTTGATCTTTTTCAGACGATCCTTGATGTGAACAAATTCTCACGTGGATTAACCCTTAAAAAACATTTTTTTTCTTCACCATCTGCTTCAGAGGATAGTCTTGCTGACAGCTCCGGGTCAGGTGAGTCGATCCCATCTCCCTCTCTCTTTACAGAGGTTTGTGCTCTGAAAGACCTCACAGATTTGTTTACTGAGTCTCATCCCAGTCCCGCTGACCCGGTGGATGATTATAACACTGTCTCTTTTAAGATGAGATCTAATTTCTATCCACTAGGCTCCAGGGGCAAGGATTTAGACTCCTTTCAATCACTAGTGGAGAGGGATCTCACACACCTGGCCCGTACCTGTCGCAGCAAACAATCCTCCAATAATTTATCTCAGACTGAGAAACAGGCTCTTAATTCTTTGAGGACTGATGTGACTATTACTATTCGTAATGCTGATAAAGGGGGTTCTGTAGTCGTCCTAGATTCCTCCACATATAGAGAAGAGGCTATCCGCCAATTGTCAGACCCCAATACATACCAGCCCCTTAGAGCCGATCCAACCATTCCATTCACCAAAGCACTCTCTATCATTCTCGATAGAGGGGTGCAAGCGGGCATTTTCTCTGAATCTGACAGAAATCTCTTCATCCCCAGTCACCCTGTCATTCCGGTTTTTCATCACCTGCCAAAAATACACAAAGGCTTGAATCCCCTAATGGGGAGACCCATAGTAGCAGGTATTGGGTCCCTAAATGAGAGACTGGGTGAATGGATTGACGGACAGCTACAACCCCTAGTCATCGGGCTTCCCGGCTTTCTACGTGACACCAAACAGCTCCTTCAGAAGCTTGATGGCTTTGTATGGAACAAACAATTTAGGTGGATTAGCTGTGATGTAGCTAGCTTGTACTCTTGCATTCCGCACCATTTAGGCCTACAGGCTGTTAACCATTTTTTAAAGGAGTCAGGCAATTTTTCGCTGGCATTACAAGAGTTCATTCTTTTATCTCTGGAATACCTGCTCACTCACAATTATTTTATGTTTGATGGGGACTACTACCTCCAAAGATGCGGGGCCTCTATGGGAGCCAAATTTTCACCCTCCCTAGCCAACCTATACATGGGCTGGTGGGAGAGGTCCCGCATCTTTGGATGCGATAGTCCCCGACGCAGAGATACCATGTTCTTTTGCCGCTACATTGATGACCTGCTGTTTATCAGCTCCGATGAGTCTGCCAGCCTTGATTCTTGGCTACTGTATCTTAATGACAACCATCTTAATTTACGTTTTACTGGCAATTTACAGCCCATCAGTATTGATTTTTTGGATGTCAGACTCACCGGCGCTGATGGGGTCATCACTACCAGCTTACACAGAAAAGACACGGCGGGTAATGCCCTTTTACGCGCAGATTCCTCCCACCCCCAACACACAATCAAGGGAATTCCCTTTGGCCAATTTCTTAGGCTAAAACGCATCTGCAGCAATATGGAAGATTTTGACAGGGAATCCTCAGATATGGCTTTTAGATTTAAAGCCAGGGGATACCCTGCCAAAATTATTAACAAGGCACTCCTTAGAGCCAGTTCCATCCCTAGATCGTCCCTACTTGTTAATAAAAGCTCTAACAAAGGGTTGTCTTTTAATGACACCATTCCCATTTTTTCTACCCCGTTTAGCCCCGAATTTAACGCCATTAGACATATAGTCAATAAGTACCTTCCGGTCCTGTACAACGATACTATCTATCAGTCTATTTTGGCGCAGGGTATAAAAACTGTTAGCCGGAGAGCCCCCTCTCTGGGGGGTATTCTGTCTCCAAGCCTCTTTCAGAGTAAAACAACTAAAGAACAATGGTTGTCATTTAAAGGCACCTTTAAATGTGGTGTTGGGAGCTGCAGATATTGCAAACACATCCTTTCTGGTACTTCAGTACATTCACATTCAGAAAATAAGGACTATGACATTCAGCGTTTTATTAATTGCAACACTGCATACCTGGTTTATGTTATTACATGTGACTTATGCCATTTACAATATGTAGGTCGCACGACCAGGAGGCTCAAAGACAGATTGGGGGATCATCTCTATGATATAGAGAAAGATCACAACACAAATGTAGCCAGACATTGGAATTCAGTCCATCACAAAGACATCTCCAGCCTGCGCATTCAGGGTATGGAAAAAATTGTTCGTCCTATAAGAGGGGGTGACAAGTTTAGATTACTGTGCAGGCGTGAGGTTCTTTGGATTCTCCTCTTGGGCACTAGAATGCCCAGGGGATTGAATTTCCAATGGGACGTTTCTCACTACTATGACTAGTGATATACAAGACTCAGACCTTGCGCTATACACACTTACCTACAACAAACTCTAACTTTTTGGTCTCCTCTCTGTTGTTCTCTATGCACAAGCTAGCACTTCATGTCACTCCCCTGTTCATATATGTATTGTGTCAGCCTCATGTGGCTTCACATTCGGCTGTACACACATTTTACTCTATGGGAGGTCCTGCGTTATTCGGTCCTAATGTTATATACCAACTTATCCGTGTTTACATTTACTTTTGCATCAAGTGTCCAGTACCTGCTTCTATCTACCCACTTTTTTGCCGTCAGCCCTGTGTCTTTTTTTTTACAAAGTAATTTTCTATAGAATTTTTCCCATTCATATGGGATTCATTTCCCCAATAATTAATTAATCGACAGGACCCCAGGCATATTGGTGGGTTAATAAACGATGTACACCTCGTAATTATGAATATTGCAGTTATAGACATACGATTCACTCTACTGTTTATCTTCTCTTTTTTAGAACTTTTCATGTCCTATACTCGGGTATATCTATGGTTATGCACACAATGCAACCCGATCACACGGATTTCTCGGACCTTATTTTGCATTTTTTACTGCTTCTTTTTTACTTAGTATTAGTTGTATCCATATGCATGCACATCGATGTTCTATATGTACTATCTCCACAAACACCTAGTTTTGTGTGCGTTGGTTTACAATTAATTCCTGTGCATTATACACCTCTTCAAACAATGTTAGGGATCATATGTAGCCATGTACATTTTTCTACCTCCAACATAACATATATATGTATACACGCCTACATATGTATATATTTATATAATTTTTGGGAGCATCCTTCCGCACTAATGGAACACAATATACTGGCTTTCAGTTAACCAGCTCTATTTTCAGCCTAATTAAGTTCTTTCGGATGCACGCTCTAGATCCCTATACATGTGTTTGTCATAGGTTAATTTTCATTCCACCCATAGAAGACAACTTTTTAATTAACTTCCTTCATTTTCTATATAGGTGTATTTTATATATATATTATATATACTTTTTTTATATACATCATTCTGCTGTTATAGCCAATGGGTCCTTTTACTTTCAGCAGACATTATTATCATTCTATATATAAAATTAAAAATTCACTATTTCATTGGGCCAGCTTTGGACTTTGTTTACATTACATTCTCATATTGAGAACCTTTTTACCTTTCTCTTTTGCCTTGACCCAAATGTTTTAGAATACATATACCAGCCTCCCTACACGGAAGTTTTTCACATTTGCTGACACCTTTGATCACATTATGTTTTGGTCTCTCACTTCGGTGACGCCCATTATTAATTATTTCCATTTCACTTTCATTCACCTTTTTCACACTTTTCATATTTGGCTACGATGTGTCTACATGCTTTGACACAATTTGCCACTCTTTTCTTTTATGTATGAATATATTTTTTATGATTGGATGTATTTATGGGTGCATTTTTCCCGATTGTTGTCATTTAATCTCGGGTAACCCTTTACATCCACATTCTCAATTATGTTTATATGCACGTCACCATAATGGATGAATCCATCTCCAATACACACATAGATCTATTCTTCCTGCCATTTACCAAGTTGTTAGATAGATCTAGTGCTTCATTTCATTACATATGTTTTCATTCATATCGACACACATATTCACATTCATTTTTCACTTTTATTCATATTTATTTGTTCCATCACCATTATACATTTCATTTGCATAGTTTATCTTATGCTCTTTTTACAGCCTATTGTGGTTTGAATTGCATCGTCTTTAAGCTTTTATTTTATTTCATTCATCATTGCCTCATGTTTTACCATTTTGTGTCACTGTAGTACTATGTATGTACCACATGTACAGTATTTTATATGTGCATTATGTTTATAATGTGCTATTATTTATACATTTTGATTATTGGTTTCACATTTGTGTGTATTTGTTTGTTTTTTCTTGCTTTGGTGTGCACAGGTGTAATGTGACTATCTCATTGGCATCAGGGGTTGTCCTAATATCATAGGCTCCTCCCGGGCAATTAATTGAGATTGGTCACATGTTCACCCTATGTTCTATATATACCTAACAGTTTTAATGCTTCATTAGCCATGAATAAGCACTGATCCAGTGCGAAACGCGTCGGCTGTTCCTTGTTTCTACTGCTGTGACCCTATTTTTGTACATGCTGTCTATTGAATAAAAGACCACCCATCAGGTTTTGGAGTGCGGCTATCCATTTTTCTTTGTCTTCATTTTGCTTAGTGCACCGCCAGCACCCTCGGTATCCTGCACCACCTGTAACCATTTAGTGATCCCACCTGGAGCGGTGACTCCTTTCTCTCCAAGGTTGACACCTGCTGACTCTCAAACTCCTGGTCTCTGGCAAGCTGCCTGAAGCAGTCGCTGCAAAGTAGCATTCCAGGCATAGGGTCATCTCCACATGACCAACATTCGCCTTTCGGGCGCTGAGCCCTCAGAGGAGAAGCTGTGTGCGTTCTCTTAAGCGTACATTTGCACCCTTTGTACTGGGGTCTGCCAGGACTGGAGGAGACATCTTCCGCCCTGAAAATCCTGATGATCCAGAGAGGGCCTCTGAACCTCCTTGAGCGGGTGTGAGCGGCCTGGGTTGCAACAGATAAGAAGGCACACTCGTCAGGGCTCAATGCACTCTTTTCTCCCGCGTCTTCTTACTTACCAAAAGTTGGCCCTTTGCCTGATAGTGGGGGTGGTCTTTGTTATGTGGCAGTAGGCTCATGCTGATGGGAGTTACTGAAAGGTGCATGGGGGACTGCATGACCACAGAAATGAAGTGTAAGAGAAAAATAAATACATATATCTCAGCCTTTTTTTTTTTTTTTTTTACAAATAGTAATAATTTAAACAAAATAAATCTAGCAAAAACCAAAAACCCCCATCCCCCTAGTAATACATTGCTCCTTACTCCTCCCCCCCCCCATATATCCCCATTACTAGGATAGATAAGACTTACCTCAGAAGGAGATGCTTCCTCTCTGGATGCTTAAATAGAAAAGACATTCATTACCTGTCCATCTGCTCCCTGCAATTCTATCACCTGAGACTCAGTCCTCTTTCACCTCTACTCTAATACAAAAGGAAAGGCCAACACCCATCCACACAACAGGACACCTTTAAGCTGGCTACACACCATACAAATCTTCTGCAGATTTTTTTTTTTTCCTTTATCAAAACCACACAACATGAGGCCAAAGCCTAAAGCCTCAACCTGTATGCAATCAGGCAGGCACCACATGGTCCTGGCAACTCTAAAGAAAATCAGACAACAAAAGTTGCAGTGTGTATGGGGCCTTTAAATACAGGAGAACAAGAAAGAAACTGACAGACCTGGAAAAGGGCTTCCATAGTAAAGAAGGCATCATGCAGTCCCAGCTTGCTAAAATCAGACTCCATCGCCGGCAATGCCAAAGGAGGACTGTCGTCTCTGATTAGAGAACACCTCAACCCCAGAAGACCACCAGAAGGGGTTCCCCACCTTGTTGGTGCATTTAGCGTGCCTAAGATGTGGGACCTCGAACTGGGAGAGGCTGAACCCAGCCGGAACTTCGACATAGTCGGCAGGTAAGGGCTTATCCTGAATGAAACGGTCTGTAGGTTGATCTTTGAGGGCGAAAAGGAGAATGGGGGAGGTAGCTCTCAGTCAGAGTTTTATAGAGAGTTATCACGTGTCCTGTGGGTGGATATAGGGGCGGGGCTATATCATAGGTATGCTGCCATGTCTGGCGTCAGGAAAGTAGACTACACCTGCCTACAGGTTGACAGGTTCACTTTAAATAAGCTTGTTGTTTTAAATATAACAAGTTATATTTAGTAAGGTAGCACCCAAATTGCTGCATTTAAAAATACAGTATTAAAAAATGCATAAGTAAATTTTATTGTCGGGAAATTGGCAGCAGTTACCGGTACATTCAATATGGGATTCACCACAACATTCATTACATTCCACTTTAACTGCAGGAACTGATTAACAATGCATGATTCATTGTTTTAGGCATTAACACATAGATACCTTAAATACTAATTTCACAGTGAATTGTGCAGTAGCACTAGCATAAAATAAAACATGAAACGACAGAATGCAGTAGAAAGATATACACCCTAAGCCATACCTCCCAACATTTTAAGATGGAAACAAGGGACACCTATTAGCAAAAGTAGGTAGGCATAGGACATCCCCCCTTAAATGAGAATTGAACACAAAAAAACTACTATTCCTTTTATATTGGCTTTTAAAATTTACAAATGCAGCAAATTAGAAATTGGAAAGGTTTGGCATTGGGAAACACTTTTTAAAAGACAAAAAGTGCATTTTATATACAACTATATAGCTCTAACCAGAATTAGGGACAAATGAAGAGGTAAGAGCGAGAGAGGGATTTTGTTTCAAATCAGGGACAGTCCCTCTAAATCAGGGACAGTTGCCTAGCCCATTTGCTGTTATGGACTGTCTTACATTTAACTTCTTACTGTAAACAGATATGCCATTTTTTTTTCTTACAGGGAACAATGAAATGAAACCTGTTTTGAGATGAGTGGTCATTTTTGGCCTTCTTATGAAAATGATAGATGTCTGGAACACAGTTTTTAAACCAATGACCTAGAACAAGTTTGCAGATAGTGAAGCCAGAGCTGTATTATTCCTCCACGTAAGCTTTGGAGCTACTGGAGTACTAGTGGTTTCTAAAAAAAAGTTCAGCAATGATGGCCACTGTTTTAATTTTAGCGCAGATTTTTTTTGAAGATTCGCCAAATCACCCCCAAACATTTTACTTTCTTAACCACTAGCTCTCCTGCATGAAGCACCATACCTGTACGGTGGCTCGCACAGGCACAATTACAGGCAGGCGTGCCCCACCGCGCTCTCTCTCTGGCTCTCTCTCTGGCTTTGGTTTGATCGTGTACACACGATCAAACCAAAATCCCCGCCGCCAGACGGCGCGCTGACGTGGCGGTGACGTTGACGCCACCACGTCACCGCACCAGGAAGTAAAGCACTTCCGCGCATGCGTCGAAACCATTCGGCGCGTATGCGAGAAGACATGTCTGCTGGTTAGCGTACTAACCAGCAGACATGTCGGGCGGACGGGTTCCCAGCCGACAAATTTCAAAGCATGCTTTGAAATCTGTCGGGTGGCCAAACCCTTTGGCTCGCCCGTACACACGGTCGAATCTGTCTGCTGGGACGGTCGGGCCGACCTTTTCTAGCAGATAGATTTGATCGTGTGTACGCGGCCTTATACGACTTGTCTCACGATTTTGTACTGCAAAATCGTATGACAAGTCATTCTCCATGATTTTCAATGAACACCATTCATACTGGCACGACTTTAAGTAGTGCCGACTTCAAAGTAGTTCCTGGACTTTGGTCCAACTTCCATGCGAGTTGATGTCCATAGACCTCAATGTTAAACCCTCAAGTAGCATGCAAATCATACCTGAATAATATATACACAATTTCAGTACAAATTCAGTACAACTTTGTAAGCACAAGCAGCTTTTTAACCCTTGTCCCACCAAATCCTTTCAGTAGTAGCCCTCCCCAAGCACATTTTTCCACCACACATTCACTTCCTGGTTATTCTCTCAGGAACAATGTGCTCCAAACAGGTAAAAAAAAAGAGACGTCCTCAATAATGAGCAAATCATTCAATTTATCCGTGAGTGCCCAGCTATTTATGATTTGTGTGACCCAAACTACAAAGACAAGATAAACTACAAAGACAAGGTAAACTACAAAGACAATGTCCCACTGACCACCAATGAAGGGGACATTCTTCCCACTGACCACCAATAAAGGGGACATTCTTCCCACTGACCACCACTGAAGGGGACATTCTTCCCACTGATCACCACTGAAGGGGACATTCTTCCCACTGACCACCAATGAAGGGGACATTCTTCCCACTGACCACCAATGTAAGTAGCATTCTTTCCACTGACCACCAATGTAAGGAGCATTCTTCCCACTGACCACCAATGTAAGGGACATCTTTCCCACTGATCACCACTGAAGGAGACATTCTTCCCACTGACCACCAATGAAGGGGACATTCTTCCCACTGACCACCAATGTAAGTAGCATTCTTTCCACTGACCACCAATGTAAGGAGCATTCTTCCCACTGACCACCAATGTAAGGGACATCCTTCCCACTGACCACCAATGTAAGGAGCATTCTTCCCACTGACCACCAATGTAAGGAGCATTCTTCTCACTGACCACCAATGTAAGGGACATCCTTCCCACTGACCAACAATGTTAGGAGCATTCTTCTCACTGATCACCAATGTAAGGAGCATTCTTCACACTGACCACCAATGTAACAAGCATTCTTCCCACTGACACCAATGTAAGGAGCATTCTACCCACTGATCACCAGTGTAAGGAACATTCTTCCCACTGACCACCAATGTAAGGAGCATTCTTCCCACTGACCACCAATGTAAGGAGCATTCTTCTCATTCTTCATTATAGAGGACCCAAAATTGACCCCTATCTTCACGATTGGCAATGATGGGATGTACCCAATATCGACGTCTTCTCCGCCTCCGCTTCTCCTCCTCTTCTTCCTCATGCACTGCTACTGCTGCAGTAGCAATGACAACTGCGGTGGCAGGAAAAGAAATTGCCTCACACCATGTATATTTTCATTGGTTAATGCCAAAGTTGTGGCAAAGTCGAAGTTGTACTGATCCCAAATTGTGAAAAAATCGCGGCTGTAAAATCGTGGCAAAATCGCCCAAAATTGCGGCAAATCGCAGGACTTTGAAGTCGTATAAGTGTGAAAGGGGCCTTTTGCGTTTTTTGATGCATTTTGCAGAAATGTGGGGAAATGTTTTAACATGGTTTCCTATGGAACATGTTAACATAAATGCTTTTTTGTGCCTCTGCGTTTTTGGAAAGGGTCGGGGACTTTTTTCCCACAAAAAGCAGCATTTTGCATGTAATAGAATTCAATGGACCTGCATCCGCACTTTACCTGTTTATAGCTGGTTGTTAAAGGAAATGTAAAAAAAAAAAAAATTATGGCAAAAAAAAACGCAAATCGCGGTAAAAACGCACGTAAAAAAAAGGAGCAACCACCGCAAAAAGCACTGCAAAATGCTCAAAAGCAACACGCATAGGTGTGAATCGACCTGCTTTTTCTTGAAAAGCCAAGTTTTTACTCTTTTACGAAAGGCCATAATAGAAGGGAGTGACCGAATGGAAGCAGGAAGACTATTCCATAGAGCCGTAGCTCTCACAGACAAGCGTCTGCCCCCAAAGGTAAGCAAACGAACAGATGGACAAATGACAATACCGGCTGTTCATATGTCAAATCGCATCTTAAATCAGTGGCAATTTCCAGCAATTGTCGGCAATGACACCGTCCTAATCGGTGCAACGCCGCATCTGCGGCGCTGCACCGATTTCAAAAAGTAGTTCCTGTTAGATATGTGCATTCCCGTTCGTACGAATGTTATTTTCGTACGAAAATGTTCATTTTCGTACCCGCGGGAAAATGTGCACATACAAAACGGTAAAGCACCAAAATACGAAAACGACGGGATAACGGATGAGCCGCATAACGAACGACCGCAAATACGAACGAACGATCCGACGGGAAAAAACGACAAAACGAAAATGGCAAAATAACGAAAATTAAATCTGTATCAAGAGGTTTGCATTGTGTATTTTGTTTGAATCCGTTTTGTGTTTGTTTTCAGTTGTATGTTCATTGTTCAATGACATCTATAACAAAAGAATTTCATTATGTATATTGAATGAATTCCTTTTTCTTTTTTCTGTGTATTCAAAATACTGAAGGCAAATTTTTTGTTATAGGTGTCATATCAACATACGAAAATAACAAAAGAATCGTGTTCAAATGCAAATCTTTTGTTTATGTTTTTTTTAATGGCCAGAGAGTTAGGCTGGCCATACATGATACAATTTTCTGTGCAATTTTTTTTAGATTTACCTTCAACTATGTAGTGCAAGGGCCTGCCTGATTGCATACAATTGAAAGTGTTGTTTAGTTTGACCTCATATATGGTTTTTGGTAAATCTAAAAGAAAATTGTACAAGAAAATTGAACATGTATGGCCAGCCTCAGTGACTGAAAGCAGCTTCTCTTTTGTGCAGAATAGTGAGTACGCTTGTACAGTAAAGCCTAATAAACTTTTCTGTGGATTTTCATCTGAAGGGAGATCAGTTGGCCAGACTTTTGAACCCAAAAATGGTTTTCTGATGCAGTTTAAAAACAAACAAATTTTCTGAGAACGATCGGAAAACGATCGTTTTTATGTTTGTTGTTAAAATAGTCTGACCAAGTGTTGGGGCTTAACACGCGCCGCGATTTACATTGACATCTGTGCAGAAAATAAGAAAAGAAAATTGCGCTAACCAAGTAAAAATATGAAGATTAATTTAAAAAAAAGGCAGCAGTAAGCGTGTATAACACAATAACATATAGAAAAAAGAAAAACTGCGCCAATATAGTAAATAAACACAAACAACAAAAGTCCTTGTGAGTGAAAAAATCTTAAAGTCCAAATAGTGCTTGACGATAAACAACACCCAAGTGCTTTGTAAGATCCGGTGAACCACCACCACATGGACAGAGGCTTACCAGCAGGTAGTAGGATATCAGCATATATCAACTCCACAGCCAATCATGGGACACAGGCAGATGACAATAGATACAATCCAGGGGATAGTTTTATAGGAGGTCCTCAGCACAAGTGCAGGTAACACCAACCATATAATGAAAAAACAAAGGGACCGCACATAGTGTAAAACCATTAGGGAGATTTTATAACGAATATAAAAAAAACTACTTACAAAGAAGATAACATTCGATCATAAAAACAGACGCCGGCCGGCAACAAGAGGAGCCCTTTCTCGTAGCGTTGAACGCGGTGGCGTCACTGCACGCCGTTTACCCAGACGCGTTTCGTCACAGAATGACGTTCTCAATGGGGATGGGCTCTGCAGTGATTCACCGTTAATTTGAATACCCAAGCCTCGCTCTGAATACCAGGAACCGGAAATTCCAAAATTGCCATTTTGAAAGTGGGAATTCTGAAAAAAACATCAATAAACAGCAGCGGACTATATGGGGAGATCTATACTTTTCTATAGAAAGCAATAATTATACTAAAATGTAAAATAATCTTAATTTGACAAATAAAGGAGACCCAATTAAGGATCGCTAAGTGCTATAAATTTGTGAGAGGCATATAAACCTCTAGAACAGGGGTGTCAAACTGGCGGCCCTCCAGCTGTTCCGAAACTACAAGTCCCATCATGCCTCTGCCTGTGGGAGTCATGCTTGTAACTGTTAGCCTTGCAATGCCTCATGGGACTTGTAGTTTTGCAACAGCTGGAGGGCCGCCTGTTTGACACCCCTGCTCTAGACGTTGCCTAGCATCCACCTAGTGGTGAAAATAAGGTAATGGCCAGGACAACAATAACAATATGTATAAGTAATAGATTATGTCTAAGATAGACACAATGAAGGACATAAAAGCCCTACTATAAAATTAATATTAAAAGTGAAGTGGAAAAACAAGGAAAAACAACTCTTAATAAATATTTATACAAAAAAAAAAAAAAAGAGGACAAGAAAAATTATTTACTTTCTTATTTCCCAAAAATACCAATTGGTCTCTGTCCTGGTATATCAAACCGAGACCTGTACTCAATTTTTTTTTTACATGCATAAAAGTCATATAAAAACATAATCAGGCATTATTGATAAAAGCATTAACATCAGTTTCAATATTGAGACCAAAAGGTGTATAACATTTTAAACGAAAAATCCAAGACATCTCAAGTTTAGAAATGTCTCTCACTAGAGCACTACCCCTCCAGTGAGGCTTGAATTTATCGATACCAAGAAACAATGGGCCAGATTCAGGTACACGTAAATTTGCGCAGCGTATTCAAAATACTCTAAGCTGCTGTATTTTACCAGGCTCTAAATCGAATTCTGGTAGATTTTTGCCCGTACGATACGGCAGCGTAGTCTTATTTCTCGCCGCGTAATCGAAATACGCGATTAGGGGGCGTGAAGCATTTAAATTAGGCTCGTCCCCGCGGCGATCGAACTGCGCATGCTCCGTTCAGAAATTTCCCGCCGTGCATTGCGCGAAATCACGTCGTTACGTCATTTTTTTTTTGAGTAGCGTCGTTTACCAACATTCCTATTCCCGTACGACTTACGTAAAAAATAATAAAAGACGTCGGAAAACGTTGAAATTCGACGCGGGAACGACGGCCATACTTAACATGGGCTGTCTAATATTAGACCAGCTAAAGGCTGGTATAACATAACACAGCGAAAAGATGACTAAAGATGCCGTAAGAGATTGCGATTGAAGATCGTAATTTCGAGGATCGCCGGCAAAAGCTCATTAGCATACCCCGAAGCGGAAAACGACGGGAAGTCCACCCAGTGGCCGCAATTTTATTGCAGCGTAGATCGGAAGGCGTACGAACACGTAAGCCAGTCGAATTGAAGCCCGCAGCCGTATTTTCATGGTTTGAGGTTTCAGACTAGCTAAAAAACGCGCGTAATTTGAAAGTACTCCAGTCTAACACCAGTTAGACAGGAGTTACGGCTCTCTGAATCTGGCCCAATGTATTTGAGGGAACTTTGTTATGCTTCAAAAGGTAATGCTTTGATACTGAATGGTCCTTGAAACCATTAATAATATTGGTAACGTGTTCATTCAACTGAATTTGCAATGGTCTTTTGGTCCTGCCCACATACTGGAGGCCGCACGGGCATTGTAAAAGATAAACAACTCCAGTAGTCTTACAGGTAATAAAGGGTTTAATAACATGTGTTTTACCTGTAGATGTAGATGTGACCGCTGTAGTTCTTCTATTCTTACAAGAATTGTAGGAACAGACTCTGCAGCGCCTACACACTCACAAGGACTTTTGTTGTTTGTGTTTATTTACTATATTGGCACAGTTTTTCTTTTTTTCTATCTGTGCAGAAACCTGCTCAGATGTCTCTTAAATCGCGGCTGAAATCGGGACTGCCAGCGGGAGTTCAGCTGAACTCGCACAGCTTTACTCCCGCAGTCCAGTATGAACCTGGGCTTACTGCTGCTGTAATCACAATGTCAGATGTCAAAAGTCGGATGGTTAAGACAAGGCTCCTACTTTGGTCCGACTTCAATGATATTCAATGGGCTGAAGTAGGATCAGTGTCAGACCAAAGTAGTACAGGGAGCATTTTCAAAGTTGGACCGACTTGTGTCAGACCAGTTAAGCCGGCTCTCATAGGGAAACATTGATTTTCACCGGCACCTCTAGGTACATACCTGGATCTGGTTGCCCCCAGTGGCAACGTGTCAAACAAAAGCACATTAATACCATGTATATATTTTATATTTCATATTGCATACTTTATTTTCTGCATACCTGGGCATATTAAGGTGAGGTGTGCTAGAAAGTTATGCAGCACAAAAAGCCATAGAGGCCAACTAGATTTCACATTATAGAAATCAGATCATTAAAACAGGAATTCTGATTGCCTTCTATTGATTGATAAACTTTACATAATATTATTACTCTTCATTTATTGAAAAATCTTAAATGTGTCAATTACAGTTAACAGGGAAAATGGACCCCTGAGAAGCCACTGGAGACAACCTGGAGTCTATAGAAACCATGAAAATTCTTGGTAACATAAGGGTCAATATTCACTTTATATTTCCTGACCCTCACCCTACACTCTAACAAACCATGAATAATTACTTTGGTTTCTTCCCTGAGAAATATGATTGGTTCCTAACATAATTACAGACACAAGACTCCATCTTATCGATGAATCATGTTACTTGATATACTTAATCAGTTTTACCTTTTAGAATATTTTGTCCAATGGTATATTTTCAGTCAATAAAACATTTATAGATGAGATCTTACTGTTCTAACTGTTCAGTTTTCATTTTAGTAGTAAATCTACAGTAAATAAAATGCCAAGCTAAATGCATAGTTGAAATATATATATTTCTTTTTACCCAGCACGGGTCTCCCTTAAATCATTTAATATATGGAACTCCATGGAAATTTCGAGACATTACAAATTCGTCACATTCTCTAATATTATCCATTTTCAAGAAATGTGTGAGACTTTCGGAATACCTCAATCGGAAATATTTGGGTATCTCCAAATGAAAAACTTTTTCACACCTTGCACAATTTAAGACACACCTCTAAACCAATTCACTAACTTTGAAGCCATATGCATAAAGGATCCTCATGCCAAAAAACAAATATACTCCAAATTGCTTGTTAAACCCAATTCAGACAAACCGTCTTATACTCGAAAATGGGAGAAGGATCTGGGACGAACACTTAACAATACAGAATGGTCAAATATTTGGCTGGCCACTAAAACTTCCTCACTTAACATTTTAGCGATTGAAACAAATTATAAAGTTTTAAACCGTTGGTACCTTGTACCCACTATAATTGCAAAATTCACTCCAAACTACTTAGCTCTTTGCTTTCGCTGTTGTTCGGATTTGGGCACACAAATGCATGTCTGGTGGGCCTGTCCAATCGCCCAAACCTTTTGGAAATAAATATTTGATATAGCTTCTTCCATGGTATTGCTTACGTTAAAACCGGTATATGTGACTCATCTACAGTTTAAGCTTTTGACCCAGCTCCTTACTGCCGCTAAGCCAACGTTGGTGAAAGCTTGGAAATCCCTGTCTTTGGTGGTGGCTGAGACCAAAAATAGAATGAATAATTTCATGATTCACTCTAAGATGGCTGCTATAGATAATAATCTTATTCCAAATTTGAAAAAATATGGCACCCTTGGGTTGAATTTTTCACATCATCGTCTGTAAATGAATCTGTCCATCTGCCATGGTAGCTGATGAAGATTGACAATCTCAGTTCTGGCTAGTTCACTTCTCACAAAGCTGGGAGTAATCTGGTGAACCTCTCTTCTTCCTTTCGTCTCTCTTTTCTATATCCTCATTTCTTTCTCCCTTTCTCTTCCCTATCTTTGTTTTGACTATTGAGTTACTTAGACCCATTATTTTCCATTTTTGAAATGATTCTCTTACTTTGCTTACCCACAACTGTCAATATATGAGTGGCTGATTATCTTAACTATATTATACCATATTTAAAATCTCTTCGTCATTTAATTCAAGTATATTCTGTAAATGTTATGCTTTGTATTTTTATTTTTATCTTTTGTATCTACAAAAGATTATCTTCTTCATACAGTACTTCTACTTATACTTTTTCTTTATACTTGTTCATTAACATGTATGTTATGCTTATTATTGTACACACAATAAAATCTTTTGACAAGGAAATATATATATTTCACCTGTTTTAGCAGCTAAAATATTTTGCCAAAATATGACACTGATATTTCATCTTTGAGCTATTCATATCCTCTGCTTGATAACTGCATTGTGAATGATCATAATTACAATGCTGAGGTCCACCTTCTTCTCTCTTAACCACTTGACAACTGAGGACATCATATAACGTCCTCGACTTTGTGCGGTGATATCTGAATGACACCTGCAGCTACAGGCATCATTCAGATATCACCGTCTTCAGCTGGCGATTCTCTGCACAAAAAGAATGATCAAAGCGGCAGTTCCACCACTTGATCATTCTTATAGGCAGCGGGAGGGTACGTCCCTCCTCTCCCACCGCCATCCGGAGCTTCTCCGGGCTCTCCCATGCCATCGGGGGCCCGGAGAAAGAATCGGCCAGCGCTGGCTGGGAAGCATAGAGATGACTGGTGACCAGATAGTTTTAAACTGCAACATATTAGGTATCTATTTACTCTGCGTAACATCATCTTTCACATTATACAAAAAAATTGGGCTAACTTTACTGTTTTGTTATTTTTTAATTCATGAAACTGTTTTTTTTTTTTCCCAAAAAAAGGCGTTTGAAAAATGATTGCGCAAATGCGGTGCGAAAAAAAAGTTGCAATGACAGCCATTTTATTCCCTAGGCTAAAAAAATATACATAATGCTTGGGGGTTCTGAATAATTTTCTAGCAAAAAAAATGTGATTTCTACATGAAGAAGAGAAGTGCCAAAATAGGCCCGGTGGACAAGTGGTTAAGCTGTATAAACACTCTTCCTTCCAGTTTCTTGTCCCAATATGCATATACTATGCAAATCTACACCTAATTTCCTAATGAACAGATAGAAATTTACTCCGTAGGTGGCCCTATTTCCACCAAACACCTTTGGATTAAAAAATCAAAGGAGTTGCATGGAAAATTGTTGGCCAAACAGATGCAGATGCACCCACTGTTCAGGTGATATGATAGCTGCTTTGGCTGGATGTCAGAATATAATAGTTGCAACGGCAGATTCTTCCATCTGGGCTATATAGCATGGATGGCGGCATCAGTTATATTTTTTCTTTCAGCTCATTCAGACCACTGTATAGTATACTTGGAAGAATCTGTTATATTTTTTCATTCAGCCTGTTCAGACTGTTTAAAGCCAGAATAAAACATGTAGCAGTGGAATACAATACAGTACAGCCAGGACCAGGTTGACGTACAGAACTAGGGTTGCCACTTTTTCTTCAATCCAAACCCGAACTCTTTAATGGCGCACAGTACATTTTTTTTTTTGTTTTAGTAAATACTATAGGATTGTAACAGACCTGGGTCACCTTTTGGCAATCTAAAGAGAATAGTAATGCGACACACATAGTGCCCTCTCACCCTCATGTCAGGCCCTGTTCAGAGTCACATTCCTGTCTGAAAAATGTGTCCGGGTTTCAGGTGGACTGAAACCTGGACACATGATTCAAAACCTATACTGTCCAGGTGAATCCCGGATTCGCCATCAAGTGGCAATCCTACATAGAAGTAAACCTCCCAATTTTTAGCCTGATGTCTTTTGCCCAAGGACATGTGTAAAAAAAAAAAAAATAGATTTCAGATAATTGTTAGTTGTTCATTTGCCTATTATGAGTTTATCTATTCATTAAAAACACAGTGAATCCACCTCCACACTGAAAAATTAAGACAGACTTGCAACATTTGTGATTATTATACCTCCTTGTCGATTATTAGAAGTTCTACATCAGATTTACATACAAAGGAGATTAGTCTCTCACTGGTGACAAGCCCAATATCCTGCCAAGAGATAAAAGAAAAATGTATAAAATTATTGCTTACATGTTCATCACTATTAGGGTTGTCCAGATACCGATACTAGTATCGGTATCGGGACCGATACCGAGTATTTGCGGGAGTACTTGTACTCGCACAAATGCTCCCGATACCTAAATAGAATACTTTTTTTTGTATTTATCAACATGTTCTGTGAAAATTCTTTGAGTTTTTTACTACTGCGTGACAAGAAAATAAAACATTTTTGTTCATTTTTACTCATTTTTATTCTTTTATAATGTCTTGAATTAGAGTTCTTCATAATTCTAAAGAAAATATCCTTAGTCTGTATTGTGGTTTGAAAATGGTCACATGACATTTAAAAAAAAGTATCGGTATTCTGTATCAGCGAGTACATGAAAAAAGTATCGGTACTTGTATTCGGTCCTAAAAAAGTGGTATCGGGACAACCCTAATCACTATACATGCTAATGTTTCCAACACTAAAGTTGGCCATAGATGGATCGAGATTCTGTCGGTTCGACAGGGACCAGCCAGATTTTGATTAATGTGTGGCTACTGCCACTTAACAGAAGTTGATCTGTTAATCAACTTCTGCTGAACTGACCTGTGGGGAAAAGCCACTCTAATACCGCGTACACCCGATCCTAAATTCCGACAAGAAAAGCCTAATGTGAGCTTTTCGTCGGAAATTCCGACTGTGTGTAGGCTCCATCTGACTTTTTCTGTCATAATTTCCACCAACAAAAGATTGAGAGCAGGTTCTCTATTTTTCAGACGGAAAATCTGCTCGTCTGTATGCAATTCCGACATGCAAAAAAAAAACACACACATACTCAGAATCAAGCTATTGAACTTCATTGATCTCGGCTCTTTGTACGTGTTGTACATCACCACGTTCTTGATGGTTGGAATTTCCGACAAGATTTGTGTGACCGTGTGTATGCAGCACAAGTTTAAGCCAAAATTCAGTCAGAAAAAATCCACGGTTTTCTAGTCAAAATTTTCGATCGTGTGTACGCGGCATTACAGTGTATTCTGACAATGGAGGAGTCCCACTGTCAAGCCTAGTACACATAGGCTGGATGTCAGGGGACATTGGCCAGTTCAATAAAAGCCGACCGACGTTCGGCCGCGTGTAAGGCAGCCTATTTGACAGAAGCCGACCGTTTAGGTAGCTTCTGATGGACAAGCATCGGGGCTCAAGTCCTGCGGGAACGCATGGGAACGGAGTTCCTGCACTTTTTTCACAGCAGGAACTCAGTCCCCTTTGCAGGACTAGAGCAGCCGAGAGCAGCCGACCCGCCCAAACCAATCCTTTACTAAGCGGCGATGTCCAGCTTGAGTCACTGAACTTGCTTCTTTCTAAATCCTGCGATAACTCGCGGCAGAATTCCGCAATGTCTCCTGGGAACAATGACAAAAGCTCCCAGGAGACATTGCGGCATCGAGGAAGTGACGGAATGCCCGCACAGTACCCGATGAATCCATATACAAGAAGTGGCCAGTAATATAAAGGATTACTAAGGTACAGTGGATCGGAAAAAAAACATGCGGTTTAGTAATTATGCATACGAGCGTATCATTTTTTTTTTTGGTGGGGGAGTGGATCTTGGGTGGAAGTTCCCACACTTTTTTCCCCAGGACTTGACCCCTGGTCGAGCATGCTGGAAAATCAGCAGCTGACCGTCTCCAGATCAGTGCTCTCAGCTAATGGCAAAGAGCGCTGACCAAGGTGTTCTGGCGGGGGTCCGTTCCTGTTAGAACTCAATAGAACAGCAGGGGAGGTCGCTGTGCTAACATTGGATCGGTAATACAGCGGCTCCGATCGGAGCTGTCAAACTTTTAAATATCTGGTGTCATAACTTCTCACATGTGCAGCATCATGGCAGTTGCAAATCAAACAGAAGCCAAGATGGCTAAAAAGGTTAGGAGGGTTTAGTTCTGCTTTAAGGCCATCTCTCCTGCCTCCTTCCACTCACTCATTAGCAGGAAAAAATATATATATTTTTTAACTGCCTAACTCTGGCCTAGAATAAAATGATGTAAGATCTCCACACATGCACAGATATGCCACAAATCTCTGCCTTTTGTTAGCTATCACCCATGCCCACACACCATGCGTGTCTGTTCATGCCCCAGATCTCAATTAAAGGTGGCAGCACTGAAAAAGATTGGTCAAAGTAGTAGAGTTTCTGCTTCAATAAAGGCAATGCTTGACTCCATGGTCCAGTATGTATGTTTTTTTTAGGCTGGGGCAAGTGTTAGGATTTTTTTGGGGGGGGGGATTTTGTCGGATTTTTTTTTATTTTAACTTTGCTTTGCCATACAAGAATGGTGCGTGTGTGTGGACTGGATTTTAAGGGACTGTCTGTCTATGTGGCAATAGAAGGAATTTTCCTTGCAATGTGAGCCCTGGTTCACACTGGGCTGCAGGAGTGAAATCGCGCGATTTCAGCTGAACTCGCGCAATTTAACTCCCTCTGGCAGTCCCGATTTCAGCGCAATTTAGGAGACATCTGTGCAGGTTTCTGCACAGATCTGAATGTAAATTGCGTCCTGAAATCGCAAAAAGTAGTACAGGAACTACTTTTTGAAATCGGTGCAGCGCCGCAGATGCGGCGTCGCACCGATTAGGACGGTGTCATTGCCGCCGATTTGAGATGCGATTTCACATGTGAAATCGCATCTCAAATCGAACTAAATCGTACCCAGTGTGAACCTGGGCTAATAACTTTGCATCTACAGTACAGGAAGTGAAGGAAAAAAACACACATTGGGACAGATTCAGAAAGAATCGACGCCGGCGTAAATTCAAATGTGCGCCGTCGCATCTTTACGCCGATTCAGAAAGCAAGATACGCCAAAAAACATGGCTTCAGTCATCCTAGTTACGCTGGACGCATTAGACCAGGGATCCTCAAACTACGGCCCTCCAGCTGTTGCGGAACTACACATCCCATGAGGCATTGTAAAACTCTGACATTCACAGGCATGACTAGGCATGATGGGAATTGTAGTTCCTGAACAACTGGAGGGCCATAGTTTGAAGACCCATGCATTAGACGTTCCCATTAAAAATATGCAAATGAGCTAGATAAGCCGATTCACGAATGTACGTGCGCCCGGCGCATTGATATACGTCGTTTACGTAAGGCGTATGACCGGCGTAAAGTTACCCCTGCTATATGAGGCACAGGAAATGTTATGTATGGACGTCGGAACAGTGTCAAATTGTACGTCATTTACGTCATTTGCGTAAGTCGTACGCGAATAGGGCTGTGCGTAAGTGACGTTCACGTCGAAAGCATTGAGTATTTGCGACGTGATTTTGGAGCATGCGCACTGGGATACGTCCACAGACGGCGCATGCGCCGTTCGTTCAGCACCTCATTTACATGGGGTCACAGTTCATTAACATGTATCACACCCACCTTCCACCTACTTTGAATTACGCCCATTTACGCTACGCCGCCGTAACTTAGGGAGCAAGCGCTTTGTGAGTACAGTACTTGCCTCTCTAAGTTGCGGCGGCGTAGCCTAAAGAAGATACGTAAAGGCATACGATGCATAAAGGACCAATATACAGAATAAAGAGTCATTTCTTGTGGTCTTAATTTTCCCTGGAGAGTATTTTGCTCTATTTTTTCTTCCTTCTTTACAATATGAGCCCCAAAATATCCAAATAGTTACCCCCACAATATCTCCTTCTTCTACTTCATATAACAAAGTTGTGCTTTGTCTTCTTGATTTTGTGTCTTCCGTGACTGCAGCTAAACGTCCAGATAATATTATATAACATTCACGTGGTATGTGGCCTTTTCTGATAACTAATGTTTTTGATTCATACCTAAAAACACAAAGATTATATAACTGATGTTACATGCTGTATTTTTTAATTATTCTCCAGTTCAGGATCAGGCAAACCTCCTAAAAAAGGGGACACGTTCCACCTTTTAGGTCTCTATGTCAACAGACTTTGAGTTTGAGTAGATGACATTAGTTTCAGATGTTGCTGAGATTAGAATTTAATGAGAGGTGTATTGTCTTGCAATTGACAACCTTCTGCAATCCCTAAAGCCCCGTACACACGATCGGAATTTCCAATCGAAAAAGTCTGACAGACTTTTGCCATCAGAAATTCCGACAGTGTGCGTATGCCCCATCGGAGTAATTACATCGGAAATTGTGATGAATTCCATCAGAGTTTAGATGTGATTTTGGTTGGACAAAGGTCCGACCGTTTGTACAGGACTTAAGAGTGCAAAACCCATTTAGATGCAAACGCCATTTGAACCAAACAAAAGCCCATCAACGCAGGTCCTTTAAGTGGCACCCACAGTTATTGACAGTTGCTTGTTGTTGGAGGGGAGTCCTCCATTACTGACTTTTGTGCAGGACTTTTCTTCAGGGGGAACTTGGTGAAACTCAAATCCACCACCTCTGGCTCAAACCCTTTGGTGCCTGCTCACCGCACAATTACTTGTAAAAGCAGAAGTCTAGTTTTTGTGTTTACAAGTGACAGCTCTGCACTCTGTGTGTAACTCCCATAATCTCTGCACTCTGTATGTATTGTAATCCTGGCATTTAATGCCCCTTTAAGACTCTTCTACTGTTTGTGAAATCTGACCACACACACTATTTGATGTGATTTGAAGGGTTTGTGTAAGGGGGAGAAGTTTTGGGGGGTCATGGTTGAGTTCCAGCACCTATTGTTTGAGAAAAAAAAGCCCTGCTTTTGTGGCTGTCATGCAAGCCGTAGGCCATGTAATGTCTCAGGATGAAACTGATGGAGGACTTCCTCATACCATGCACTGTAATTGTGGGTTTATTTAGCTGTCAGTAACTCCAGGTGTCACTTTGACAGATGTCTAAAAAAGTAAATGAGTGTCTACCCTGTTCGTCCAGTAGAACACCAACACAGAGGGCAAATACTGCCATCCAGTCCAGTCAGCTCTGAACTGTGTCAGTTAAGAAAACAAACTCTATAAGCCCAGGTAGTGAAGTAACATCTTCATCAAAGGCGCAGCAAAATACAGAATGTCATCTGTATACATTTAGTAATTAAAAATAATATTTTATCTATTACTTTGGATAAAAAAAAAAAAAAAAAATACATTTTCAGAAAGACTATAAATATGTAGTTTGATAAAAAAAAAATATATATATATATATATTTTGGCCAGGACCACAAATACATTTTAATACATGTATTTTGCATTTTCATATCCAGCCAGCAGGATAAATCTAAACTCTTTTTAGGTCTTTAAAAAAACTTTACATTTGCATTTATCATATACCTTGCTTCTGCAGGCTTTCTTCATGCTGTAAGATGAGTCCTCTGAGGCCGTGTACACACGATCAAACTGTCTGCTGAAACTGGTCCGCAGACCAGTTTCAGCGGACATATCCGACCGTGTGTACGGTCTAGCAGACAGGTTTTTCCAGCAGACAAGTTTTAAAGCGTGCTTTGAGGCCGCGTACACACGGAGGGACATGTCAGATGGAAACGGTCCGCGGACCGCTTTCATCGGACATGTCTCCTCGGGATTTTCGTCCGGCGGTGTGTACACACCATCGGATCAAAATCCCCGCCGGCAGACAGCGCGGTGACGTGGCGGTGACGTTGACGCCGCCACGTCACCAAACCAAGAAGAAAAATACTTCCGCACATGCTTTGAATCCATTTGACGCATGTGCGGGAAGATATGTCCGCTGGTGAGTGTACTGACCAGCGGACATATCCGACGGACATGTCTCCGGTGGACAAATTTTAAAGCATGTCTCCGCTGGCCAAATATGTCCGCTAGCCCGTACACACGATCGGAGATGTCTGCTGAAACGGTCCGACGGACCAGTTTCAGCGGACAAATTCGATCGTGTGTACGCAGCCTAAAACTTGTCTGCTGGAAACCCATCCGTCCGACATGTCCGCTGGTTAGTACGCCTAACCAGCGGACAAAAATCTCCCGCATGCGTCGAATGGATTCGACGCATGCGTGGAAGTATTTTACTTCCTAGGGTGGTGACGTGGCGGCGTCAACGTCACCGCCACGTCACCGCCACGTCACCGCGTCCTCAGCCCCAGGGGATTTTCATCCGATGGTGTGTACACGCCATCGGACCAAAATCCGATGAGACATGTCCGCTGGAAACGGTCCGTCGGACATGTTTGAGCGGATATGTCTCATCGCCTGTATGTGGCCTAAGCCACTTTTCTTCACTGCTTGACTTGTCACAACTCCCTGACATCTTCACGTACAATGCAAGACCGGCAATCCTACACTGTATATGAGAACACAAGGGCCCGTCCATAACCCAGGACATCGAACAGCTGAGAAGATCACCCATTAGCTTTTAGAGGATCCCTGAAAACCCTCCTCTTCAGAAAAGCCTACCCTACCCACACCTAACAACTGTATTTTCATTTGAGTCCATCTGATAATCCCCCACAGCTAACTACCCTTTGTTCCACTTGACCCTTCCTTCTAGATTGTAAGTTTTAATGAGCAGGGCCCTCTGATCCTTCCTGTATTGATTTGTATTGTGACTTTACTGTCTTCCCTAATGTAAAGCGCTGCGAAAACTCTTGACTCTATGTAAATAATAATAATAATAATAATCACCGGCTGCCAGAGGAGACAGAAATAATGTAAAATACACTTACGCTTGATATATGGCATACTGACAAAGTTCCAGTTGCGTCTTGTCCTGAAGACCTTGAAAGGCTCGGTTCTTCTTCAGACAAAACTGAATCTGTAAAAACAAAATTTCTTTACTTTCTACATATCATTCCAGCATTCTTGATTAAAGTAATTCCCTGAGTTTCCTAACCAATCACAGCAATATGTAAGGAATGTTTTAACCACTTAAGCCCCAGACCAATATGCTGCTAAATGCCCAAAGGTGTTTTTATAATTCGACACTGCGTCGCTTTAACAGCCAATTGCGCGGTCGTGCGATGTGGCTCCCAAACAAAATTTGCGTCCTTTTCTTCCCACAAATAGAGCTTTCTTTTGATGGTATTTGATTTCCTCTGCGATTTTTTTTTTTTTTTTTGCGATATAAATGGAAAAAGACCGAAAATTTTGAAAATAAATTATATTTTCTACTTTTTGTTATAAGAAAAATCGAATAAACTAAATTTTAGTTAAACATTTAGGCCAAAATGTATTCAGCCACATGTCTTTAGTAAAAAAAAATCGCAATATAAAAAAAAAATAGCTACCTAGCGGCAACAGTGTCACTAATACAGCGATCAGAAAACCAATCACTTAGTGATCCTGGCAATAGGGGGTGAAAGGGTTAACTAGGGCGGTGATCAAGGGGTTAAACCTTTATTAGGGGGGGTAGGGGGCTACCCTGGACCTAACACTAACTGCCTGTCACACTAACTGTCACACTGACACTAAATGCAGTGATCAGTACATATATGATCACTGCTATTAGTGACACTGTGATAGGGGGCTGGGGGGGGGGGTGATCTGAAGGGGTTAAATGTGCCTATGTGTGTGGTGTCAGTGTAGTGTTGGTGCGACTTACTATGTGATGTCTTCTCTCCTCTCGCCGGGTTGAAAATACCACCGAGAGGAGAGGTGACATCACTTCCTCTGCCTGTGTTTACATTACACAAGCCGAGGGCGGGCAGTGGGGGAGGAAGCGGATTCGCTGGGATCGATCGTGAGGGGGCGGACAGAAACGAACAGCCGCCCCCTCATCCCAGATTGCTCCCAGAGGCTAAACAACCGCCGCATGTAGCGGGGGGGTCCCGATCGGACCCCCGACCTGCGGGAAGGCAGGGACGTACCAGTACGCCCATCTGCCTGTACCTGCCATTCTGTGGACGTACATATACATGCGGCAGGCGTTAATATAATATAGGGCCTTTAAAGGGGTTGTTAAGGTACAATTTTTTCCCCTAAATAGCTTTCTTTACCCTATTGCAGTCCTCCTTCACTTACCTAATCCTTCGATTTTGCTTTTAAATGCCCTTATTTCTTCTGAGAAATCCTCACTTCTTGTTCTTCTGTCTGTAACTCCACACAGTAATGCAAGGCTTTTTCCCTGGCGTGGAGTGTCGCACTCGCCCCCTCCCTTGGACTACAGGAGAGTCAGGACGCTCTCTACATTGCAGATAGAGAAAAGAGCTGTGTGTAAGTGGGCATCCTGTCTCTCCAATATTCCAAGGGAGGGGGCGAGCATGACATTCCACCCCAGGGAGAAACCTTGTGTGTACCTTTACAACCCCTTTAACAAGAACAGTTGTTTCAGAGGCGTACAGTTGGTTCCATAAGAAAAAATCAGATTTGTTGTCAGGAGCATTAAGAATATATTTTTCCAAACCCTGGCATAGATCAAGGAAATGCAAATATGTATATACCACTGCCAGGAATGTTGGATTTGCAGAAAAGGCATTCTTTGCAAAACACACGTCAATAAAAATATGAAAAGCCATTAACCTGCTAGTGTTTTTACACAAAATAATATTTTTTTCTCCCAAAAAAAGAAAAAGAGCATCTATGTTCCAGCCATAATTTACACCAGAATATGCTTGATCTTTCAAGCAAGCAAGCATGTTTGGAATATATTTTTTCTGGAACATAAATTCGAATTTTATATAAGGGTGGGCGCCCTTTTTTTTCAGCATGTTAAGGAATATATACCCTCTAAGTTTACCAACGTTTTTTGGTCTAAGGCCCCTTTCACACGTCTGCATCCGCCGCTTTTTACAAGTCCGTTTACGGACTTGTAATGGGCCCCTATGGGATGATGCATCCGCTAACGTCCGCAATGATCCACGTCCGTAAAGGTCCGGTTTTTCGGACGGAAGAAAACCCTATATTTTGTTCTTTCAAGCTTTCATGTTTTCAAAATACATTGTTTTTTATAATTCCAAACTCTGGAGAGATGTTGGTTGAATTCTGCATAATGATACATTAGAAAAAGCTGTTTGTCTCAAATGATAAATAATATCAGATTGATTTTGTGAAATTTGCCAGCACACATCTACATTTAAGAAATCCCAAAATGATACATACAATCATATCTGCAATCCTTAACATTTCTATATCTCAGGTTCGAACATTTATTAAACATTAAATACAGACATTTTCGTGGATGACATTAAACAGGCTATATTATATTGAAAGTGTATAAGCATCAAAAATTGGTAAAACAAAATAGAGTGAGCCTGAATGCTTCAAAAACATTCAGAAGGCTTGCATTTTATCAAGCACAAGGCTTACTTTTATTGGCTGAGAAGGAAGCCTTGTATTCATTGATAAAAATACAAACCTTTTCCTGAATGCTGGAGAAGCATTAATACTGGCTCTATTTTCTTCTGGCAGCAAACTGAAAATCCTTCTCTCTAGGTGCCTGTACATTTTTTATTTAATTTATTTATTACAGGTACTTGTACAGCGCTGCCAATGTATGCAATGCTTTACATATATATTGTACGTTCACATCAGTCCCAGCCCTCAAGAGGCTTACAATCTGAGGTCATGAACCCACATTCATACATACACATACTAGGGCCGATTATCTAGCAGCATGTTCTTGGAATATATGTGAATGTATGAGGCTCTTGCGCCACCAAATAAATAAGGTGAAATTAAATGAAAATGCTGCTCAATCTAAATTGTGATAAATATAAATATAAATAAATAAGACAACAGTGAATTGAATAAAATTAATTAGCGCATAAACGTTCAACACTGAGGATCTGTATAATAAATAGTGATCTGTGCAAAAAAGTGCAAATGCATAAAGTAAACTGTCCCAGCGCATGAATAGTTCAACGCCAAAAATCTGTATGGTGAATCGCAATCTATGCAAAAAAAGTGCAAATGCATAAAATAAACTGTCCCATCCGTGGTGGTGTAGCAGGTCCTATAATATGGGTGACTTTTCTTTAGGAAATATGCTCACATTGCGCTTACCTTAATAAGGCAAAAATAAAGCCTTTCAGCGTGTGTTGCTCTGGCTGAGACCCCAGCAGATGTCACTCCATTCCAAGATTGGCCGAGGGGGGTTTTCCAGTGTCCCTCAAATGAAGAGGAATGGTACCATAGTGAAGTATGTATAACCGCAGCGTCATCTCTAATGCGTGACGCAGCGTAACATGTAAGACCCGAACCCGGAAACCGGAAGTTAGACGCGGAACTCGTTTGTATTTACCTTGATGTAAGTCTTTTATTTTTATCATTAAAATGGTTATACATACTTCACTATGGTACCATTCCTCTTCATTTGAGTGACACTGGAAAACCCCCCTCGGCCAATCTTGGAATATTGGATCTTCACCAAACCATTACACCATCTTTCTGAAAGGACGGAGTGACACCTGCTGGGGACTCAGCCAGAGCAACACACGCTGAAAGGGGCAGATTCACGTAGATCGGCGCATTATCATTCCGGCGTAGCGCACCACTTTTCCGTTAGACTTGCGCAATCTAGCCGCGTAATCCGGCGATTCACGTAGCTTTTACGCAAGAGCTTGCGCAAACGTAAGGTTTTTTCCTGAGGCGTAAGGAGGAGTAATACAAATTGGGAAGGACGTGGGCGTGTTACATTGAAATGAGCCGTGACCCCATGCAAATGAAGGGCCGGCCGACTCGCGCATGCGCGCGTGAAGGAAACCATGTCAGCTCCGTTGTGCGCATGCTCACAACTCGGGAGCGGCGCAATCAGTGAAATTGGAAATGGACTAGGGCAACTTTATGAACTACGCAGACAGCATAAATAGACAGACACAAATGCACTTCCTTTGCAAAAGTACATCCCTTTGTATCCCTCCCTATACAGCAAGGTGCTTTTGTTTGTTTGTGACGTGTCTTTGAGATATTTGGGGACTGTTTTGCAGAGTGATTTTTGTCTTTTATGTCTTTGTTGTTATTTTGTTTAAATTATATTTTTGCTGGGCATTTTTTATTTTTGCTCGTCATTTATTTAATTTTTTTGGTTCTGTTTGTGTATGATTTTGGAATGTGGGGGTGATATTCCTGCGGGAAAAGGGGTGTCACCCTCATTTGTGGTGGAGAAGTGATCGCCAGGTCTGTGTGAATGGTGTATGAATGTACAGTGACATAATTGGAGCCGTGGCATGGCGTTGCAGCTCACAAGTCCTGCATGGTGGACTGGTGCCAATCCAATGTGATGAGGATGTGGGGTGTGTGTGCTAGGGACCACAGTGGTGTGCATGCATGCATTCTCATTGTGCCATGATTAATGTGTGTGTTTAACGTGCAAAGATGCATAATGTGAGCTGGCATGAGATGGGGTCATGAGATGGGGTACCAGTGCATATGCAGAGTCACCTTGAAGGGAAAAGACAGGAGGATGTTAGTCATGCATGTGCCACTTGTGAGGTGTGCATCACGGGAGGGGATAGTCATGCCTGCCACCCATGTCACTCACCAACCAGCCAGCTGTCCCCATACATGTTCTGTTGGAAATCTGTGGGGATGGGGCTCTGATTGTATATGTAGCTGTCATGGGTGTCATGGGTGGTGCCATGTGTTGGGCTGGTGATGTCCTCCTGCAGGGTTGTGGTAATTCCATGATGGCATGAGGGGTGAATCTGAAGATGCGAGACACCTCAGAATCACTCATGCCATAGATGTCTATGCGTGTGTGATATATCAAGTGAAGAGTGAGGGGCTTGTATCAGATAAGAATATTGTATTAGATTAATTTAAATTGTAAATTTTATATAAGCAAATAAAAAAATTAAAAAAAACATCTCCCGTGCCCTCCTTAGTGCCATCCTCCGTGCCCTCCTCCTTCTTTGTTCATCTAAAGTCAGTAGTATAGCTATGCGCGACGATGCCCCTGGCATGTTGGCATACAGATTGTTGGGCAACACGTGTGACTGCTGAACTCCTCACTAACAGTGTTGCTTTATCTGACAATTGGACTTTTTTTCAAAATTTAGACCAGCTTTTAGGTCCTCTAACTTTAGACAGAACATTTTGCTGTTGCGCACATCGCGTAGCCTGCGCAGCAACTGCGTTTTTTTGTGGATCCCCGTAACTCCCTCATTAGCATATTTGACTAGCAAATCAATGGTGTGTCTAGCGCAGTTTTGCACGAAGGGAAGCGAATGTCTAATTCAATTACGCCGGACCAAAAAACGTAGATTTCTGGCGTATATTGTTTTGTGAATCGCGTCCAACTATACGCACGCGCACATTTAGACTTACGCACGCGCAACAGCAGTTGCGCAGGCGTAATCGCTCTGTGAATCTGGGCCAAAGTCTTTATTTTTGCCTTAAGGTAAGCGCATCGTGAGCATATTTCCTTAAGAAAAGTCACCCATATTATAGGACCTGCTACACCACCGCGGATGGGACAGTTTATTTTATGCATTTGCACTTTTTTTGCATAGATTGCGATTCACCATACAGATTTTTGGCGTTGAACTATTCATGCGCTGGGACAGTTTACTTTATGCATTTGCACTTTTTTGCACAGATCACTATTTATTATACAGATCCTCAGTGTTGAACGTTTTTTGCGCTAATCAATTTTATTCAATGTTCTTGGAATGTGGGAGGAAACCAGAGTACCCAAAGAAAACCCATGTAGCCACTCCGTGCAGGCACAGGGAAAACATGCAAACTCCAGGCAGGTAGTGTCATGGTTGGGATTCGAACGGCTGCTAGGCAGAATGCTAACCACCTAACCACTGTACTGCCCTCTTGCCCATATGATTGTACCCAAACATTTTTTTACAGAATTTAACTCTATGCTGTGTCTTTGTTTCCTGCGTCAAAACACAGCCACACAGAAACCAATTGGTGCTTTGGCATCATGCATTTCCATGTGCAAGAAATGTAAAGTAACATGCTTTTCAGTACGTGGGGGTGCCATTAAAAGTTAATGGCACCCCCTGCACATTTTCCTAAAGCAGCGTATTTTGTGTGCAAGCGGGTGTGGGAATGTGTGTGATTTACATGCACTCTCACACCCACACAAATGTGAACCTATCCTAAGCCACAGGAGAAGAATGTAAAACAAAGTCTGGGTGTAGAAATCAAAAAAACATTATAATAATTATTATTGCCTTTTGTTCCTGTAGCGCATCATTAAATAAAGAATTTAAAAATAATAATTATTAAAATAATAAAGGGCTAGATCTTGCAAACTTTCAGGATCATGTTCACAGTCAGGATCAAAGGTCAATATGTTTTACGTAGGGTTAAAAGAAATATATTTAATGTCAAAGTTAGTGTGCTTAAATACAACTCAAAATGTGCACTATTGTTTTGGGTTCTTTTTGGTGGTGGGTCAAGATAATGTCAAACAATATATACCGTAGCTACATTTAAAAAAATGTATTTTTTTTTTTTTAGACAAATTTTCCTTTGTTATTAAAAAAAAAAGTCAGGAGATATTCATTACCATTTTTCACTAAATGAAAGCACAATTTATCCTGAAATAAAAAGTTATAACCTTGGATACAGTGATATACTAGTCTCCCACAGTACACAGGACATGAAACTGCAATAGTTTTAGTAAATATAAACTGCTATATACCTTTTCTCATCAGCAGTATATAGCAGCCTTGTGACTTCTATCAGTGTCCGGCTGAGCACTGGTTAAAGCTTGGAGGAGTAGTTTTAATTCTCCTCTGACTGTTCTATGAGGCTGCAAGACCCCTGACCCTCTGTCTGGACCAAAACACCAAATTGAGCATGTGCAGAGTGCCCCAAAGGCTCTACACTATCAGGATATGGATTGTGGACAGTGGAAGAAGGGGAGGATTAGAGAAGATAGGATCAAAAAGGCTTGTTTACACAATGCAGATTATTAACCCCTTAGGTTCCACAGTGATTATACCAAGCATGCTTGAATGCATATGCAGACTGATTTTACTGTTGTGGGTTTAGTAACACTTTAAAGTTGTAAACCCTGTACAAGCTCTTTAACCTACAGGTAAGCCTAGATTAAGGCTTACCTGTAGGTGCTTGAAATATCGTGGAGGTTTAGAAGATATTTACTAAAATCACACGCGCCAATGTCTATGTAGACATCTGCGCAGGCGCATTTTAACAACAGCGTTAGTGCCCTTCCAAAGGGAGGCTCCCGTGAGTATGCTCCGGCCAATCACAGCCAATCACAGCCAATCACAGCCAATCACAGCGCCGGAGCCGCGATAACCGGAAGTAACTCCCGGGAAGATGTCAGCCGCCCGAGCGGTGTATAAGGCCAGCTGCGGGGGCTTCGATCGAAGGTGAGTATTACATAATGAGCTTTGTCTTGCAGGGTTTTTTTTTTTTCGATTTTTTATTTTTTTTTGCCTTAACTTCCTCTTTAAGTGGTAGTGATGATATTTCCAGTTTTACTAACACATGCCAAAGTACCAAAGGAGGACTCAGGCATTAGGATTTCCATCATGGAAGGGTTAAGAGAGTTATTTCTGAATGTTTAGACTCTATTGTTTACTTGCAGACCATGCCGCCATTGCGCTTTACTTCCTTGGTTCATACAACAATGCACGTAATACACGTACTATAACTCACAGCGTGTGGCCAGTTGTCATCTCTCATGTAGAGGTGTTTAGATGAACAGGAGGCGTGTGTCAATAACGCCTAGCACCCGCACTGCTATTTGTTTAGACAGGTTCAGTGTGTCAGCGCAGGAACGCAGGTCAGCTGATGATAAGCTCAGTTTATTGAATCAGTTGCAGTCATGGATGGATGGAGTGTGAGTAATTAATTCTCAACAGCTGCACTTATAATACTAAATCAATATTAGAGAACAAACACAGGGCTTTTATGATACCTGTCTCAGGATTTCTGGAGTTCTTTGCTTCGGACAAATAGATAACAGGCTCTTTAGCTTTTCAAAATCTTTTCTCTGCAAAAGAAGGAAGTCATTGCAGTTATGTTGACTGTAATTATCTCCATAGCCACCAGCAATATTTCAAATAGCTAGCATACTATAGTATAAGGGTATGTGGTTAAAATAGGTACAACGCTTTTAACAAAAAACAATATGCATTTATAGTATGAGTGCATTTCGGTCAGTTATTTTTACTCTGCAATTTACTCTTTTCAGTATCTCACATGCTGTACATGCTGACACATTCCATACATGCCTTTAAGTGAAATGATTGATAGAAGATCTGTTTTCATACACACATACACAGACATGCTAGGGGTAGTCTTTTTCCATGCACAAAGCCAGTCCATCTATTATGTAAAACTGGCCCTGACAATACCCTACTGCCCGCTTGGTGGATAATTGTTGCCTGAACAGTGACTGCAGCCAATCTTTTGGTATGCTGACAGCTCCTGGAAACCGGCTGTCAGAATACTATATTCTCTGCACTGTTTGTTTAAGAGTCGGTTCACACTGGGGCAACACGACTTCTAGCACGACTTTGGGAGGCAACTTGGACACGACTTGAGTATGAATCATCAGGCAACTTACAAGGCAACTTCAAGTTGCCTCCAAGACAGTACAAGGCAACTTCAAGTTGGCTCCAGGACAGTACAAGGCAACTTCAAGTTGCCTCCAAGACAGTACAAGGCAACTTCAAGTTGGCTCCAGGACAGGAGACGTTCCAGTGGCCAATCAAACAACAATCAGCTCTGTGGAAGGGAGGGGGAAGGGAAGGGTTTGTCTGAGAAATGTATGTCACCTTCCTGAAAAGTTGCTTCAGTTAAGACAGTGATCAGACTTCTGAGGCGACTTCCATTGAAATCAATGGGTACAAGTTGCCTACAAGTTGCCTACAAGTTGCCTACAAGTTGCCTACAAATCGGATTGAAGTAGTACAGAAACCTTTTCTGAAGTCGGAGCGACTTCAGTAGTGTGTATTAAGACGGCTCTCATTCACTTCAATTGATTTTCTCAACCACACGACTTGAGACAACTTGGGGCAACTTGAAGTCGGATCCCAAGTCACCCCAGTGTGAACCGTCTCTTACATGGATGGAGGAATCAGTTGGATATTTTTATTTAGCCCACAAGCTGAATGAATAAAAATCTATTCATGTAATCTTCTGGTTTTGCAGGGATTAATACGAGCCGCTCATTCTGATATAAACACTAGTCAAGAGTGCCGACTATGTCCGCCCTTTCAACCCCCCTGCTCCATTCATAGAAGCTATAATATAGTTTCCAACAATGAAAAGAGCTCTATGAATGGAGGAGGCCAACCTTTAATGTATAACACGTCCTTTATTCATAGAGCACTTTCCATTGCTGGAAGTTATAGTACAACTTCTTTGAAGGATGGAGCAATTGGAAAGTCAGCACTTTTGATGAGTGCATATGCAGGCACAGTGGCTTGTATTACCCCGGCAGCACTGGAAGTTTACCATGGAGAAGGGCAGAAGATGGAAGATTTTTACCTAGGAGAGCAGCCCCCAGCACAAGAGACACTCCATTCAATGCAAGTCCCTTGTGCTGATTAAAAAAAATAAAAAAAATTAAACTTAAGATTTAAAGTATATTTCAACTCAAAGAAACATAATACAATGTAGCTTACCACTTCTTGGATGTGGTCGCCGCGTTCATTTTCTTTTTGTAAGATTTTTGGCATTACTTATAGGAAGGTCCTTATATTACTTTTTGTAGACCCGCTTCATTAGGATAGCATAGGCTGACATCTTTCTCAGTGTGACAGCATAAGTAGTCAAATGAAACATCCACTAGGACGTGACTTCTGATTAAAAGGGAGTGCACATATATGCATATAATATTGTTGTTGCTGAACCATTGTCTTGTGTCTTTGGGAGGAATTTGTTTGCTGAGTTGGCACCGTTATTCCGGCTCAGCAGATTTATTACCTCTCTCTTTGAAATACATTTCCCTTCTTTGGTTCAAGTAAAATATTTCAGAACCTAATTATACTGAGTTGTTTGATTAATGCCACAAGGATGTCTAAACTCAGAGTGTCAGGTGAGTTGGAAGGTCCACCTGGTCATAGCATCGCAGAAGAGCAGATAATTCTCAGCAGTCCCCTAGAGGGCCGTGCTAGCTCTTTTATTATCTGTTGGACATTCTGTCGCCAACATCACTCGGATTGCCTGCCTGCCTGATCTAGGTCAGTGCCAGGGTTAGTGTTTGGATCAAGTAGGGTTCAAAGGTCAGGGTAGGGTATAATTTGCACAGTATTATTTATTTTAAATTACCATCAGTGTCAAATACTGTAATTCAGTTGTGTTTTAGGTAGGACAAAAAAAAATGCGCACTGAGCTGTACTAAGGATACAAACAAGAAATAACATACACATATGTGGTATCGTTGCGATAGTCAGGAGCAGGAAATTTTATTTTGGGTTGTTCTTTGGTGGTAGGTTATGGTAGTAACAAGAAATATACAGCTAAGTTTAAAAAATATTTTTTGTTTTACTATTTTGGGCCAGTCTTCCTCTGATAATAAAAAAAAAACAGGAGATATCCATAACTATTTACTACCAAATGAAAGCCCAATTTGTTCTGAAAAAGAAAGGTATAATACACCTGGATGCACAAAGTAGTTGTGATGATATGTACGGTTTCACTAACAAATGTCAAAATTGTAAAATTGAGCTTAGGCATTTAGATTTGGTTTGCTCTTGGGTGTGAAAGAGTTACTACTGAATCCAATTCATATTCATATACTTTATATGCAATACTTCTGTACAAATGTTAGTATGATTGTACAAATGTTATTTTTTAAGCATCAATAAAAGCTTTAGTCAAACCATCAAAATCACAGTCAGGGAATTAGCATTCTCAAAAAAGAGATAGATTTATAGCAGCCACCATTAATTTCTGGTGACAAAGTTAAAATTAGTAATTTATTACTTAGATAATTAATATATATTACCAGTGTAATGTCACTTTGCATTGTTAAATTTGATATACTGTCTGAAGTCTGAATGGCCATACAGATGCTGATAATCACAGCAACACAAGAACCAAGTGTAATCATGCTAAATAATGAGCTATTTATAAAACAGCACATGATACACATGGCATATCATTTTGGATCTATTAGAATGCATGTTTGTAAAAGTTGAGCACTGCTTTTACAACTCATAAAAGCAATTACATTGCAACATTGTTTGCTAATGTTGGGGAAGGGTATTTGGGAATAGTATTTAAAATGTAGCTTGGAGAGTCGTAGGCCCTTTTGTCATATTTTATTATTTGCGACCAGAAAACTGAAAAAATATATACCGGTAATTGCTGAATACACTTTAGTAAACATGAATGACCAATGCCAACAACAAACTGACCTAAAATACAATATTTCACATGCTTGCTTTTCTTGTTTATTATGATGTGTGTGATTGAAAGTCCTACTACATACCATGTTGTTTTTTGAAAAGCTGCTGATGTTGAAGAGCAGGTCACGTCTGCTTTGGATCTGCATCTGAAGATGAAATAGTGCCCATTCCACAACACTGTTCCTTCCTATATATCTGTAAATGTATGGAAAAAATATAAATAAAGCTTCACAGCACTGAGCTTTGACAATAAAGCTTGACAATATAAAGCCTGACAATGTAAAAACAATTTTCTGCCCATACTGTCTGTTAGCAATAGAACGTAACATTGTAAGAGGATGGGTAATAGACCAAATGGCCAGACAAAGACTAAATGTATGTAGCATCCTCTTAGCCTAGGATGCTAGGTAAATCTAGTTTTTGGCTTCTTCTGTAATCAAGAGAGTAATGATTGTTTATTTTGGTCTGTTTAGGCTTTCAAAGTCTTATAGTTTGATTGCTTCCCCCTGCTTCTAGAAGAGGTTTCTAGAGCTTAGGGAGGAAGAATTCAAATAACCAGCCTGAATATTGATCAGGGCCTAGCAATTCCCTGGGGAGGTGTACCCATATGGTGGCTGGGGGGGGGGGGGGAGCTGATGAATTTTCTGGAACCCAGGAGAGGTTGTTGTTTTTCCTGGAGAAGAGTACCAAGCTGCTGTTGATTTTGGAGGTCTTAGCTGTGGCAGAGCTAAGGACCTGGACATGATCTGGAGCTGGAATTATGACTTTACCACAAGGAATCTGAACTGGAGAAAGATACATTTTTGGAGCATCCTATGCCCTAACCCCTCTCCTGTTACAAGTTCTACAAGCAATAAATGACAAAAAGACAACCCCTAGACTGTTTATTGGAGCCAGAGTGAATGAACAAGTGCATAAGTGAATGGCGGCCTCTGTACTATTTTGGAAAGAACCAGTTAATATAAGTGGCCCATGTGGGGGTAGTGCTACATGGAACTTGCAGATAAAAATCAATCATATAATGTACCTGTAGTTTCTAAATTTCATTTTTGCATGTTATTGCCTGCCTCTCTGCCTTACAGAGCATACAGAGCCATAGAGCAGTAATGGTTTGGAAAACAAAACTAGAAACTAGACACGCAGTAATCACACCTCCTTGAAGCTAGTGAGTAGTGACCACAGAGAGAAAGCTCCCAGCATGGTGGCCATCAGGAAACAGACAACCAGGAAGTGTGGAGATCAGAGAAGAATTACAGCAACTTGAGAGCAAAAAAGAACAATAAGGACATGAAAACAGCACTGCATTAAGGTAAAGAAAGCTATTAAGATAAAAAAAAATCCTTTACAAACCCTTTAAGCCTTGGACCTATGCCACAGATTATATAAAGGTTCACGCTACCATCAACCTGTTCACTGGGCAAATCAAAACACAGGCTCATCAGGTACTACAGGAAAGCAGTCCAGTCTTGGACAGCTGGATAGCATTCATGTTAGCCCTGGACTCTCACAATACAGTTTCAAAGAAAACCAGGGTTCCCAAGTCTGCTCCTAGTTCACGTGGCCTACAGGGCAGGAATACCCTGTACAGATACGACTCCAAGACATCCCAGTATGTGCCAAGCTATGAAGCTCTAACCCAGGGATCCTCAAACTACGGCCCTCCAGCTGTGGCGGAACTACACATCCCATGAGGCATTGTAAAACTCTGACATTCACAGACATGACTAGGCATGATGGGAATTGTAGTTCCTGAACAACTGGAGGGCCATAGTTTGAAGACCCATGCTCTAACCCCACAAACTCTTGAAGCTCCTGAGAATATATACATACTTACCCTGGAAGATGTGGAACCCATGGAAATAGGGGTCTTCCAGACCAAGCTGTTTAAAGGTGAAAAAGAGCGGAGGAGAGGCTGGGGCCTTTGTTTCTATTGTGAAGAAAGAGGGCACTTTATCTCTCTCTGCCCAACTCACCCACCTTGGCCAAAGGTTCTTGCAGGACTCATCCTGCTATCCCTGTAGTGACAGGCACCATCACTACTTCCTGTCCTGCCAAGGCAGTTCTACCACCTGACTGTACGTATGCCTCGAATGGCACCATAGTCCGTAAGCAGGATCTGGAGATGTTTGAAAAAGTCTTGCAAGCGACGAATGCCTTCCCTGAAAGAACTTCAAAATCAACAATTTGCCAAAAAGAAAAAGTCTTCACACTCTGTTGGTGCATTTCTAACCCCATGAACTAGTGATTGTTTGTAATTATGGCACGGATCCTATGGCATTGTAATTATGGCACGGAGATGGCAGACAACTCAACTACCACACGACATGCTCTACTACTCTACCGCACGCCCAACTACCTGTTGGGGCCCAGAGGGCGTTTATTGTGCCAAAACAGCCATCACCGTTCCACATTGTGCCATGGCAAACAAGGCCAGGCTTTTGAACCCCCCCAGGCTGTGTTTCCTGCATGCTGTGTACTGGTCCTGCTATATTGCACACCTCCTCAGCTCATTCTCCTGGTTTGCTGAACTATGACTTGTCCTGCATGTCCTGCATGCAGCACTGAGGGGTATAAAACACTGCCTCACCTCTGTGTCAGTTCATTGTCTCTTGTATTGCCAAAGGTTCCGGTTTTCCTGTGTTCTTGTTTTCAAGTTTCAGTGTTCCAAGACTGACACCGGCTTCTGACCCTGGTTCTGCTCCTCGTTAACTCTGACTTCTGGAATCCCCTGACTATGGCTTCACCTCAACAATCGTTTGGTAATTTCCCTCTTTTGTACTGTATATCCAGATCCCTTTTCCTGTCAAACCCCCGTGCTTCACAGCCCAGATAGTCTTTTACCTAGTTACCATGGGCTGTGTGTATTTGCAAGGGTGAGCATACATCTCTGCACTATGGACTCCAACCAAGGTAAGCCATTACACTGTGTCTTCGGGAGAAGCTGCTTACTATTAGGCTCTGATGGATGGCTGCTCACTTGGTTGCAGAGCACGCCTTCCATATCAGGTGTGACTTCTCCAAGCTGTTGTAGCTGTTGTAGTAGAGAAACTAAGAAACATACCTTTCCTAGTCATGTCCAGAAACCCAGAGAGTTGTGGGAAAACAAGTTAAAGGGGTCTGCCCCTGCACCTGAGCATGCTGAGTAAATGAACCCTCCGCTACAACGTAATCCTGTACTATGCTAGGAAAAGTAACAGAATATCAGTAAAAGGTAGAGCTTGTACTTGCCTTTCCCTGTGCTCCTATGCTGCCCTGAACCAGAAAACCCAACATTCCTCTGTTAGTTCTTTTAGTTCCAGTAGGTACTTGCCCAGAGATATACATATATTCTGTGTGATGTGACAATGCTCAAATCTACCAATACACTGCTCCGGTGACAAGCACTCCATTGTGGGGATTCAGGGGCAAGCGTCACACGTTTTTCCTTACTTAAGTAGTTTAGTAGTGTATAAGAGTAGTGACAAGTTCAAGGTGCAGAAACTCACTTTGTGGAAGCAAGGGCAGCATAAAATGGATTTTGATTTGCTGTTCCTACATTTTACACTTGATTTGCACCTTACAATGCTTAGTTGAGCCTTCAAGAATCTGTTTCACAATGAAACAGCAAAGGACTCCTAAGAAGACATAACATTAAGGGTTCATGTATTAAACATTAATGATAAAGGCATGAGGACCTAAAAAAATATTTGTAAATGAAAGATTCTTTGTGCACAGAACTTCAAAATTTAACATTACGTACCCTAGTGACAGCTACATATGAAACCAGTGGCAGAATAATTTAAGCCAGCTGACTTAAGACAGCTATTTTTCTTATGAATAATTACCGATAGACTGACTTGCTAAACTCACAGCTACTAAGGTTATATACTACAACAGATCAGCCCCTATTGTTTAAATTGCCATATGTTATAACAGGAATTAATAAAATGACACATCAAGGCATACTATTAGAAATGACAGGCATCACTATCTATAACATTACCTCTTAACATTCAGCAGCATCCCACACACATGTTTAATGTTGGTCGCTACTCTGTAAAACCTCCGGCACTTTGTCTGCATGGATACATTTCAATAAAGTTAGATGGAATCAGAGCACAATAAGCATGAAAAAATAATAATAGTTACCTTATTATTAACAGGTTGAATGTCAGTCATACTCCTTGCCTGTATACCTTCCTGGGACAACACTGAGTTGCTAGCAAAGCAGAATAGAGGAGGAGACATATTTCTGTACTTCACCGGGCGTATGGTATGCGTAGCCTGGGTGACACTGCTGCTTACATGATAACTGTGTCCATTCATGCAGTATTTATTCAAATACAAATGAGCAAAAATAAAGAAGCTGTAGCTCATTACAATCGATTAGATTCCATGTTTAAAGACACATTGCAGTCTAAGAAGAATGGTATTTGCTAAAACGAATTCAGAGAACATATTTTACCTCTTCATTCATTTTTGTCAGCTGGATCTCCAATTACCTGAATCCCCGGGGTAGCCTATATTGAATGAGGCAGAAATAAAGCTTTTATAAAGGTTGCATGTTCCCAGGTTCTATCATTTTCCCCAGCCCATTACAGCCTTATGCATTCACAATGCAGCATGAGAGACAGGTTACATGGTGAAGAAGCATGTGACAATGGGCTCCATGTAGTTCCATTAAGAAGAAACAATGTGAGAGGCTTGCGGAATGTGGTTTCCAGGTGTGATATAAAACTAAAGGCCCATTCGCATAGCTCCCAACTTTTCCGGATTTTGGTGGACTGTTCCTGATTTGGAACAAAGTCCCTCTGTCCCTCCTTCCTACTCATTTGTCCCTGATCTTATCTATATAGTTGTATATAAAATGCACTATTTATCTTTCAAAAAGTGTTTCACAGTGCTAAACATTTCATATCAAATCTAAATTGTTGCATTGGAAATTTTTAAAATCCAATTTAAAGGTGGTAAAAATTTATATTTTTATACTAATAATTTTGCTAATAGGTGTCCCTCATTCCCATCTCAAAAAGTTGTGAGATATGCATTCATAATCAGTTGGTGTTATGACTTTTTTTATTTACATTGCATTACAATTTGGTGCAATTTATAGCAGCAATTGAAACTGTAGCACTACTGGATTGCATTGCTATTGTCCATGCGTTTATGCCATTAATACCCATTGTCAGTGCTGGGACAAGGTTGTTTGTCAAAATAACAAAAAAATGTAACTGTTAAAATGACTGACAGCTAGGCTGTGCTCTGTATACAATATGGGCTGCTTTCACGCTGACAGCTGAGCGGAGTGCCACTCATTACACAGGAAGAGATTGTTCTCCCAGTGTAATTTGCAGGAATTAAGTGTTGGTTTGACAGCTCAGTCCTGAACAATGCAGGACAAGCCCTGGGAATGCAGGGGGAAGGGGAGGCTCCTACTTCAGCTGTGCCCCTCACAGCATTGTACCCAGAACAAGTGGCTCTTTCGCTCAGCCCTGGTCAACAGGATATAACAGGGATTGTCTAAAAACATGCAGAGGTTATTGACAGTAGGAAAGAATTTACGTCAGAGACAAAATTAGTTAGTTGGTTACCAGAGATAGGAATAAAGAACCATAAACACAGCAGTCTTCGAACAGAGCCTCAGTGGTATCTTTACACATGCATCTGGCTGAAGATGAGCACTTCCCTATATAGTACTCAAGGCAATCATCCACAGGTGGGACTGGAAGTTTCCTAGTTAGTTAGTAGTACCCACTTCCACAGAATGGCATGGGCACATAAGTGTAGCCGACAGTGGACTTCAGTTTCCTTGTTCCGCAAACCACCCCCGTTATTCTCCGTCTATTCCAATGTCCCTCTAGTGCTGGGCTCCAGTGACTGACATCATAGCTTTGAGCTAAGCAGGAAGGATTGTGGGACAAGTGGTCTCTGAGGCCCTGTACACACGATCAGACATGTCCGAGGAAACATGTCAGATGGGCCGTTTTCATCGGACCAGGCTGAATTGTCTGTTGGTCTGATGTGAGTACACACCATCAGACCAAAATCCCCTCGGACCAGAACGCCTTGACGTAGAACACAACGACGTGATGAAAAAATTAAGTTTAATGCTTCCAAGCATGCGTCGACTTGATTCTGCGCATGCGGGGGATTTTTGTCCGATGGTTTGTGTACTAACCATCGAACCTGTCCGACGGACAGGTTTCCAGAAGACATGTTTTCAAGCATCGTGAAAATGGTCCGATAGGCCGTACACAATATCGAACATGTCCGCTGAAACTGGTCTGCATACCAGTTTCAGCGGACATGTTCGATCGTGTGTACGCGGCCTGAAACAGCCATTTTGATATTACTCCTGGACTACACATCACAGAGGTCCCTCTGCAAAATGAACAGACCTCTGGGAGGAACTATGAAAGGGTCAGGAGATCCACTCTCTTCTTCTTGGGCCTCTCTGCTGCTAGGTGAGAGGACTGCGGCCTACCACATGGTGATCGAGTGACTCCAGCCCAGCCCCGAAGGGCCTAACTCTGCTTGCTGTTCACGAGACATCCCGACGGCACCATCTCAACAGACGGATCCAACGACAGCCAATGTCCAGCAGCTAGTGGGTCACCTCCATTCCTCTCCCAGAAAGATTTCTAATCCAGGACCGCTGTTCAGGAGGTTCCTATTCAGCTCTGCAGTCGTTGAGAGGGCAGTTGCCCATCGTTAACAATTCTTACCTGTTTATCTTGCTTGAACTCTGTGTACTGACACCTTACCCATGGAAACACTTTATTGCATTACATAAGACACTGTACATAGACATCCATATCCTGAACTATTCTAAGGAATATAACTAGCAAGTTTAAGCTGTCCTGCCTACCATCATATCATTGTGCCATATTTTGGATATAATTTAATGAGCTCCAACTGCCTATGAAGACTTCAGCAGGTCTGCACTCTGGACATTGCTGTTGCTATTGGTTAAAGAGCCCTTATCCTATTCCTATTCTATCTGGTCTCTCATTAGGATTTAAATGTTGAATAGGCTGGCCTGGGATTCCCCTTTAGGGTGGTATCATATTGCATTAATTAGAAGATTCTTTACAACCCCTCCAGTTGATTCTCTAGTTGGTATTTCACTGTTTATGTGTGTGTGTGTGTAATGTGACAGGAAGTCAGGTAAATCTGTGGGTGTTGTCACAGACGGGAGATACATTTCTGCCTTGTTTAGACAATTCACCAATTACTATCAGGTGTCGGCGGCAAAAGTAGCCAGAAAAGTTTAAGGGCGTTGGAAAGCTTCAGCTGTTCAGAATGAGGCAATTAAGGCCTCTATAATTCATCCAGAGGATGACTACTGATTGCTGCATCCTGAGGCTTTTTGAGTTAAGGAGAGCAGTGAGCTGAGAAAGACTTCTGAAGAGGTGAGGTAGCGTTGATTTTTCTGTGTGACAAAAATCAAAAAGACTATTGTTTTTCTGCTGTATGACCAGCAGTGTCTGCCCAGCAGTAGGCTGTGCCAGACTCCATAGATGGGTTCCTGTGTGGTGAAGGTAGACGCCCCCCCAAGTGGCCAGGGTTTATTTTATGTTTTGTTTTCTTTATGCTGTTTGGATGCTTGCACTTGTTTCCAGCAATATGGAAGAATAAACCATAATCTTTGTTTTCAACCGTCCTCGGCTGCCTCTCTGTATAGTTCAGTGTGTAGTGAACCCACCCAAGGGGTCACACACACACCCGCTACTGAGCTAACCCCTTACAGTATATATACATACATATATATATATATATATATATATATATATATATATATGTAGCAAGGTGTTACCATGCATGCATTTAACAGACTGCAATTTTGTGCTTGAATAGAAATTTGTATCCCTCTGGTGATGGGTGTGTGCTATATTGTTGGAGTTTGTTTGGTTCAGTTATATCAAGGACAAAGCATTATGGGCATTGTGGTACAAGAGACAGAGACTCTATGGCTGAAGGTTGGACTAAGACTACATTACCCACAAGGTCACAGTTCTAGCAAAAATGCGATGTGCCACGCACAGCCTGCTGGGGGGACTTATTTAAGACCAGCAAGGCCTCACACCATTCTCTCGGGACGCCATCTTTCAACAGGCAAGAGGCCTGCTGCAGTTGCGCCTAGGCCGGAGAAGCCTGAGCCTAAAGTGAGGGAGAGAGCTTGCCTGACCAGAGAGGGATCCTCGTGTACAGTCTCATCAACCGAACCGGAGAGGGACAGGTTCACACCTCACCACATCCAGAGTCACTTATCCACCGGTATCCAGCGAAAAGCCACACGGAGGACCTCGTGTTACAGAGAGACTGAGAACCGAAGGGAAGTTCCGGATTGAGGACACCGGCAAAGTGAGGTCTCATGTGGTGAGAGGGCACTTGCCTACCAACATAGTTAACTGGGTCGCATATTTCTACTGATACTTGCTGGCGTCTGCGCTGCAAGTAAAGATACATTACCCTAAGAGCGACACAACGACTTGGGGCAACTAGCGTTCATTTTACCACTACATTATATGCATCAAGTGATCATTCTTTCTTTCCACCCTGTTTATTGAAATACAAATAGATAAGTGCACCAACTGAGCTAGCAGAAGATTAACTGACACAAAAAAAGGAACTATCACCAGTTTCTCTATTCCCAGGAGTTTCTACGGCGGGACATGCACCAGTTAAGCTGAACACTAGAGGGAGCAATACAGTTGTGAACTTATATGTTTGATATAACTGCTTGCATCACTTGTTATTTTTAGGTGGGTTGTGTGGGATTTGGTGTAGAGGTGTCCAAGTGCTGATGTCATTGCATTGGGAGATTCCTCTACCATACACTCACTCAGGTCTGACTCCAGGTTATATTATTTGGGTCTGATGACAAAGAAATTCTGAACCAGTTATGTCCCATTGAACTTTACAGGGAGCTGTCTGCGATCAATACAATGTGTAACCATTGTTTCTTATGCCCAGTAAATATTTGTCCAGTTGTGGCAAGGTGGGGATCGAGCCAAACTTCAGGAGTTGACAGGCCCAAATCTAAACCAGCAGCTTCTTCGGGGGTAGTGCTATTGTCAGGAAAGGTTCTTTCCGCTGGTGATACTGCCTGATATTTGGCGTGCAGTACTGTGGTCCTCCAGCAGGTGTCTCCTGGCAGTCTGGAACTGCCAGAGGAGCTCTCCCCTGGTGGTGTTATTATGTGATCTTTGGGCCGCAGTACTGGAATCCTGCAATTAGGCGTCACCTGAGACTGATTGCAGGAGATGTGTACAAATACCCGCAAGTGCACTCACACACTGCCCTGGTATTGTCCTCGTGCCCTGATACCTGATACCTGATCCCGTTTTATCTGTTCCTGCATCCCTGGATCCTTTCCCTGCAGCCTGATTCCTTCCTTCTTGTCCCTGTCTATTCCTGGTTCCCCATCTGCTGATCTCCTGTTAATGATCCCTGGCCTGGCTTGAGTACGATTCTGGTTCTCCCCTTGCTACATATGCTGGTTAGTTAATGTCACTGTTTTGGTTGTTTGTTTGTTCACTTGTATTGGTGGTGTATTCTCATTCATATTAATTTACCTTAAATAAACGTACTTACTTTCACCTATTTCTGTTTGCGGTTTCCTCTGTTGCAGTCCACACAGTTCTGGTCACTTCTGATACATGACAGCTATATATATATATATAAATATATATATATAGCTCTTTGTGCTATTGAACTGTAATTAAGGTGATTTCTCAGTCTTGGCTGTTAATCCAGGACTCAGTTGATCAATAACCCCTTTTTTTACACATATTCTTACTCCAGTAAAACCTAATAGCATATATATTTGACTTGTGTTGGAGTGTCATTTAAAGGTGCTTGCAAGAAGATGTCTGAACCCAGAGTGTCAGGTGGGTTGGGGTGTTCACAGGGTCAGGTCGGTGCAGATGAACAGGTAAATCAAAGCAGCCCTCAAGGGGGCAGCGCTACACAAGAGTGAAACATCTAAATAGCAAGGTTAGTAAGAGGACGAGTGCCACAAAACTTGTAAGAAAGGAGAGTTAAGCCACGTACACACGATCAGTCCATCCGATGAGAACGGTCTGAAGGACCATTGTTATCGTTTAACCGATGAAGCTGACTGATGGTCTGATGTGCCTACACACCATCGGTAAAAAAAACGATTGTGTTAGAACGTGGTGATGTAAAACACAACGACGTGCTGAAAAAATTGAAGTTCAATGCTTCCAAACGTGCGTCGACTTGATTCTGAGCATACGTGGATTTTAAACCGATGGTTAAATAACCTTTTTAGGGGTCCGGAGGTTCCCAGGGCCCCAAATGGCAACCCCCTCTTTTTTTATTCATTTTTTATAAAAAAATATTTTTTTTTATATATTTTTATTTTATTTTTAATTAAAGGGCCAATTTTTTTTCTTTTTTTAGAGGTCCGGAGGTCCCCAGGGCCCCTGGATGGAAACCCCCCCTTTATTTATTTATTTTTTTATAAAAAAATAATAATATATTTGTATTTTATTTATTTATTTTTTTTATTTTTTTTTATTTATTTTTTTATATATATATATAAATTATTATTATTATTATTATTATTATTATTATTATTAAAGGGCCCAGAGGTCCCCCTTTTTTTTATAAATGTTTTTTTTTGTTTAAATATTTTTTTTATTTTTTTGTATTAAAGGGCCCAGAGGTCCTCCGGGCCCTGAAAGGCAAACCCTTGTTTATTTTAATGTTTATTTCTTTTTTATATATATATTTATATATATTTTTTTATTTATTTTTTATTAAAGGGCCCAGAGGTCCCGGATGGAAAGCCCCCTTTTTTTGTAATTTCCTTAAAAAAAAAAATGATTACACGGCCCAGAGGTACCCAGGGCCCCAGATGGCAACCACCCCTAAAATATATATATATATATATATATATATATATATATATATATATATATATATATATATATATATGTTTTCTCTCTTTTTATTAAAGGGCCCCGGATGGCTACCCCCTTTTTTATATATATTATATATATATTTTTCTTTATTTCTTCTTTTTGTCACTTCTCAACTCGCGGCAGCCCCCCCCCCCGCTTCTCAATTTCAGGCGGCAGCACCCCCCCCGGTTCTCTGCTCCAGGGGGCCCATGCCTGAAGCTGTGTAAGGGGCCCCAAAACTCCTGATGGCGGCCCTGCTGACAAACTTCTAAAGGGAAAACCTCGACCATCCTATAAACCTTTAACCCTAATGGTCTTCCTTGGTATGTAGAAGCTTGTTAATTGTATCCAATAAGGTGTAATAGCAAGCAATAATATTTCTTGAAATGGGAGAAGCTAAAGGTGTCTATGTAGAGTGTTCAAGACAGGTTCAGTAAATTATTCTCAAGCTAAAGAAGTCTGTGAAAAGTGCCTCTCACCAACAACCAGTCCAATTCAATGCCCTCCGGACAGCAGCCCCTAAAGCGACACACGGGCAGCGATTCCGCCATTTTGATCTCCCGATGTGAAACTTGGAACACAGGTTGGCAAGCAACCGAAGTAGTGCTGGATTAATGTCCGACGAACAGCAAGCAATGCTAGGCCCCTGTCATCCGGGTTGGAATGTTGTACAATGTGGGGTAGGCAGCGACCTCTATCTCCCATGCACAGAGAATTTCGTCTCACATCAGGCCTAGTAGGAAGGGAGCACCGGGCAGGTTCCTCCCAGCAATCTTTCCGATGGCAGCAAAGATCTCTGGGATACGTAGTCCAGGTTCAGGGTCATACAAAGACATTATCAATCTGTGGAACTACTCATTCCACAATCCCTATTAGCTTGGCTCACAAACATGATGTCAGTTGGTTTCACTGGGCACTAGAGGGACATGTGATTGTAGTCCACATTGCTACATAAGTGTGCATTTTTACCTATTTGTTTGTACCTACCTTTAATAAACATATTGCAATATGATTCTCAATATGTTTCTCCCGAGCCTTAATGTTTGACCATTGTCGAGGAGACACTTTTGTGATTTATGCCACGTACACACGTAATTTTATCTCACGAAACAAAACAAAATTTTTCAAACTTCATTTTAAAAAACGACATTGCATACACACCATCCTTTTTCCAAAAAGCTCTAGCAAAGCGCGGTGAAGTGCACCACGTTCGACGGCACTTTGTTCCATTGAAGCTCCGTCTCATGCTTCTGAGCATGCTCGGGTTTAAAAACATTGTTTTGCCCACACACGATCACTTTTTATGACACAAAAAACGACATTTTGAAAAACAACACAAAAAATTCAAGCATGTTCGAATTTTTTTTTTTGTTGTTTTTCAGAAGACATAAAACGACGTTTTGCCCACACACGATGATTTTAAATGACGTTTTTTAAAACGTTGTTTTTTTTCATCACAAAAGTGATCGTGTGTACGCGGCATAAGAGTCATCGCCTCCATACACATTGCTGGGTGCTGGTTGAAAAATTATAATATTGCTGCAAGGCGTATTTATTATAAAGTTCTGGTGAGTTTGTATTTCTCACACAGTTTGTAGTGGAGCACGATTAGAAGGATTCATTTGTTACTGCACTTTTCTTTGGATCACAGTAACTTTATTATTATGGGACTTTTTTTCATGTAGATTTTCTCACTTATGTTCATGATTAATTTGGTATATTGATTTTATTTATTATGTGAGTTAGCACCACACTTTTTCTTTACTATTCATGTGATGGTAGTCCACAGAAAAAAGAGGGGTGTTCCGGCGCTCATAGGGACTGGAAGCCTGGGAAACGACAATAGTACTGGTAACTAGAACTGTACCTATGAAAACGGGTCTCACTGATGGATATATTATGAGGAGGCAGCCTTCCTGTAGAGGGTGTCCATGACCTCTGTAAATATTTGGAAAAAGAAAGAGGGGGTGGAGGCGCCAACTCAAAAAATAAAAAATGATCTTAAAAACAGCAGTCTATTTAAAATGTGAGTATAGGTGTGTACTCACAGGTTCGCTGAGTAGTAGTCCATCGGCGGGGGGGGTTTTCATTACTAGGTGTGTGCCTTTCCTCCGGCTCTGGTGATGTCTGCGCGGCTTCAGTGTGGATGGGCCCAGGAAGCTCTTGCTGGCCAGCGTGGAACGCGGATCCGGAACAAGCGGTGACGTCACAGGGCAGGGCGGGGATAGAAGGCATCTGATGAAAGGAATAGTCAGGCTACGCGCTCGGGGCTCACAGCTCCTTCTACTGGCCTGTCAGCCACTAAATACTGGAAGCTAAAAAACAGGAAGTGGGTGGCGTGCGGCTGTAGAACCATAACAGCCAGCATGCTCACACTGCTGGGGCAAGCCAGTGTAATGGAATACAATTTAATTTAATAGGGGAATGATATTTAACTGCTTTTAATCATTCCCCTATTAGATTAAATTTTATTCCTGTAGACCAATCATTCTGTGAATGCTCTGCCGACCCCCTGTACATTTACTTGTATGGTTTCTTATGAAGGTACAATACTGCTTAAGAGGATGAGACAGATATATCCATCCAGTATATTACAACATTTATACAGACAAGAGAGACCACAGTATCTGTATTAGATATATTTTGCATTTGTCATTAGATACAACCTTTAACAAAGTGAACATTTAGTATGTATGGTACTATAATGTATTTACTATATGTATGTTATATGTATCATTTTGCAGGAAAAACACATTTGTCATTTTAAGGTTAAAAAAATATATACATATATATTTTCTTTCTTTTCATTAGAATATTTTTTTGTTAGTCATGTTTCAAATAAATGAGTAGCCAGTTGTTTCTTCTTTTCTGATGGTAGAATCATGCTGATTCATGAACTGATGTGTACTGCCATCCACAGGTTCAACTAAGCACAGTGTAAATTTCCAATTGATAGCTGATTCATGGCTAAGCATAGAAAATAAACTCAAAGCTAACTGTGTCAGTATGGTTCTGGGCCGCCTCAGGTGACGTCCATTGACAAAAAGCTTAAGGCGGAGTCACGCATACGCACATTGCGTCATTTCCGGGTTGTGAGGAGATCGGGTGGAACGCAGCTGGGACGCACGCTGCCTATCCCGGCCTCCGACACGCTTACTTAACCAACATTTTTTTCGTTGTGCATGCTTTGGGGTTATTACCAGCTGTTATCTATGTTTTGATGCTGGGATACCCCTTGTTTTTTAATATTTCTAATAAACACCTTGGTACTACATTATTGGGGCCCTTGTGTCTTCCTATGAGGATTCACTGTTGAGGAATTGCTACCATCATTCCAGCTTCGCTCAGGCTTCTGGGAACGCAGGATATCATCTAGTGAGAAGGCTGGAGGTGAGCTGACGAGGAGAAGCCTTAGGATTCCAGCAGCTCCAGATACTACATGCCATTTACCCCTGCAGGGGTAGTGGCATCTGTTGAGTAGGGACCCAGGAGGGGGAGCACACAAGTCACCTGATTACCTGATTTATACTACACCAAGTCACTTTGGATTACTGCATGGAAATTTTTATTTTCCTACCCATTCAATTAATCATATTTTTCTTGTTTTTTCTGTTGTTATATATCAATTTTGCTGAAAATTCACTTTTATACACATATCGGTTGGACGATTTTTATACAATTTTTTCACTTTTTTTTCTTGCTGGTTTCCCGTCAACTGTTTTTTGCAATTATTTTCTGTTTATACTTTTTTGGCTTTTTGGTCACTGTATGCAGAGGTTCCTATTGCACAGATATTTATGCACAGATTAATGCTTTATCACTTAGTATTTATTGACTCACTGCTCATAGAAGCTATTATCATTATTTTTACACTGGATGATCCCCTTTAGGTCTCGGGTTCACATTTTACAATATATGTTTATATAGAGTATTTTCTGTCACTTTAGTGGGATTCCCTACTGTTATGTACCCCAGGTAGCGCCACGGTGGGGACCTGTGTTTTAGATTATTTACCAGACACCTTTGTGGAGCTTTTTTAGGGGGGCAGCAACCTTTCTTCTTTTTTAAACCTGTCCTAAGCGCGGTACTTTTCCTGTTTTGTAGAAATAGATTGTTGTGAGCAGACTGAGACTGAATGCAATATATCAGACCATGCTTGAAGTAATGGTTGAACAAATTGCAATCTACAAGCTGCCTGTCTGATAAAGGACTGCACTGAGTTAATACAATCCATTGGCACCTGTTTGAAGTAAGCAAAGTCATCCTCCAAAAGCCACACTAGAGACTCCACCTCATCAGTACTAAAGGGGGGAGAGAAATCATCATTGCCTTTTGGAATACTGGACAAAGCTAGCTGTGAATCCACCATAATCAAGGGCTGAACGTCTTCAAACAGTAAACGGATCAACCAGAGAATGGGTCTGATGGATTCACTCTAAAAGCAGCAGCAACAGAACCACAATGAATGAATGAATGAAAAACGTATATAGCGTGACACATGCGAACTAAATCGCTTCTGGGCGCTTGTTGTTGCTGTCTCTCTTGACATCAAAAGAGCAGAGTTTTAATCTGTCTTCTGTCTTTTACTGGCAACCAGTGAAGGGATCTCAGTGAAGGTGAGATTGATTCCCAGGGTTTTTTCCCAGTCACAAGTCTGGCGGCCGTATTTTGAACGACTTGCAGATGAGTGATTTGGTACTTGGGGAGTCCGGGGTAAAGGGCATTTGCATAGTCCAGTCTGGAGTTCACAATTGTTCCCACCACGACCGCTATGTCTTCTTTGGGAATAAAAGGAATAAGTCTGCGTAGTAGGCGCAGCAGATGGTGAGATCCGCTGACTACTGACCCTATTTGTGCGTCCATTGTCATGTAGGTGTCAAAGATGACCCCGAGACTTTTGACTTTGGAGCTAGGGGTGATGATCTGGCCCAGAATGGGCGGAGGTGTCCAGGTTGTTGCCAGTTGACTCTTGCGACTGGCATGAAACAGAAGAAGTTCTGTTTTGGAATTGTTGAGTTTGAGATAACTCTTAGTCATCCAGTTTTCTATCAAAGAGAGACAATTCTCTAAACTGAGATGATGATCCTTTTTATTGCAGATGCGAAAATACAGTTGCGTGTCGTCTGCGTATGAGTGATAAATTAGTTGTTGACTACTGATGATTTCAAAGAGCGGACGAAGATAGATGTTGAAGAGCACCGGTGATAAGGAGGATCCTTCAGGGACTCCGCATGACAACGTGCATTTTTCAGAAGTAAAAGGTCCTAATTTCACTGTTTGTGAACGGTTTTCCAGAAAAGAGGAGAACCATGATAGATCACCTTCTGCGACTCTGGCTACCTCAGCCAGCCAAGTCAATAAAAGTTTGTGGTCTACCGTGTCAAAGGCTGCGCTTAGGTCCAGCAGAACCAGGAGACAAGATTCTCCTTTGTCTGCGGCCTCTAGAGCGTCGTCCCATATTTTGAGCAATGCTGTTTCCGTCCCGTGTCCGGGAGGGAAGCCCGATTGGTATGGATCAAGTAGATTATGGGTATCTAGATGCTGTTGCAGCTGTTGTACCACTACTTTCTCCATTACTTCGGAGAAAACGTTTAGCATTGTTATGGGACGGCGGTGAGTTGGGTCCTTGGGGTCCAGGGTGGGTTTCTTCAAGATGGGCTGGATTGTGCCCTCTTTCAGTAGGGAGGGCACTATGCCTTCCTTAAATGACTGGTTTATAAGCTGCGTGATGGGAGGTGCCAGGATATCGGCACATTCCTTCAGCAGTTTGGTGGGGATGATATCATTAGGCGATGTGCTGTTACGCAAAGCGCTGATGATATTTTCTGTGGCATCGATGGAGATGGGTTCCAGAGTGAACTTTGTTGGCAGTAGAACGTTTTTATGGGTGTTGTGTGGTTGTTCGGGGGGGGGTTGAGGGGGGTATTGTTTTGCTGAATGCTTTCCCGGATTCTCTCAATTTTATTGATGAAGAAATCCGACAATTCATTGCAAAATTCTTGGGTATCTGAATTGGGGGCTTCAAGACAGCATGGATTCATGGTCTGCATGACCAGCTTGAAGAGTTCACGGGGGCGGTTTAGGGCGCTGTTGATAGCCTTGGAAAAATCATTTTTCTTGGCTTTGAAGATTTCTTTGTGGTATTTTCTTGTTGCTTCTTTGTAGATGGAGAGGTTCTCCTCAGAAGCGCTTCTTTTCCAGGCGGCTTCTGCCCTTCTACGCTCTTGCTTCAGTAGCGACAGCTGGTTGTTGAACCAGCCGGCCTTGTTTTTCCGGATAATGGCTATGCGTTTTGGCGCTACTAAGTCGGCTGACTGTAGTAGGGCCGCATTTATGGCATCCAGTGTATCTGAGGCTGTTTGAAATGGTTGAATTGTTTTAATTTTATTTTCCAAGGTAGATTTGAAGAGTTCCGAATGGAGCTTCTTCTGAGATCTAGTCCAGTGTGTTGTCATCGGCTTGGGTGTTTTTATCAATGGGGGAGTTTTGGAAATTATGAATTTAATTGCATGGTGATCTGTCCATGGCAACGGTTCATTTTCCAAAATACTGTTGTAGCCCTAATCCTTCCAGGTGGTCAATACAGACGTCGGCGACGGGATCCTGTGAGGAGTTGGCCCAGAGATTGAAGTCCCCGAGCAGCAAAAGGTGTTTGCTGTTTAGGGTATAAGTGGAGATGAACTCTGTCAATGATGGTAAAAACTGCGATTTTGGCCCGGGTGGCCTATAGCAGAGAAGAATGTGGACGGTCTCCTGGGGATTTGTTTGCAGTTGCAGAGTAAGGGTTTCCATAAATGAAAGCGAGTATTGAAGGGCTGGTTTAGAGATCACAAGATGAATCTTGTGGATCACCGCCAGGCCTCCTCCTCTTTGCCCTATTCTGTTTTCCGTGATAATACGGTAGTTTTCTGGCACCAGTTCTCCTAGAATGGTGTTACAGTCGGCTGTAAGCCAGCTTTCTGTAATAAAGAGACAGTCTAAATCGTGTTGTAGAATGAAATAATGGATTTCTAATCGGTGCCTTACTGCCGATCTTGTATTGATCAAAGCACATGATATGTGCTTGGGTTGAGGCGGGGGATTGATTTTTTTTCGATCCTCAAAAGTTGCTCAATTCTTAGGGCCTTTTTGGTGACGGCTGGTAGTATTTTGGCAAATTGCCTTAGGCCCCAAATGGTTTCTGCAGAGTACTGCCGATTAGCCATAGTGGCCCGTCACCAGGGAGGGGGGGGAGTTAGTGGTCAGATGGCGGTGGGGTGAAGATTCCTTGAATCCTCTCTCCCGGCTTTATTTTTGGTCCAGAGGAAGGCAAAAAAACCCTGGCCGGGCTATGCCAATGTGCTGGGCAGGGAAAAAAATTCCTTCCTGATCCCTAAGAGGCGATCGGTACAGACTCTGGATCAAATGCTGATGAGTTGGGAGGGGATGAGGTGAGCGGTGTTTCTGATGCTGGGGGGGTGTACCAAGATGGCCGCCAGCCTGACACAGGGCCCAGGCCGCGGGGCTATCAACTGGCTGGAAACACCAGAGAGGGGCTGGTTGGGTGAATCAGGGGTGGATGGGGTCTTCCACGGGTGAGGGGGGGTATGCTGGGAGAATCTGGGGGTGATCCAAGGCACTGCTGCGGTGCGCCGCTAAGCCGTGGCTGCCGCGGACCTAGCATAGGCAGGCGCAGACCATCGAAAAAGACGGAAACCAGCTGCGGGGAGGGGCGGCGAGGAGGGGATGACTCGGTTGTGGTCTGGGGTGTCGGTGGCCTGATTCCCAGGCCCGAAAAGCTGCTTATCCTGAAAAGGACGGCCGCCCTTGATCCCAGGGGGACAGGCAGGTTTTACCTGTCAGATGGTGTTCCAAAGGAGGGGAAAAAAGTCTGCTGGAGAAAAGGCTGGAGGAGATCCGGATCCAGATGCGGGCTGAGCTGAGCTGAGGCTGGAGCTGGGCTGGACTGGAGTGACCCTACCTGCCTGCCTGCTGCCTACACCTGCCTGGAGCTAAAGCATACACGCGCCTACTCCTAGGAGACGAGTGCCATTGTGGGCTCCTGCTGCTAATCCGTCTGCCTGACTGACTGAATGGCTCCTCTGTGCAGCCACTTCTGGTCAGGGATGGCATTGGTATTCTGTCAGTAACAGGTGTCACCAGAACTGCGTGGACTGAAACAGAGGAAACCAAACGTATGTAAAGTAAATTAAATAAGTGAAATAAAGAAGTTTTATTAAGATAAGTGATAATATATACACAAACACCTCCAATGCAAAACAGTGTACAACAAACCCACAACAAAACGGTGACCCACAAACAACAATAGACTAAACAAACAATAGAAGAGGAATACGGGAATCGTAAAAGTAGCCAGGCCAGGGTCATACACAGGAGATGGGCGAAAGGAGCAAGACAGGACAGGGAGCAGGTGGACGGTATCAGGCTGCAGGGCAAGGAAACAGGATAACAGAAGGGACAGGATTAGGATCGGGTACAGGTTCAAGATAACAGGATCGCAGGTACAGGTCAGGGCGCAAGGACAATACCAAGGCGATGAGAGCTAAATGTATGGCTAAAGACCTGGTGTAGGAAGGAGGGATTTGGGTTTCTAGAGCACTGGGCTGACTTTTCATTGGGGTGCAACCTATATGCTAAAGATGGTTTGCACTTGAATGGAAGGGGGTCTGCTGTGCTGGGAAGAGGTTAAGGGGGAATGCTGGAGGAGTATTTAAACTAGACTTAAGGGGGAGGGTAAACTAGAATTACATCGGGCACACAGGTCAGTTGGGGGTCAGACATTAATGGAGAGTGGAATGGGGATAGATGGAGATGGGGTTATGGCAGGTGATAAGAAAGTTCCCATGTTGCAAACAGCCATTAGAAATTATAGTGCCATATGCACTACTAATAATTATATGAAATATATGAAAAACGCCAGCGAAAAATGTAACAATACATTTAAGTGTTTGTTCACCAATGCCAGAAGCCTGCCAAGCAAAACAGGTGAGTTGGAAGCTCTGGTGCATGAGGAGAGCTATGATGTAATCGGTATTGCTGAAACTTGGCTTCAATCCTCACATGACTGGGCTATTAATATTCCTGGCTATGCTCTCTTTCGGAAAGACAGGGTAAATAGGAAAGGTGGAGGGGTCTGCCTCTATGTGAGAAGTGACCTCAAAGCAAGCGTGAAGAGGACATGGTTGATGGAGAGTGTGATAAAGTTGAAGCATTATGGGTGGAACTGCATACAGATGTGCGTAGTTCAAAGTTAATCATTGGAGTTTGTTATAAACCACCCAATGTTAATGAGGAGGTGGAGACTCGGCTCCTTGCACAGATGGAAAGGGCTGCAAGGGCTGGGACAGTGATAATAATGGGGGATTTTAACTAACCAGAAATTGACTGGAATAATGGAATTTCTGGGACAGTTAAAGGACAAAAATGTAAAAACCTATTGCAGGACAATTTTATGGTCCAGTTTATTGAGGCCCCAACTAGGAATGATGCTCTGTTGGACCTGGTAATCTCAAACCATGCAGAGCTTATTACTAATGTTCAGATAAAGGAACACCTGGGTAGCAGTGATCATAACATGACTTCATTTGATGTTAACTATAAGCAAGAAATACATACAGGAAAGATAAAAACACTTAATTTCAAGAGAGCAAATTTTCAAAAGGATGATTACTGCTCTCCAGGACTTGGACTGGGAGGGAATATTGGCACCGATGAACACAGAACAGAAATGGGAATTCTTCAAAAAGACTCTTTGGGACCTCACTGCAAAGTATATTCCCATGGGCAATAAGTTTAAAAGGCTAAAGATAAAACCTATGTGGCTCACGGTCAAAGTTAAAAAAACTATAAACAATAAGAAAATAGCCTTTAAAAAATATAAAAATTAAGGAACACTAGTGTCGTTTAAATGTTACAAAGAATATAATAGAATATGTAAAAAGAAAATCAGGGATGCAAAAATTCAAAATGAACGACAGATTGCAAAAGATAGTAGGACAGACCCCAAAGAATTCTTTAAATATATTAATAGTAAAAAGGTCAAGTCTGAGCATGTAGGCCCTTTACAAAATAATCTAGAGTGGGTGACTGAGGACAAAGAGAAGGCAAATTTATGAAATGCTTTCTTCAGCTCTGTGTATACAATGGAGCATGGGGGAGCTCATGTCCATAATGGGGGTGGGAGTGACACAGCCCCAAATCCACAATGGCTCAAAAGTGATATGGTCCAGAAATATTTAGACAGAACAAAGGTGGATAAAGCACCTGGACCAGATGGCATCCACCCACAGATCCTAAAAGAATTGAGCTCTGAAATTTCAAAGCCACTGTATCTAATATTTAGGGACTCATTAATGACAGGAATAGTACCACTGGATTGGCGTAGAGCCAATGTGGTGCCTAGATTTAAAAAGGGAACAAAGTCTTTACCAAGTAACTATAGACCTGTTAGTTTAACTTCTATAGTTGGGAAGATACTGGAATGTTTAATAGAAGACCACATGGATGAGTTCTTGCTGGAAACAAACTATTTAAGCAGCAGACAGCATGGATTTATGAAAGACAGAAGTTGTCAGACAAACCTGATTTCCTTTTATGAAGAGGTAAGTAAAACCCTGGACAGAGGCGTGGCAGTGGATGTGGTATACTTGGATTTTGCAAAAGCGTTTGATAAAGTTCCTCACACACGGCTCATGTGTAATGTAAGGTTTGTAAATGGATAGGAAACTGGCTGAAAGACAGGATTCAGAAAGTTGTGGTTAATGATTCTTACTCTGAATGGTCCAAGGTTAACAGCGGTTGTAGGTAAAGTTGATCCGGGGTAAATCCGATTGCCTCTCGGGGGATCAGGAAGGAATTTTTTCCCCTCCTGTAGCAAATTGGATCATCGCTCTGCTGGGGTTTTTTGCCTTCCTATGGATCAACTGTGGGTATGGAGTTGGGTGTATGGGATTGTACTGTGTTTTATTTTGTTTGTTTTTTTATTTGTTTTTTTTTTATGGTTGAACTGGATGGACTTGTGTCTTTTTTCAACCTAGCTAACTATGTAACTAACTATATAACTATGTAGCAATCATCAGCCAGGTATATATACACATACACCTCCTGCAATCAGTCTCAGGTGATGCCTGATTGCAGGAGATGATGTCGTCTCCAGACTGCTGGGAGACACCCGCTGGTGGACACCAGTACTGCAGCCCAAGGAACTGACAGTGCCACCAGTAGGTGAAACCTTTCCTGACATACCCACATTCTCTTTCTCTGTGTGTTGGGTGGTAGGCAGGGCTTACTTGGGCAACACAGTCCAGCAGTAGCAGCAGCAGTTATAATATCCCTGCTACAAATGTCTGTCACAAGCATCAAGAGTATGATATCCTCAAAATGCATAGAAACCTAGACTATCAGCCACCTATCTCTGTTATCAGTGACCATATCCAGCATTATAATTGGCAATACTGTGAGCAAGGTCTGCTCTCCTAACTACTCATTATCCATCTGTCAAATTGCCATAGCTTAAATATTGCTGCTTCCATTGCTACTTGTGACTTAAAATCCCCTTACACCATTTTTATTTACAGATCTAAAGGATTGCAGGTGTAGTCATCTTGGATGTGATGTCAGTATCTCTAGCAGACTCGCAGCTATGACACTTAAACTATTCTAATTTACTCCTCCCCAGTAGGTTATATAGGGAGGGCCACAGGAGCTGGGCTTGTATAAACAGTAATTAGACACTCCCAGCAGAGTAGAGGTCTGTGACATAGCAGAAGTGGTCAATATGTCCAGCAAGTTGAAAATCACGTGGCACGTGAATAGAAAACACTGACAGTAAGGATTTCAAATACATGATATTTTGTGCTTTTGCCTAAAACTTTTTAAAGTTGGTAACAGAGCTTCTTTAAAACCAACTAAAATCACTTTTAGGTGAGATCAGCAGTAGGTAGCAAATTTTTCTTTGTAAAATTGATTTTGGCTCTTGCTCGTGCCCATCAGAGGTTGATCAGGGGTGGAAAAGACCTAATATTGTTCACAAATCTCAACTTATGACCATCATCTACACTTTTGGCAAGAAAAGTAGGAAAATAAAAGTGTTTTATGTCTGGCAGACACAACTGATCACAGAAAACGATGTGTCTTACAAAGTGGCTTGGCTCCATAGACATATTTACTGCGCACCTCTACTAAGAATACAACAGGACCATTATATATAAAGATAGTTTAGTAATGGGATGTGAGAGAAATACATGCTCTTGTGCCTAATGAATATTATCATGGTCCATTAAATATACACTAGCAGCATGTATTAATGGAGAAAGCTTTACTTAGCTAAGCTGTGGGACAGTATCGTAAATAACTCCACACTCATAAAGTGCTACTTCCCAGAAAAACGTGTTTAATAGAACAGAACTAGTACAACAACATAGAATATTTATGTCTTTGTAAATATTAAACAAAAAGATAGTTTACGGTGCAAATGTTACACTTAAAGTGGAAATCCAGGCAAATAAATCCACAGCTAAAATATCAATGTTTTTACTATTTTACCTGCCAATGTATTTGTATTCTGATTTACATACATCTGCTGCACTACACAGCCAGGAAGATCAATCTACTACTATCTGGATCACCTCCCTACCAATTGGACAGCAGTAGTGATGCTGATAATTGTCCAATGAGCAAACTGAGGCTGGGGAGGGACACAGGAAGCTGCATTACCAAATCATTGTTGTTCCCTATGTGAAAACTTCACTTTATGGCTTGAATAGTGCATTTTTAGTTTGATTGATGGCTGAAATATGTATTAAGATAGATAATCAAAGATTTGCAAGCTCCCCCTGGACCTCCTTAAGTAACCTTAAGTAATCTATTGCTTCCAAACTAGTATCTCATTGTAATGATATAAAACAGCTTTGAACACCTCTCTCCTGTTAATATCAACAAAACAACTATATTATGACAATCTATACAAAACTATATATGTGACTATGCATCACTTGTACTGTAAAGAATTTGAATAAACATTTTTCTTGTGAAAAAAAAAAAGATTTGCAAGCAATTATAGCAGAGAATGAAAGGCAGAAATAAATATTCCTACAACCTCCAATGCTGACTTTCAGGCACCCACACAACCTTGACAGAAACTAATCAGCAGAAAACTTCAAACTGATTATAAAAAAACAAGTAATGGAACCAAACCCTAAAACCAAAAATTGTGCATACTGTCCAACCAAATCAAATAATTAAAAAGAGTCACACTGACAAAAGTAACTTTCAGTATTACAGGATCATGCAGCTGTACCTCCAGCAATGTTGTGTCCATCCAGTGCAAAAAATGCAACAAAGGTGAAACAAGAATGCATTTACACAGAAACATAATTTCTCACAACCAGACCACACTACGTAAGACATGAATGTTTTGGTTTTCTTAAGGAAACTTCAAAACTACTCAGGAAAGAAGAACTACAAATGATAATTCTATTTGACAGAAAAGATAATGGACTAAATGTGGACCTCAGTTTTTTAAATTACTATCCAACAGTTTTACCATTACAACTACTCTCACGTCTATGAATTTTCCCCACTCCCATTTCATCCCTGCCTTACTTTACCAACTGTCCAAGTTTAATTACCATTGCTATGTGTGTTTGTGTCTTTTTTCCCCCCTTAGAGATAATCTTATTATCATTCTGCTAAAACGTTGTGTATTATTACCGCTTGAACCTTGAAGAAGGGGAACACCCTGAATGTTGGAAAATGTGGATGTTAATGTTCATTAAAAAAGTATCATGGACAGTGTACTTAATTGTTTAGGTAGGACGCAAAAAGCAAAATGCACACTATTGTTTTTGGGCCCAACTGCAGGTACACAGAAAGCAATATCAACTTGACAGCAATTGTAATACTTTCCTTCTGTATACAAACTCAAAAAGGTTTTGGATACACATATACTTTAACCACTTAAGGACCCACTCATGTACATTTACGTTGGTAATTTAAAGATGGATGTCACAACCGAGGTATCCATCTTTAGCATGAGCGGTTCTGTAAATGATAATGGTGGTCTCCGTGGCGGATTTGACGCAAGATCAACTTTATCACCTTTATCGATGGCAGGAGAGGGCCCCCTCCCACTGCTCTCCCGCGCCCTTCGCCGCTTACCGGAGCCGTCGGTAGCGGCGGAGGCGATCGGGTCCTTCAGCCTGCTGTGTGGGGATGCGAGTGAGGGCAAGATGGCCCCCATAGCATAGCAGGGCAGAAGTGACGTCAAACATCAGTTCCGCCCATGCGTCTTAAAGGCACATTTTTTGTTGTCATTTTTTCAAATGACAACTTTTTTATTTATTTTTTTTGCATTTAAGTCTAAATCTGAGGTCTTTTTGACACCAGATCTAATATTTAAGAGGACCTATCATGCTTTTTTCTATTACAAGGGATGTTTACATTCCTTGTAATAGGAATAAAAGTGATCAATTATTTTTTTCAGTGTAAAAAATAATAAAATAAATAAAAAAAAATAAGAAAACAAAAACATTTTTTTTTTAAAGTCCCCCGTCCCGACGAGCTTGCACGCGGAGCGAACGCATACGTGAGTAGCGCCCGCATATGAAAACGGTGTTCAAACCACACAAATGAGGTATCACCGCATTCGTTAGAGTGAGAGCAATAATTCTAGCCCTAGACCTCCTCTGTAGCGCAAAAGATGCAACCTATAGAATTTTTTAAACATCGCCTATCGAGATTTTTAAGGGTAAAAGTTTGACGCCATTCCACTGACGGGCACAATTTTTAAGCGTGACATGTTGGGTATCATTTTACTCGGCGTAACATTATCTTTCACAATATATAAAAAAATTGGGCCAAATTTATTGTTGTCTTATTTTTTAATTCAAAAAAGTAAATTTTTTCCAAAAAAAATGCGCTTGTAAGACCGCTGCGCAAATACGGTGTGACAAAAAGTATTGCAATGACCACCATTTTATTCTCTAGGGTGTTAGAAAAAAATATATATAATGTATGGGGGTTTTAAGTAATTTTCTAGTAAAAAAAAATGTTTTAGTCTCGTAAACACCGAATCTGAAAAACACCCAAGGTCCTTAAAGGGACACTAGAGTCAGGACTTTTTTTTTTTTTTAAATAACAAACATGTTATACTTACCTCCACTGTGCAGTTCGTTTTGCACAGAGTGACCCAGAAAGCTGTCTTCTGGGGTCCCTCAGTGGCTGTCTGGGCTCCTCCTCGCAAAAGCTTCTCCTCGCAAAAGCCTCCTCTACCTTCATGCGAGGGCGCTCGCACGGTGGAAAGCTTTTGCGAGCGCGCTCTCGTGATACAGTGGCGGCCATAGCCGCCGACTGCATCACTTGGCTCTGCCCCCCGGAGCGCCTTGTCATCCGCTGTGATTGACAGCAGCTCCAGCCAATGGCTGCGCTGCTATCAATCCGCCCAGCCTAGCCAATCAAAGGCCAGGCTGGGAACCGAAGAGGATGACGCGCCCGGGAGTTTCGAACGATAAGGTAAGTAAAACGGGGACTCGGGGGGGGGGGGGGCGGTGCTGTGAGATTTTTCTTACCTTAATGCCGCGTACACACGGTCGTTTTTTGCGATGAAAAAAACGACGTCACTTTCAAAGACGATGTTGCATACACACCATCGTTTTTTTCACAAAAAACGAGGTTACGTTCACCACACTTTTCCATTGAAGCTCGCTTCATAACTAGCTTCTGGGCGTGCGCGGGTTGAAAAACGTCGTTTTAAACGACGTTTTTGCTACACACGGTGACTTTTTGTGAAACAAAAAACGACGTTTTGAAAAACGACACAAAAAATTCAAGCATGTTGGAATTTTTTTTTGGTCGTTTTTTTTAAGACAAAAAACGACGTTTTGCCCACACACGATCAATTTAAATGACGTTTTAAAAAACGACGTTTTTTTTCATCGCAAAAAACGACCGTGTGTACGCGGCATTATGCATAGTATGCATTAAGGTAAAAAAACGTTTATCTTTACAACCCCTTTAAGTGTTTAAAAAATCACCTCATTTGGAATGGCTATTCGGAAGCCCTTTCTCTCTGATACCCAAAGAACCCTTCAATACAGCCCATTTGGTTACAGAGCAGGCACTCTTGTGCAAGCCCTATTTTAACCTCCAAAGATTTAGAGCTGATGAATGAAGCGTGGCCGTGCCTCTGAAACGTGTCCTGATTGGCCCACCACACCCTGTCTGACAGCTCCGAACCTCCACTTTGAACTACTGGAGGGTGAAGTTCCCACTGCTAGACGGTGTCTGTGTATCCTTTGATCTTTAATCCTAGTGATTCAAATGGCAGTGTGTTATCTTGTCAGACCGAAAAGCTTCCACCCACTGAGCACTATGTAAGTGCATTTTATACTGAAATTGCCTTTTATAATAAAAAATTATGTTGCACTAGGATCAGCCTGGCGCTTCTCTCCCTTTTTTTTCTCCCTTTCTCATGTTTACAGTTCTCGGGTCCCCAGCCTGTGCCTGAAGCAGCCTCGCCACCATTCACATTATTTGTACCAGAGACTAATTCTAGGGGCTCACACCACCACAGAGCAACCTTCTTGAACATTGACTTTTTTCTCTATATATATATATATATATATATATATACAGTATATATATATAGAAAATGTATTGACTGCTCTATTTTCAGAATCCTATTTTTGGAATTTTACTTATCGTATAGATTTTCATTGATGTTATTTTACATTTTTCTGATTATTTAATAGACTACAGAGAGCGTGTGTGGTATTCACCACTCAATTTAACTACTAGGTTTTAGCGCTGAGTTTCACACAAGTTTTTAATGTGTGGATTTTTGTTTTCTATTTTAACTAGCTTATAAAAAAAAGATTTCAGAAATATTTAAATGTTTTAATAAAAGGGATATACACTTGGTCAAAATTGCTTCTTAAAATGTTTCCTATGTTTCTTTATTAGGTGACAGTCTGTAACCTTTGATGACCAGAAAACTCTGTAGAAACATGGCTATAACATATTGATATGGCCATTTTTGGGAAATCAGTCTAGACCAATGAGGGAAGATAAATAGCAGCAGTTGTGAAATTTAGGCATATAGAGAAATAGTGCACTGATTTGTGCTCCGTTAATGTGAATTGATTAAGAGAGTGACTTTTAATAAATAACTCTTGGCCCCTGTACAAGGCACTGACGAATATAAATGAATACAGCTCTCTTTTCATGAAGTGGAGCTCTTAGTGATAATGTAGGGGGGATGCTGCATGGTTTTAGAAAGTGGTTTTGAACTGGGAATTGTCTGGCTCCTTTTTCTAAGGCAACGCCATGGGTATAGACTTGTGGGAAGCGTTAAGTGTTCAGCACTAGAACAGAGAGGCCGTGCCGTCACTTGCTACTTGTAATAATAGTCTTAATGGAAGAGGAGCTGAATCAATACATCAGGACAGCTGTTAACAGATTATTATAATGGAGCCTAAACATCTTTTCTTTTCTTTCATTTTCAAATTTACAAAAACTCTTTAAATGACAATAACATTACTGCTGTGCATCTCTAAACGCGAGAACATGAGTACCTGTACAAACGCTTAGAGATCCAAGGATTCCAGAACATCAGTACGGAGGATATAACAAGTCTTGTGTGAGCTGTCCTGCGAAGACTTGCAGAGGTGGATAAGGTGCTCATCTGTTACTTGAAGGCCCAAGAAGTAACTCGCAGAAAGGACACACAGAAGATCTCCCATCTGTATGTGGATGACTTTCATCTACAAAGGGTCATCACATTGTGGACATGTCGTCACTGTTAAAGGAGGACATGGCGAAGAAACTTTTTAAGCCTCTAGGACACACTTTATATGAATTCATTGAAACAAGGTCGAAACACAAGGAGAGGTTTTACTTGTGCACGTCAGGTAATGAACATTTCATAAATAGTGTACATCATGTAATATGTGATTCCATTTTTCCATGTAGGATAATATTTCTGTTTCACAGTTGTATTACTATTGTTGTGTAAAGATGTGGAATAACAATGCTGTTGACTATAATAGTGAGATTTGCAGTAGGTTTAGTGCACATGTGTTACAACACTGCACCATGCACTAGTCTGCCAGGATGGCAGTCTTCCAGTCAAACATATTCTAATTCCTATTTCTGTGTAATTCATGCACTGCGAGAGCTAACACGAAAAGAGACAAAGCTGAGGGAAGATCACTCAAATCATCTTTCCTGCTCTTGTTAATCAGATTGTTCTGAAGTTTTATATTCAGCTAAATAAGCCTAGCAGGTTTTAATGAGCTAAATTGGTTGATTTTAATTTCAAGCTCCTAAAACACAGTCATTTTTAAATCGTAGTGGCTGTTTTGAAATGGTATTTCAACTCAATGCTAAATCTAAGTAACAAGGTAGGGGTAATGAGCAAAGAGCAGGATAAGTTTAATGAGGGATTAAAAAAGTACTTGCTAAATGTAGAGAACCACTACAGTTTCTTAGTTATATTTACGGTTGTTGTTCTATAGAGTGACCACCCGGTCTTGTTTAAGTGGTGGGATTAGTTATCCATGTTAGCCATGTTACATGGAAGGATTGCTATTAATGTGTGTATATTCAATATAGTATTGGTGAGCATAATAGCTGCAGCACATTGTCATCTTCACTTTACCCTGAAGGATACATTGGGGTTCATGGAAGAATTAGCTGTCACATTGAAACAGTAGGCACAAGCAAAATATTATGCAACAAAATTACCGATTTCTCAGACTTTACCCCTTGTCCATTAGCTGCTAGGGTTATATTTGTGTGAAAAAATAATCTATTTTTTTTTCTTTATTAAGAGGCTATGTTCTTTTGACAAAGCTTATTTGATTTAATTTAAAGTTCTTTGAATTGTTACTATTGTTGTATTTCATTGTTATTTGTGTACCATAACTTACATTTTTTTATGTGTTATTTTGTTTACTTTGTTGTGTTTCCTCTCTATTAAATAAAGTAAAAAAAAAAAAAGATGATGAGAGACTGAGCCTGGCACAAGAACATGTGACAAGTCTGGGATAGTTGAAAGAAGCTTAGATATCCCCCAGGAGCTATTTAAAGCCCATTGAAACCCCGAAAAACACACCAAAATCACTTAACTCTGCTTTTCCAATTGACTCTTCACCAAAATGTGAAAAAAAAAATTTGAGTCATCCCTAATAAACAGTTTTTGTTTATTTGTGATGAGAGATCACATGAGAAATCACAGTAACGTGCCATGTATTCACTGTGGAACCTGACTATAGGATTTGCTTATAGTCACTGAGGCAATGTAAAATCCTTGGTATGGCACAAATGTGGTTACCAGCTTCAATACCAATTGGTACTTATATATGTAGGCAGATAACCACTGCAGTGGAAATTTCAAACTGTGTATGTAGTAGGTGCAGTTGGTTCTGACTCTTCAACGCAAGCAATGGGTACTCATTGACATGAGTGTTTTAGATATAGAATCCTATTTTGCAAACTTTTGTGACTTCCAGATATGTTTTTAATATAAATTTAAAATCACATTTGTGATGACATAAATCAACAAGCATTATAAAAAATACAAAGAGTTTTATTTATATAGACAGCAAAAGAATGTTAATATTTTTTCAAATCTTTACATTTTTAGTGATTTCAAGCTTTGTAAAAATCTGATTTATTTTTGTAAATCCAATAAATGTGTAGAAAATATATAGAGTAGTGAAAATAGACACTGGGGAGATTTTTTTTTTCCCCGTCTGTGTTCCCTCTACTTCCTGCCCCATAGCCGAAGCAGGAAATGAGAGGAAATTCCTCCAAAAACAGGGAATCTCGGTGTGTCACCAGGGTCACCAGAACAAGTGTTCTGTATATTTCTCCTCTATTAATGTTCCAATGTCAACCCAAAATTTCACTTACCATGATGAGGGTAAATGGGACAAATAGAAAGAGTAAATCTCCCTAACGGTTGCACAGACAGCAACAAAACCTGACAGCTGTTCTAATCTCCCTCTACTCAAAGTGTAACTAAAATTAAACTTTTTTTAGTTTTAAGTATTTTCCTTTAAGTTCACATAAATATAAAATATTCATATGAATACAGTTTTCACTGCAAGTTCCAATAAATGAGTTCTTGTATGCCAAGAATTAATTTAGTAAGGGTTTCTGTCAGGTAGAGTTGAAGAACGAAGGAATAACACATTATATAAGTCAGGGTTAAAAGGTCAGGAAATTGGTTAACATAGCAACTTAGATTGTAAGCTCTAACGAGCAGGACCCTCTGATTCCTACTGTATTCATTTTTGTATGGTAAATGCAGTATCTGCTTTTTGTTGTAAAGCACTGCATAAACTGTTGGCGCTATATAAATCCTGTATTATAATAATAATAATAATAACTTATTATATGTCTATAGGAATGCCTGCTGATGTCAAGTGAATGCCACTATCCCTGCTAAACTAAAAATTACATCTATTTTACATTACATATAATTTAACTTACTTAATATTATTTGTAGTCTAGTCTGAGAAAACAGACATTGATTTTGTTTACCATATACAACATGTATAACAGTACATATGGCAAATTTTAGGAAGAGACTCATTTTTAAATGCATAAAGTGAGGTAACGTGCAGCCTGGGGTGTGGTGTGTAGTGAACCAGGGAATGTGAAACAGAAGAGAAATTAAAAACACTGCCCTTTAATAACACTCTCCTATGGTATCTTATATAAGATATGGAGCTCCAGTTTTACTTGTTGTTTGTAGTGCTTGTCATTGTGTTACATTTGCTCTATACCCACAGGTATATCCAGTAATTACAATGTGGTGAATTTAATGTGACCATACACATTTCATCTCAGCTGACCATTGTAAAAGCCTTGAATACTGAAGGGCCACCGATAAACTTTTGCAACAAATTACATCTTGAAGGAAAAATTGAGCTGGAAATTTTTGGCAAAGTGAAAGCTAAACTAGGTGTCAAATATAAACCTGAAGTTGTAGTTGTATAGACCTTAAGTTGTAATAGAAGAAAGTGTAGCGCTAACATAGGGATTCTAAATAGAATCCTCTCAGTGTAATCAAAAAGTAGGTGTATGAAGCCTACTAAACACACAAATAAAAGGGAAAAAATATTCAAAAACGTTTCCTTATACGTGACTATATGAAGATAACATCTAGTAGTACTCAGACTTATCCACCAGGATGGTATAAATGTGTCATAAGATCATGCGATATGAGAGCACATAACAGTACAAAATCCCCTGTGAAATAGATAGGGACAATCAGTCCTACAGAGCTTCAGTCCTGACACTTAATAGGTGTGACACATATGTCCTTTCTTGTTAACCCACTTCGGTGCGATATGTATTTTTCAAGACGTAGTCTTCACACTATGGACATATAGAAATAGATGGGTACCCTTACCGGATCAGGTGGACCCTCAACTCACCATACGGCGGGGGGTCTTGCGAGCTAGTGTAGACCGATTATCTAATCCGGTTGTCCTCGAGATTGTAGTCCCAAGTAGAAATGGTTCCCAAAATGTATCGATATCCACAGGGTGTGTCGATTTAGGGGTTCGCACTGTGATGGTGCCCAGTAGCTCTCAAATGCAGGAAGAAAAAATAAAGAAAAAATAGCTCCTCATAGTGTAAAAATGCTTGATTTAAGTTGTAAGATAAAAACAAAATAAAGAATGAATTGGTCTTTGAGATTTATGAAAAAATTACATTTCTGGAAAAGAGGAGAAAATAACCTCAAAAACCATACTAAGGGCCAGATTCTCTAAGAAAATCGCCAGCGTAGAGTAAGCCATTTATACTACGTCGCCGCATCGTACTAGAGCAAGTGCCGTATTCTCTAACCATTTGCTCCGTAGTTTGCGTTGGCGTAGCGAAAATGGCCCAGCGTAAGCCCGTGTAATTCAAATGGGGCGGCTTGTATTTAAATTAAGCGCACCCCACGTCGAACGAACTGCACATGCGCCGGCCGGGGAAAAAGCCCAGTGCGCATGCTCCAGCTCACGTCGGAAAGCGTCGTTGAAACCGACGTCAAAACGACGTGATCGTCACTACGCAATGCCTCCAATTCGCGAACGAGTTAGTAAAACGACGTAAGCGACGGAAAAAGCCGACGCTGACCCGACGCCATACTTAACATGGCATCCGACGCCACCCGACGGCATCCGACGGTACTTCGTAAGGTTACTCCTCATAGAAGCAGGGGTAACCTTACGCCATGGGTCTTCAAACTACGGCCCTCCAGTTGTTCAGGAACTACAATTCCCATAATGCCTAGTCATGTCTGTGAATGTCAGTGTGTTACAATGCCTCATGGGATGTGTAGTTCTACAACATCTGGAGGGCCGTAGTTTGAGGATCCCTGCCTTACGCGGACGAAAACGACGTACACGACGACGGGGTGGCGTAAAAGCGATCGGGAATCGGCGTACTAGCCTCATTTGCATATGCAAATGAGAAAACAACGTAAAGGCCACCTAGTGGCCGGAGTTGTCATTACAACTACGATCCGCAAGTGTAATGGTATTACACTTGTCGGATGTTGAAGCGTATCTATGCCAAAGTGATGCTAAGCATCACTCGCATAGATACGAGGCAAAAAAAAACGGCGATACGACGGGGTATCTGAGATACTCCGTCGTAGCGCCGCTGAGAATCTGGCCCAATCTTGGTAAACTTAAGTTAAAGATGGGGAGCTTCTACTAATGTTCACTAATTGCACAGGTGATCGGGGGGGGGGTAGATTAAAGTATATACTTTTGGGCAGAGAGGTGAGGGCTTATTTCTGTGCCTGTTTGGAGATTCATTCTTTCTATTGGTTCTGGTGACCATTGTCACAAGGACTAAAATGAAGGAAACTCTGACATTTTGGATTGGCACCACAACAGGTTCTAGTGACAGTTGTTTAAGAGGAGGGTTTACAGCACTCAAGAAAGATTTCTGTTGTATTTACAGGACAGGAAAAGAAAAACAATTTTTGAATGGAACACAAATAGCACTATTCTCTACATCTACTGTACACCTACATGCTCTTTTGGCTATACTTCTCATATGGGTCACAGGAGTGCACTTAGTTCTGCACTCCTGTGACCTGTATTTAGCCAAAAAACTGCTGTCAGCTGACGTCACTGAGCCGGTCCAGGCTCTGGATCGATCCTTATTTTACAGTTGAGATCCACTCACATGCCTGGACTGGCTCAGACTCTCATTAAGCAGCTGCAGCCCCCTTAACAGCCCAGCACTCAGTGAGCATTGGAAGAGCAGAGCAGAGAGCTGGTGACTGACAGCTCTCTGCAGACTATTTGTTGAGAACTGAGAAATCAATGGTCTTTGATCTCTCAATTCTCAGTATAGAGGAGACAGGGGACAACTTCAGCTGGGATCGGTGCTGCAGCTAGCTAGGTGACTATAATTTTTTGTGATTTCAAAACTTGTCTTTTAAGGTTAGGAGAAGATTTGGGATAAGTGCTATGGCCATGTTACATGTTAAATAGGATCTTCAGTCCCCCTACCCCCCAAAAAAAATTAAGTCAGCACCTACACAAACTATAGCTGCAATTTTTTGTCCTGTCCAGGGATCCAGCACTGTCTTTACCAGGGCCGGTTCTTCTGCAGTCTTTGTGTCCCCAGCGTCAGCATGTTTAGTGTGAAAAGTCAGCTGTGATTCCTTGTGGCTTCACAGCTGGCTTCCCACTGTGCATGCTGGACCTACACTGTGCTTTAAGAATGGTTCTGCAGCCTTCTGGGACCTATGATGTGTCCCAGAAGGCTACGGGCAAAGGGAGGACAACTTCCATTCAGATCGCATGTTAAAACCAAGCACCTGCCCCCCCTAACAAAAATGTGTCCAAAAGTAGTAGAGGAGGTGGAAAAGCAGACCTTTCCCTTTTGAGTGAAGGTACTCTCTAAGGATTTGTTTTAAGGGTTGTGTTAAGGGTTATGTTTAAAGAACAACAAATGGCTTCTGTAAAACAGTTGAAACACAAAAAGTTCAGTTACTATGTGAGTCTCATAAAGTAAACAAAAAACTTATTTTACCTCCCCTGACCAAGCCATATAATTTGTGTCTCACACTCTCTTCTTTGTAGACACTGCGATTCATAAAAGTTTTGGCAACGGGGCAGTGCTCTTAATTCCTGAAAGCAATAGGCAGGACTAGGTGTGATCAGGTGCTGAATGACAATTACAAGCTTGTGAATCAGAAGTGACAAAGCTGATAGCTACACCTCCTGCAACACGTTTGCATCCCCTCCTCAATTCAGAGCAACTCTGCTTTAAATTCAGGAGAAGTGCTTCATTGTTGACATACCATCACAAAAAGCTGCATTAGATGCACTTCATTGGTAGTCTTGATGGTTATTTGTGGAGGTAAAGAGACAATTGTAAATGCAGATGAACTTATAATTAGGTGCTACAGCACATTTTTAATGGGAGGCCATAGTTCTGCTTTAGGGAGCGTATTTATAAAGCAGAGAATCAGACCCATTGACTTCAATAGGCAACTTTGGCAGGCAGTATTGTCGGTCAAACTTGACAAGTTGAGTTCAATTTGCTCGGGTTGTATTGTACAAACCCCTCTAACAGCCAAGGTAGGTTTTTGGTTGAGGTTAAGTGGCAGTAAATATTCAGAAAGATGTTTTTACAGCTCCTTTGCAACCTGTGTAATAAAAGCCTTATGGTAGAAATACATACTTTGATAAATGATCAATTCTCTTTCCAATTGATCTCTCTAGGAATAATCAATCTACAGCTGACAACCCAAAGGACCGATATGCTACATATTATGAAGTTGGTTCAAACCAAAAATAAGCCATTGATTGTATCTTTGATTCTACGATGAAAATTCATCATTTGAATAATCGATACAATCAATACATTTCCACAATACCTGATCAATTTAGTTTGATTGAATCTGATTTAAACTCTAAATTGATCAAAAGAGATGGTATATATTTTTAAATGGTTTTCAAATTCAATTGTTATGATCGATTTGCACATTGATTGGATAATAAAATTAAAGCATGTATGGTCCCAATACCATAATGAAAAATTCATAAATTTTCACAAATATAAATCAGCAGGTGGTTATATACCAATGAAATAAAAAAAAGACCCTAAAAAGGTCAGAGTTTCCTATCAATTATTTCTATTTTTCCTGACTTGTGCTCTCTAGTTATGCCAGTCAGTTCTGTTACCTTTATTTCCTCGCTCTGTCAGAGTGAGCTTAGGAAACTATAAGGGCCAGATTCACAGAGCACTTACTCCGGTCTATCTCGCGTTAGACTGGAGTACTTTCAAATTACGTGCGTCGTTTCATTAGTCTGAATCCTCAAACCATGAAACGACGGCTGCGGGCTTCAATCCGACTGGCTTACGTGTTTGTACTTAAAAACAAATTAAAAACAAAAAAGGTTGCGCTTAGATGCACAATGTGATATTGTGAAGGAAATTAATTGTATCTATGTATCTAAGTGAGAAAAAAACATATTCAATATATTCATAAATATAAAAATAAATTATATCAAAGTAAATATATAAAGTCCATTGAGGGTAAAAAACATAAACGTGAAAATTCTCCAATAGTCCTTCTAATAGGGTAATGAGAAATTTTTTTTAGCAGCTTTCCGAGTTGAATAACAAAGGTAATAGCTGTAGATTGTAGAGGTCCTGTGTAAATACACCACCAGTTACACAATATTACTTCCAATATGGTAAGGTAAATAAGGGTGTACTCTTACCAGATATAAGGGGGATTCAGGCATATCACTCCCAATACGTCTGGAGTAGGACGCTTCCGGATCTTCCAAATGCGATCTCCACTGGACCAGCAAGGTATTCAGCAACTGCATTAAGCTCAGCATCCCATTCGGATCAAAGAAAGAAAAAAGAACCGGGGACTTGCCATAGTGAAAATATTTCCAGGAAGTTTTATTCAAATTGTGCAGCATATACACAAATAGATTTAAAATTGCCGGATAAAAACATGCAGGATAGATTTAAAAAAATACAACGTGCACCCGTGCTTCCGGGGTCACGTGACAAACGCGGTGACGTAGTGCGTGGCTCCGCCCTGACCGGTTTCGTCAGAGAATGACGTTGTCAAAGGGCACGGGCGACGCACTGAACGTTCACCTCTTAAATAGATAGAGACGCAACCAAGCCTCTCTTTCAATTCGCCACCTTCATTGAAGAACAGTGGAGAAGGCGGAAGTGGGAGTAGACCGGGAAAACAGGAAGCGCGCTACCAGCGAGATCTGTGTGATGCAGATAGGCATATCCTGCGTCACCCAAGGTCCGATCTGACCTGAAAGGGCACAATCACTGGTTCCCGGTCCTCCGACTGGTGGTTATATCCGGGAACCAGTGATTGTGCCCTTTCAGGTCAGATCGGACCTTGGGTGATGCAGGATATGCCTATCTGCATCACACAGATCTCGCTGGTAGCGCGCTTCCTGTTTTCCCGGTCTACTCCCACTTCCGCCTTCTCCACTGTTCTTCAATGAAGGTGGCGAATTGAAAGAGAGGCTTGGTTGCGTCTCTATCTATTTAAGAGGTGAACGTTCAGTGCGTCGCCCGTGCCCTTTGACAACGTCATTCTCTGACGAAACCGGTCAGGGCGGAGCCACGCACTACGTCACCGCGTTTGTCACGTGACCCCGGAAGCACGGGTGCACGTTGTATTTTTTTAAATCTATCCTGCATGTTTTTAGCCGGCAATTTTAAATCTATTTGTGTATATGCTGCACAATTTGAATAAAACTTCCTGGAAATATTTTCACTATGGCGAGTCCCCGGTTCTTTTTTCTTTCTTTGATCCGAATGGGATGCTGAGCTTAATGCAGTTGCTGAATACCTTGCTGGTCCAGTGGAGATCGCATTTGGAAGATCCGGAAGCGTCCTACTCCAGATGTATTGGGAGTGATATGCCTGAATCCCCCTTATATCTGGTAAGAGTACACCCTTATTTACCTTACCATATTGGAAGTTATATTGTGTAACTGGTGGTGTATTTACACAGGACCTCTACAATCTACAGCTATTACTTTGTTATTCAACTCGGAAAGCTGCTAAAAAAAATTTCTCATTACCCTATTAGAAGGACTATTGGAGAATTTTCACGTTTATGTTTTTTACCCTCAATGGACTTTATATATTTACTTTGATATAATTTATTTTTATATTTATGAATATATTGAATATGTTTTTTTCTCACTTAGATACATAGATACAATTAATTTCCTTCACAATATCACATTGTGCATCTAAGCGCAACCTTTTTTGTTTTTAATTTCTGTTCTTCATGTATATCACATGTTTTTGTGTTGCTGCTGGATATCATCAAATTTATTTATTTCATTAGATTATTTAAATTTATTTATTCAATTAGTTATTTAATTCAATTTATTTGTGTTAGCGCGAGGAGTTTTTTCCCTTTTGGATTGATTACGTGTTTGTACGCCTTCAGATCTACGCTGCAATAAATTTGCGGCCGCTGGGTGGAGTTCCCGTCGTTTTCCGCGTCGGGGTATGCAAATGAGCTTTTTCCGACGATCCACAAAGTTACGAGCGTCATTCGCAATCTCTTACGGCATCTGTATTCATCGTTTTGCCGCGTAAAGTTATTCCAGCTTTTATCTGGTCTAATATTAGACAGCCCATGTTAAGTATGGCCGTCGTTCCCACGTCGAATTTCAACGTTTGTTTTTTTTTTTACGTAAGTCGTCCGGGAATAGGAATGTACGTAAACGACGCTACTCAAACAACAAGTGACGTATCGACGTTGGTTCGCACAATGCACGGCGGGAAATTTCTGAACGGAGCATGCGCAGTTCGATCGCCGTGGGGACGCGCCTAATTTAAATGCTTCACGCCCCACTAATCGCGTATTTCGATTCCGCCGCGAGAAATACATTACGCCGCCGTACGTTACGGGCCAAAATCTTCATGAATTCGTCGTAGAGCCAGGTAAAATACGGCGGCGTAGTGTATCACTGATACTCTGCGCCAATGTAATTGTATGTGAATCTGGCCCTAAGGTGTACGTTTATCAAACTGAGAAGAGCTGAGATCCTGATGATCATGGCTGATTTCTCAGGTTTGCCAGTTTATGAAAGTGAGATGAGGAGTGGAGAACATGTTTTTCACTTCTCATCTCAAGACACACCCTTCTCTCATTCACTTTTACACAGATGACCAGTTTATGAAGGTGAGATCTGATCTCACTGGCTATCTCAGTAAAATATCTCAGTCCCAGATTCTCCAGCTCAGAGGTTGAGAATATGGGTGAGAAGCTGCTGTGATGTGAAGAAGGAAGTTTCTTTCCTCTTAATTTTAGCAAAAACAAGCTTAAAGATTGATATAAATAATAACTATATATGTTTATGTATGTATAGAAGATGTGATATTTATATATATATAATGTATTACACACATACACAGTATAGTTATAATGTATTTTCTCTTAGGACCCATTCACATCTGAGCAATACAGAATTGTGAAATTCTTTATACAATTCCAAATTGCTCAAAAATTCTGTCAAAATACGCAATGCGTTTTTGGGCGCCATTCATTGTTAATGGCACCCAAAATTCAGTTAGCAAACATGCATTTTGCCACACATTTTGTCATTTGACAAATACTCTAGCAACTTGCCAAAATGCATTGAAAAAATGCACAATGCTCCATGCCCCCAAAATAAAAGTTGATACACCTTTATGCTGCTTTTTTTGAACAAACATTTTGGCTCGTTTTTTAAAATGCATTGGTGCTTTTTTTAACATGTATTTTGACTCATTTCTTTACCTGCGTTTTGGAGTGCGTTCCAGAAACGCATGCAAAATGAATGATGATATGCTTGCGGTGTCATTAATTGTTGATGGCATCCCAAAAGTGACTAGCAAATGTGCGGTTTGCCAAAATACGCATAAAAAGCAGATCAAAGTGCACATTAAAAAGGTTTCAAACTATATGCTAAAAAAAGCTCCAAAGTGTGCATAACAAACCACACCAAAATGGATATAAAAATAACCTGTGCCAAAATGTGTGCTAAAGGGCCAAAATGTGTGCTTAAAAAATGCACAATAAAAAAACTTACGGGCAGATATGTGGTAAAAAAAATATGCCATGTTTAAAAAAAAAGCCAAAATATGCATAAATAAAAAGGGCCAAAACACACATTTAAAGAATGTGCCAAAACGTGTGTAAAAAAAAACAGAGTTAAAAAAGCGCTTATTATTTTCATGTAATAACACAGCCTTTTTAACTTTGGTTTCACTTTGAAAACTCAGCTGCTCTGTAATCACACAAGTTTCTCCGGAGATTACAGGCAGCCCCTCCCTCTTCTGCTCAGATCTCAGGTGTTCTCAGAGGAAAAACTTCTCATCTATTCTCCTTCTGAGAACAAATGTTCTCCGCTTCATAAACAGGGTGCCAGAGGAGAAGATTTTTTTCTGAGAACTGCTGAGAACTGAAATGAGATAAATTATCACCGTTTGATAAACGTACACCTAAGTGTCTGAAAATTTTGCCTGCAATACTCTAAACTGTTGTAATTGTTTCTGCATAGACATGTGCACACTGAAATATTTTGTTTCGGAATTTAGTTTTTGTCCGAAAAAAAAGCGATTTAGTTACTCCTGAAATTCATTTTTTTATTTAGTTTTGTTAAAAAATGCATTAGTCCGAAAGTCCAATTAATTAAGGTTGAATCTGTCATTGAAGGCTCTGAGAAGAGCTGAGATCATGATGATCATGGCTGATTTCTCAGGTTTGCCAGTTTATGAAAGTGAGATGAGGAGTGGAGAACATGTTTTTCACTTCTCATCTCAAGACACACCCTTCTCTCATTCACTTTTACACAGATGACCAGTTTATGAAGGTGAGATCTGAGGATCTCACTGGCTATCTCAGTAAAATATCTCAGTCCCAGATTCTCCAGCTCAGAGGTTGAGAATATGGGTGAGAAGCTGCTGTGATGTGAAGAAGGAAGTTTCTTTCCTCTTAATTTTAGCAAAAATAAGCTTAAAGATTTTATATATATATATATATATATATATATATATATATATATATATATATATATATATATATATATATATATATATATATATTACACACATACACAGTATAGTTATAATGTATTTTCTCTTAGGACCCATTCACATCTGAGCAATACAGAATTGTGCAATTCTTTATACAATTCCAAATTGCTCTAAGGCCCCTTTCACATTGAGGCGTTTTTCATGCGGTACAGCGCTAAAAATAGCGCTGCTATACCGCATGAAAAATCATGCCCTGTAGTGTTCAATGTGAAAGCCCGAAGGCTTTCACACTGAAGCGATGCGCTAGCAGGAACGCTCCAAAAGTCCTGCTAGCCGCATCTTTACCGCGGTATAGGAGCGGTGTGTTCACCGCTCCTATAGCGCGCCTTCCCATTGAAATCAATGGGAAACCGCGGTAATAGCGCGGTAATACCGGCCGCAACGCGGGCGGTATTAACCCTTTTTCGGCCGCTAGCGGGGGTTAAAACCTCACCGCTAGCGCCCGAATATCGCGGTAAACACGACGGTATAGCGGCGCTACAAATAGCGCGGCTATACCGTCACCGCGGCTCCACGCCTCAATGTGAAAGGGGCCTTAAATTCTGTCAAAATACGCAATGTGTTTTTGGGCGCCATTCATTGTTAATGGCACCCAAAATTCAGTTAGCAAACATGCATTTAGCCACACATTTTGTCATTTGACAAATACTCTAGCAACTTGCCAAAATGCATTGAAAAAATGCACAATGCTCCATGCCCCCAAAAAAAAAAATTAGTTTTTTTGGCCTTTTTTATGTGCATTTTGGTACTGGTTTTGATACACCTTTATGCTGCTTTTTTTGAACAAACATTTTGGCTCGTTTTTTAAAATGCATTTTAGCAATTTTTTTATGTATATTTTGGTGCTTTTTTTAACATGTATTTTGACTCATTTCTTTACCTGCGTTTTGGAGTGTGTTCCAGAAACACATGCAAAATGAATGATGATATGCTTGCGGTGTCATTAATTGTTGATGGCATCCCAAAAGTGACTAGCAAATGTGCGGTTTGCCAAAATACGCATACAAAGCAAATCAAAGTGCACATTAAAAAGGTTTCAAACTATATGCTAAAAAAAGCTCCAAAGTGTGCATTACAAACCACACCAAAATGGATATAAAAATAACCTGTGCCAAAATGTGTGCTAAAGGGCCAAAATGTGTGTTTAAAAAATGCACAATAAAAAAACTTACGGGCAGATATGTGTTAAAAAAATATGCCATGTTTAAAAAAAAGCCAAAATATGCATAAATAAAAAGGGCCAAAACACACATTTAAAGAATATGCCAAAACGTGTGTGTGGCAAACCTAGCCACTTCTGGAACGCTGGACGTTACATGTCAAAAGGTTGTCTGTATTATATGCTATGTATTCTGCTGGGTCTTATGTGGGCATAGTAATTCATATGCTGGCAGCCGTAAGCCACTAGCATTCAGTACTTAGTTTTATGTTGCCCAATCAGTGTTCGGCAGTTTTAAACCGAACTCCCACAACACATAACCCCAGACCCCAGCTATCAACCGACTTTTCCCTTGTGCAGCAATGCCTGATGGGAGAATTATCCAAACTGTTAAGTTCCCCATCTGGTCCTCCCTGTATTACCCCTGTTAAATCTATTTGGCTGTTTGGAAACCCCTTGCATGGGGAATTCTATAAATATGGAAGCCTGTGAATAAAAAGTCAGTTGACTCTCAGAGCTGTGTGTCGTCTGGTTACTGAGGGAGATTTGGGACATTGCCTTACTTGTCAATGCTGACTGTGGATTTACCCTGGTTACCAGCGGAGATCGTGGAGTTTAATATTGCTCTCCGCTACATTTGGTGGCAAGCGACGGGATCCAACCTTACAGCCGATAAGCGCAATTCGTGCAATGTGAACTACCGATGTAAATGGAGACGGATTATTCTAGGCTAAAGCGGCAGACATTAAAGGAACTGCTAGAAGCCAGGGGTAAGGTAGCCAGCAACAAATCCAAAGCTGTACTAACTGCCGAGCTGATGGAGGGAGACAGAGCCCGCAGCGCTACACCACCAGCAGCCATGGAAGAAACCCTCTACCAGAGAGAAATGAGGACCAGGCTGGAATTTTTGCCACAGCCTATATCAGATGCCATGCTGCATATGGTAATGGCGAATGTGCAGGAGTACGTGATGGCACACAGTCCGCAGTATACACAGTCTCGAGCAGAATCCACTACTGGGTCACTCTACAACCAGGTAAAACCCAAAATTCCCTATCATGCCTTTAAAATGTTTTGCGAGGAGAAGGATGAGATTGATGGGTATTTACAGGATTTTGAGAGACTGTGTGATTTACATGACTTGGAACGGACAGTATGGGTCCCATTGCTAGCAGGCAAGCTGGCAGGTCGGGCAGCAGAAGCATATCGCGCTGTACCCAGTGAGGACAGCAAGGATTATGATAAAGTGAAGCGAGCGATATTAGAGAGATACGCCATTACTCCAGAGGCATACCGGCGCAAGTTTAGAAACCTGCGCAAACCAGAGAAGGATTCACATGCTGAATGGGCACACAAGCTGGACCAAGCTTCCCAAGGGTGGATACAAGCCAGCCAAGCCACTACTATGGAGGAATTGAGACAGTTAATGCTGTTGGAGCAATTCTTCAATGGTTTGTCCCCAGAGGCACAAGAATGGGTGCGAGACAGGAAACCTCTCACCCTAACCGAAGCGGCTCGATTAGCGGATCAGCATTTTGATGCGAGGAGACATCATGGGCCTCTAACCAAGAGTTATCCTCGACCCACGGGACCAACTAGTACTCTACCAACCCCCGCTCTCACAGCCTCCCCTTTTCGTCCATCCCAAAGGACTTTACCACCACCCTCTAGATATAACAGACGTGCCAACATCCAATGCCACACCTGCAAACAGTGGGGACATATGGCACGCGAGTGCACCCAAAACCGGGGCAGACCTGCCTGGAACCAAGGCCGACCGAACCCGGCACCAAGGGCTGCTGCCCAGCATTTTGATGCGAGGAGACATCATGGGCCCCTAACCAAGAGTTATCCTCGACCCACGGGACCACCCAGTACTCTACCAACCCCCGCTCTCACAGCCTCCCTTTTTCGTCAATTCCAAGGGACTTTACCACCACCCTCCAGATATAACGGACGTGCCAACACCCAATGCCACACCTGCAAACAGTGGGGACATATGGCACGCGAGTGCACCCAAAACCGGGGCAGACCTGCCTGGAACCAAGGCCGACCGAACCCGGCACCAAGGGCTGCTGCCCATCATTATCAACGGGAGCTGGCCACTCAAGAGATGTTGAGCATTCCAGCGGAAGAACCCCTGGGAATCTTGCATGAGGTGATGACAGTCCGAGCCACGGATAACCGGCAGCATCATCGACAGCTGGTGACCTTGGAGGGAAAAGAAGTCCAGGGGCTTCGGGATTCAGGAGCTACTTTAACCTTGATAGCACCCCATTTGGTCCCTGACTCGGCACACACTGGTGGATCCGTGGCAGTACGAGTGGCAGGGGGAGCAGTGTACCGACTACCCACTGCCAAAGTACATTTGGATTGGGGTGTGGGAGGGGGGACGGTAGAAGTGGGCCTCATGCAAAATTTACCAGCAGATGTTATGCTGGGAAATGACTTGGGTCAGATGACCTCTGCTTTTGTACCCCAGGCCCCATACCAGGAAGCCCATCCAGTGACCACACGGCAACAGGCTCGCACCACGGTTCCACCGACACACTCTAAGGCTCCGACGCTTCAATGTTTGGATTGGGAGCAGTGCTGAGCCAAGTGGGAGCCGATGGCGGAGAACACCCCGTAGCTTACCCGAGTCGAAAGTTATTGCCACGAGAAGTAAGCTACGCCACTATTGAGAAGGAATGCCTGGCCGTGGTGTGGGCCCTCAAAAAGTTGCAGCTGTATTTGTATGGACAACCTTTTTCGCTACTCACAGATCACAACTCGTTGGTGTGGCTAAACCGTGTGGCGGGAGACAATGCCCGGCTGCTCCGCTGGAGTTTGGCGCTGCAGCCGTTTGACTTTACAATCCACTACCAAAACGGTAACGCCGACTGGTTATCTAGACAAACTGAACTTGAAAAGTGATCTGTGAGTACTTCCCGGACATCCCCAAGCCGATCCGTTGGGATCAGACTGTGTATGCCGGCTTGGTTCTGGGGGAGCATTGTGGCAAACCTAGCCACTTCTGGAACGCTGGACGTTACATGTCAAAAGGTTGTCTGTATTATATGCTATGTATTCTGCTGGGTCTTATGTGGGCATAGTAATTCATATGCTGGCAGCCGTAAGCCACTAGCATTCAGTACTTAGTTTTATGTTGCCCAATCAGTGTTCGGCAGTTTTAAACCGAACTCCCACAACACATAACCCCAGACCCCAGCTATCAACCGACTTTTCCCTTGTGCAGCAATGCCTGATGGGAGAATTATCCAAACTGTTAAGTTCCCCATCTGGTCCTCCCTGTATTACCCCTGTTAAATCTATTTGGCTGTTTGGAAACCCCTTGCATGGGGAATTCTATAAATATGGAAGCCTGTGAATAAAAAGTCAGTTGACTCTCAGAGCTGTGTGTCGTCTGGTTACTGAGGGAGATTTGGGACATTGCCTTACTTGTCAATGCTGACTGTGGATTTACCCTGGTTACCAGCGGAGATCGTGGAGTTTAATATTGCTCTCCGCTACAGTGTGTAAAAAAAAACAGAGTTAAAAAAGCGCTTATTATTTTCATGTAATAACACAGCCTTTTTAACTTTGGTTTCACTTTGAAAACTCAGCTGCTCTGTAATCACACAAGTTTCTCAGGAGATTACAGGCAGCCCCTCCCTCTTCTACTCAGATCTCAGGTGTTCTCAGAGGAAAAACTTCTCATCTATTCTCCTTCTGAGAACAAATGTTCTCCGCTTCATAAACAGGGTGCCAGAGGAGAAGATTTTTCTCTGAGAACTGCTGAGAACTGAAATTAGATAAATTATCACCGTTTGATAAACGTACACCATGGTGTCTGTCGAATGTTGTAAGAAGATTTGACGAAGAAGCTAAACTGTACGACGCTGCGATCGTACATTACCGGTCGAATGTTCCACCTACAAGCTATAGTAGAATTCTAATGTTGTATGACTAGTAATAATTATATTTATAAATTATTATTACAGTCAGCCAACATTAGAATTATTATATAGCCTATGGGTGGAGCATTTGACTAGAAATGTCCGTTTGTGGCGATCGTATGTTTTTAGCTGCTTCGTCAAATCTTTTCTTTCTATGTCAAATAATTTTGGACTAATAGAGTTAAGGTTAGGCACATTCGACCGCATATTCGATAGACACAGATCGCTATTGTCACCGTCATGTCAAATCTTCTATCCATATCGAATTGTTGTCGCAACAAAACTAAAATAAAACGTTTTTTATGTTGAATCTTTCGGATTTCGGATTCTACACATTCGTTATCATTTGTTAAAACGAATGCGAAAATCCCCGAAATTCAGACGAAAATCCATTCGGACGAAAACTAATGCACATGTCTATTTCTGCACCATAAACATAGACTTCATGGCCGGGATTCAGAAAGATTTTACAGTGGTGTATCTCCAGATACGCCGGCGTAATTTCAAATCTGTGCCGTCGCATCTTTACGGCGATTCAGAAAGGCAGTTACGCCTGAATTTTTCCAAGATACGCCCGACGTAAGTCTCTTACGTTGTCGTATCTTGTGTGTATATTTACGCTGGCCGCTAGGGGCACTTCTGTAGTTTTTTGCGTCGAATATGCAAATGACCTGCGCCAATTCAAATATGCGCCCGGCGTATTACTATACACCATTTAAAGGCGTGACCATAAAGTTACCTCTGCTATATAGGCGCGCCAATAAAGCGGAGCTCCACCCAGAAAACAAAATTTTGCCATGTTGTTTAAAAAAAAAAAAAACTGAAAAAAAAATTCACCCGTGCTGTTGCTATGCGGCGTATCTGCCTCACCTACGGTTTATTTCTTCTAGTCCTTCTCCTTGTGAATGGGGCGCGCTGCCTGGGAACTGTGTGTGTTCTCAGAGAGCAGCGCGCCCATTCACAAGCCACGTGAGTCGCGCAGGCAAGTAGGAAACGGGCAGTACGACCACTGCCTGTTTCCCATAGTGTGAATGGCGGCGCGGGTCGGAGCGATCGCGGGACCTGGGGGGGCCTCAGCGCGGGCGCTAGGACATATGTCCTTATTTAAAGGCGCTACACTGTTAGTAGCCTTTAAAAAAAAAAAAATTTTGCGGCTGGATGTTAAGTATGAACGTCAGAACAGTCGTCAAATTTTACGTCGTTTGCGTGGTTTGCGTAAGTCGTACGCGAATAGGGCTGTGCGTAAGTTACGTTCACATTGTAGGCAGTGTTCGGCGTATCTGAGGCATTCTATCCGACGTGATTCTGAGCATGCGCACTGGGTTACGTCCACGGAAGGCTCTTGCGCCGTTCGTTCGGCCATGCATCTACATGGGGTCACGCTTCATTATCATACAACACGCCACCTACCTGCCTACTTTGAAATACGCGGGCTTACGCCAGCCCATTTACGCTACGCCGCCGTAACTTAGGGCGCAAGTTGTTTCTGAATACGGTACTCGCCTCTCTAAGTTACGGCAGCGTAGCGCATATGAGATGCGCTACACCCGCCGAAAGATACGCCAGTCTTTCTGAATCCCGGCCCATGTTTCTTCAGATTGACTTAAGATTTCATGCCTTGCCCAATTTTAGGTGGGATTTAATAAATATATTATTATTACATATATAAATCTGCAAGTCAGTTGGGACCATTCCATTCTTGCAAAGGATGGAAATCTTTGTATGTATAATATTGTGCATTTTAGCAAAGTGCTCCCTTGTGCAATAGAAAAAGAAGTGTTCTCTAAGCTAATGCAACAATTGTAAGATTAGCCTGAGGTTTTCACACCTTGGACCATTTGTACGACATTAGGTTAATTTTTGCCAAAAACCACTAAACATTCAGATATGTTTTGGATTGGAAACCAGAGTAATTTGAGGAAATCCACAAGTTCAAAAGGGCATGCAAATTCCGTGACCGAAAATAAATTAGCATTGAAGGTGGTTTGTGTGCCCACATGGTTCAGTGCATTCGTTTCTACAGGCACACCATCTACATAATTTGCTTCATATAGTATAAAGCAGTTTTACTCTTTGCTTTTTGATCTTGTATTTCTGTTTATAAAGCTGACCTCAATGTGGATATACTCCAAAAATGGAACACTTTCACTCTCTTTTCTGCCCAGACCAATTTTCAGATTTCACCACTGTCACACTTTGAATGGCAATTACTTATAAATGCAACACTGTACCCAAATAAAATGTTTAGCACCTTTTTTTTGTGTCAGATAGAGCTCACTTTTGGTGGTATTTAATCACCACTGGGATTTTTAGTTTTTGCTATATAAATATATAAATTAAAAAATACTGAAAATATATATTTTTTAAATTGTTTGTTTCTGCCAAAAAAAAAAAATGCAAATAAATATTCTTTCTTTATAAATTTAGGCCAACATGTATTTTTTTCAATTTCATTGGTTAAAAAGTAACCTAAATCAGTGTATATCTTATTTAGTCTGTATGAAAGTTATAGTCTACAAACTATGGAATATATGTAAATATTTGAAAAATGATCGGTCCTGATGTCCTGACTGCCTATGTCATTTCTTGAGCCCCTAAAATGCCAGCACAGTACAAATATCCCCCAAATTATCCATTTTTGGAAATTAGACACCCCAAGATATTTAGTAAGAGGCATGGCGAGTTTTTTACAGTTGTGATTTTTTGTTCCAATTTTTTGGAAAATCAAGAAATTAAATAAAATGGTTTTTTTTTCATAATTTTTGTTTTTTACATACTATCACCAGAACAGTACAACATCATCGTATGGCTTGTGTGTTGGGGATCAGGGATACTGACTGGTGACAGTATCTAAAAAATACCAATAATAAATGTTTTCAATTAAAAAACAACAAAAAAAAACATTTTTTTAACTATTTGTTTTTACATACTATGACCAGAGCAGTGAAGTGTTACCATAATGACACTGTGGGTTTGATTTACTAAAGCTAGAAAGGGCAACATTTGGTACAGCTGTGCAAAGTAGCCAATCAGCTTCTAACTTCACCTTATTCAATTAAGCTTTGACTATAAAACCTGGAAGCTGATTGGTTTCTATACATAGCTGCACTAGATTTTGTACTCTCCAGTTTTTGTAAATTAACCCCTGTACTACTCCAGGGAGGTGATCATTTTTTATTTATTTTTTATTTGTTATAAGCTATCATTTTTATGAATGATATCCTTTCATTCACAGGGTGTACTATTGTGAAAGCTGTGATTGGCCAGAGCTATCACATGGTACAGATGTTCTGTGATTGGTCCTATCTGTACCATGTGATCACTGTGACCACAGAGATCATCACAATAGTACTCAACGAATGGCTATGAATGAAAGCCATTCATTGTGAATAACTGTCATGTGATCGCTAGCTATCACATGCTACCAGAAGCGCCACAGCACAATTAACCAATAAAATACTGTGTCCCGTAGACACAGCAGGTGGCAGATTGAGCCACAGCGTGGCTGATAGTATGTACACATGGCAAGTGACTTGGAGGATGTCATATGAAGTTCACCCAGAACCAAAAAGCTCCCACTCGCCGTCATTTGTATATAGGCCGGGCGGAAAGTGGTTAAAAAAAACTAATTTAATTCAGTTATGCATTAATTAAAAAATGTAATCAAAGCTGCATTACAGGAAAGCAGTTTTACCTAAATGTGTAGTTACAGTGCCTTGAAAAAGTATTTATACCCGTTAAAATGTTCCACATTTTGTCATGTAACAACCGAAAACGCAAATGTATTTTATTGGGATTTTATGTGATAGACCAACACAAAGTGGCACATAATTGTGAAGTGGAAAGAAAATCATAAATGGTTTTCAACATTTTTTACAAATAAATATGTGAAAAGTGTGGCGTGCATTATATTCAGAGTCAATACTATGTAGAACTAAAAGAACTAAAAGAACAAAATGGCTCAAGCTCTTTCAGATTGGATGGAGAGCGTCTGTGACCAGCAATTTTCAAGTCTTGCCACAGATTCTCAATTAGATTTAGGTCTGGACTTTGATTGGGCCATTCTAACACATGAATATGCTTTGATCTAAACCATTCCATTGTAGCTCTGGCTGTTTATTTAGTGTCGTTGTCCTGCCAATCTCCGCCCAGTCTCAAACCTTTTGCAGACCAACAGGTGTTTTTCTTAGATTGCCCTGTATCAACCCTGATCAGCTTCAATGTCCCTGCTGAAGAAAAGCATCCCCATAACATGATGCTTCTGCCGCCACCATGTTTCACGGTGGGGATGATGTGTTCAGGGTGATGTGCAGTGTTAGTTCTCTTCCACACATAGTGTTTTGCTTTTAGGCCAAAAAGTTAAATGTTGGTCACATCTGACCAGAGCACCTTCTTACATATGTTTGCTATGTCCCCCACATGGCTTCTCACAAACTGCAAATGGGACTTCTTATGTCTTTCTTTCAACAATGGCTTTTTCCTTGCCATTCTTTCTTAAAGGCCAGATTTGTGGAGTGGATGACTAAGGCCCTGTACACACGATCAGTCCAAACCCATGAAAACGGACTAAAGTTCAGTTTCATCGGTTCACAGACTGATGGTCTGATGGTCAGTTCAAAAAACGATCGTGTCAGAACGCGGTGACGTAAAACACAACGACATGCAGAAAAAAAGTTCAATGCTTCCAAGCATGCGACGACTTGATTCTGAGCATGCGTGTGTTTTGAACCGATGCTTTTGCGTACTAACCATCGGTTTTGACAGATCAGGTGGCGTCCATTGGTCCGAGTTTAAAGCAGGTTTTACATTTTTGGACTGAAGGACAACAGACTGATGGGGCATACACACGGTCGGTTTGGACCAGTGAAACTGAACTTCAGTCCGTTTTAATCGGTTTGGACTGATCGTGTGTACAAGGCCTAATAGTTGCCTTGTTGACAGATTTCCCACCTGAGCTGTGGATTTCTGCAGCTCCTCTAGAGTTACTGTGGGCCTTTTGGCTGCTTCTCTGATCAATGCTCTCCTTGCCCAGCCTATCGTTTTAGGTGGACGGCCATGTCTTGGTGGGTTTGCAGTTGTGCCATAATCTTTCCATTTTCTGATGGTGGATTGAACAGTCTTCCGTGAGATGTTCAAAGCTTGGGATATTTTTTTATAACCTAAACCTGCTTTAAACTTCTCCACAACTTTATCCCTGACCTGTCTGGTGTGTTTCTTGGCCTTCATGATGCTATTTGTTTACTAAGGTTCTCTAACAAACCTTTGAGGGCTTTACAGAACAGCTGTATTTATACTGAGAATAAATTACACACAGGTGGACTCTATTTACTAATTAGGTGACTTCTGAAGGCAATTGGTTCCACTAGATTTTAGTTATTGGTATCAGAGTAAAGGGGCTGAATACAAATGCACGCCACACTTTTCACATATTTATTTGTAAAAAAAAATGAAAATCATTTATCATTTTTGTTCCACTTCACAATTATGTGCCACTTTGTGTTGGTCTATGCTATCACATAAAATCCCAATAAAATAATTTTTTGTTTTTGGTTGTAACATGACAAAATGTGTACATTTTCAAGGGGTATGATTACTTTTTTAAGGCAATGTATTCATTTTTAACTACTTGCCGACCAGCCTCCGCAGTTCTACGGCAGCAGGTCGGCTCCCCTGCGCGAGAGCCAGTAGCTCTACATCGGCTCTCGAAGCGGCCACTAGGGGCCGTCCCTGACTCCCGTGCGCATGCTCGTTACAAAGCGAGGACCTGGAGCTGTGTGTTTAAACACACAGCTCCCGGTCCTGTCAGGGGAGAAATGCTTGCTGTTCATACAATGTATGAACAGCGATCAGACATTTCCCCTAGTGAGGCCACCCCCCCTACAGTTAGAACACACCCAGGGAACATACTTAACCCCTTTCCCGCCCCGTAGTGTTAACCCCTTCCCTGCCAGTGGCATTTTTATAGTAATCCAATGCATTTTTATAGCACTGATCGCTATAAAAATGCCAATGGTCCCAAAAATGTGTCCGCCATAATGTCGCAGTACCGGAAAAAAATCACTGATCGCTGCCATTACTAGTAAAAAATAAATAAAAATACCCCCTATTTTGTAAACGCTATAACTTTTGCGCAAACCAATCAATAAACATTTATTTCAATTTTGTTTTACGAAAAATATGTAGAAGAATATGTATCGGCCTAAACTAAGGAAAAAAATAGTTTTTTTATATATTTTTGGGGGATATTTATTACGGCAAAAAGTAAAAAATATTTATTGTTTTCAAAATTGTCGCTCTATTTTTGTTTATAGCGCAAACAAACTAAAAACCGCAGAGGTGATCAAATACCACCAAAAGAAAGCTCTATTTGTGGGGAAAAAAGGACACCAATTTTGTTTGGGAGCCACGTCGCATGGCCGTGCAATTGTCAGTTAAATCGACGCAGTGCCGAATCGCAAAAAGTGCTCTGGTCTTTGACCAGCAATATGGTCCGGGGGTTAAGTGGTTAATTCAGCACAAGAGACAATACTTACATTGAAGGAGAAGTGTCACTTGTGTTGGTGACTGTTCTGTTAGTTGAAATCTTCAGTCCACAGTGAACCACCTTTCCCGTGCATACCACCAGAGTGGTAATATTCTGGTGCTGCGGGGCTTAAAGTGATGCTATGGGTTCGTTCTTTTATTTTTTTTTAAATAACAAACATGTCATACTTACCTCCACTGTGCAAATCGTTTTGCACAGAGTGGCCTCGGATGTCCTCTTCTGGGGTCCCACGGCAGCTGTCTCAGCTCCTCCCCGCAACAGCTAACCCCCTCTGGGAAGCTCTCTCCTGAGGGGGTTACCTTGCGGGCGCTCTCCGGTGTTATGCACTTAGCGTGCATAGCCGCTGAGTGTATGACTTGTGTTTGTGTATGACTCGTCTCGCCCCCCGGTGTCCATGTCATTGGATTTGATTGGCAGCAGCAGGAGCCAATGGCTGCACTGCTATCAATCTGTCCAATAAGGAGCCATTCGGATGCATTAAGGTGAAAAAACACCAAGGTTTACAACCCCTTTAATATGAGCTGCTGGACCTGTCACTGGCACTCATCAAGAGTGCTGCCAATCAGCGACCTTTACACCCCTCTTCTCCAGTCACAGAAGCTATACGATAACTTCCATAAATGTAAAGCTCTCTATGAATGGAGGAGGGTGGTGAATGAAAGGTCCGCCTCCTCCATTCATAGATTGCTTTTAATTCATAGAAGCTACAGTATTCATAGATCCATTCATAGATCACTTTTCATTCATGGAAGCCATAGTACAGCTTCTAAGAATGGAGGGAGGGCATAGTCGGCACTCTTATCTTGATGAGTTGATATGATGGGTTTCTAGGCCCTTATTAACCCCTTTGGCCCCAAATGATTACAACTGAAGATTGACTGCTTGTTCTACTTCTCCCTCTCCCAGCCTGAGTTTTGCTGTACGAGGAATTTAAAGAGGCTTATATCAGGTCAAATTCAGAAGTGGACACATTCGATTTAAAAAAAACTGATTTATTATTAAATTATGAAGTTGCATTCTTTTGTGTCTTTTATTTCTGCATTTTTTTTTTTTTTACACAAAAACCAGCATAAATAATTCAATGTTTTTTTATATCTGTTCTATTATTCACAACACCATTCAAAGAGACAGCATTTGAGTCAATGTGTGCAGTGCTGTCTGTGTACATATTTACAGAAGGGAAGAACAGAGGAATAACCTCAGCAGTATCCTGCTTTTTTTCATGCCCACTCCATGACTGGGGAAGGTTCTGCACCAGACAGCATTGTAGCATGGTTAGAGGTCTGGGACCGGGCTCTGCTATCCAAGGCTGGATTCACACCTATGCATTTTTAGTGCTTTTTGCATTTTTGCAGATTTGCACTACAGAACGTGTTCCATGGGAAACCATGTTAAATGTTCTGTAGTGCAAATCTGCAAAATGCAAAAAGCACTAAAAATGCATAGGTGTGAATCAGGCCTAACAGAAGGATCTGACTCACAAACCTAGCTAAAAAGAATTGCAAATCCTCAGCCTATAAAATAATTCATAGATGTATATTTTAAGCTCTCTCCTGAGGGGGTTACCTTGCGGGCGCTCTCCGGTGTTATGAACTTGGTGTGCATAGCCTCCTGGGGTGGACTGACCATTGAGGCACTTGGGCACTGCCAGAGGGCCCCATGCCATTAGGGTTAACAACAAAAACCTGGGGAATGCCCAGGGAATAACCAACTACTTACCGACCAGCTAGCAGAACAACCAATTAACCTGTCTAACAGTGTGCGTTAAAAACAGGGGTTTTGTCCGCACGCATTTGCAAACGCATGCGTGGGCCCCATTAGGGTTGCCAGGCTCAGTAAAACCAGGGACCGTATGTAAAAATCTTTGTGTTTTTTTACATCTGTCCAAAACCGACATGCTCTGCACTGCCTCCTGGCATGGTGGCCATCTATAAAGCCCAGTGGCCCCATAATCTTCTATTGCCCGGGGGTCCCATGAGTTGTCAGTCCACCCCTGATAGCCGCTGAGTGTATGACTCGTGTTTGTGTATGACTCGGCCCGCCCCCCCCCCCCAGTGTCCATGTCATTGGATTTGATTGACAGCAGCGGGAGCCAATGGCTGCACTGCTATCAATCTATCCAATGAGAATAGAGGATATCTATTATGTATTCGGTTGTTGTCTGCAGTTTAGCAAGTCAGAATAACAATAGTGCTTAGCTAAATTGCTAATGCCCCGGGACCAGTCAGCTAAGAATATCTCATGTTGTCTGCTGGAATCTTCAAGTAACAGGACTGATTTCTGAGCTGGCCCTAATCTGTTGTATTGGGCTACAATCATCTTACACCTGCAGGTACTTTTTCTTTACCTGTTGTTTATTTTGAAATGTATTTTGGCATGCAAGGTGGCCTTTTGGTCGTAACTATATTCCTTTGGTCGTGACTAACAAATGGACTGAAAAATTGAGCCATTGTTTCAATATGTCTGTTGTGTGCAGGCGTGAATGTGGGCCAAAACCACTATTTTAAAGAAATACATTTTAGTAGAGGGTGTTTAGAGCAATGGTGAATGGCTAAAGAGGACAACCAAATCGGAATTTGCTTTGCCACCAATTTTAGTGGGTGTTACATAAAATACATTTTACTGAAAAATATCTATCCCACAAATCTTGTTTTTCAGGTGTTTTATTCATTTATTTTTAGTGGAGAAAAGGTTGACTAATGCCATATACACACGATTAGAAATTTTGGCAAGAAAACCGTTGATTTTTTCTGACGGAATGTTGGCTCAAACTTTAGTTGCATTACCCCTGGAGGAGCTGCTGGATTTTTTGGCGGCGTGTTACCTCGTGGCTCCTCCGAAATTCCTAGGGGTGAATGATGCATATTGCATGTAGTAGAAGTAAAGGAATATGCAGACAGGTGCTCTTTGCTGTGCTCTTAATTACCCAGCCGGGTAAAAACAGTAAACTTGTGGTGAGGAAAGTAAAGCGTAAGAAGATAGGAGAATAGCAGATTCAGGCGTGATGATAGGAAACAGTCCTGCTCCCAAACGTAACACTTCTTACCACCACCCCCGCTGGAATGTGTTTAGTGTACCCGGACAGGCCTCTCTCACTGACCTGGCAGCCGGAGTATCACTCGGACAATTGTAGGAATAAGTCTCTGCCACGGACCCTCCTTGGTAAACTTGAACTTGGGAGAAAGTCTCTGCCACAGACCCCTCTCAATGAGCCTCAGAAAGATACCTCTGCCACAGGTCCCCTCTGGGTTGAATTCTTGGAGATATGCCTCCTTCATTGAGTTGCGTCTGGATCTCCTTCAACTTGTCGCCCAGGTACCGACCGACAGGTGATCAATCCCTCAGTGTCCGGCTACCTTGATCCCCGGTGGCTTGTCCAGGCCCCTTTGGACCGCCAGCCTCTTAATGGCGCTCCCCACACTGACTCCCCACCGAAAATAAGTACAGCTTGGGATCTTCAAAATGGGAACCCAGTCACTGGGTCCCCGCCGCTGTTCAGATGCTCCCGGTCAGCATGGCCCCAGAACCAGGAACACTGCGTGGCACGCACACCTGGCCAGGTAGGCCATAACGCTGGGGCACCGTGATGTGGCTACCCTAAAGGTGAGTGCCACACTGGACGAAGAAGACCCAGAACCAATGGTGTCTGCCCCATAAATACCCCTCCCCAGCATGCACAGCTAGGACAAACCCTCGTGATTGGCTGCTGGGAAAGAGCACCCAAACCTTGACTCCACTGCTGTCACCTGCAGCACCGGGGCTGGAAGAACACCCCAGTACAACAGAATGGGCTCACAGCACCAATCTGAGACAGAGACCACACTTTGCTACTAACAATCTGGTCAGAGTTTAACTACACTCTGATCTACCCTTAAATTTAACTAGCACCAGTACTGTAAAGTACATAGGCGCTACACATATATATGGTCACACAAATCTTTTCGGATATTCCGATCGTCGAGAGCATGGTGGCGTACGACGAGCCGAGATCAATGAAGTTCAATAGGCAGTTCGGCTCTTCTGCTTGATTCTGAGAATGCGTGTTTTTTTGCGCGTGGGAATTGCATACAGACAAGCGGATTTTACTTCGGAAAAATAGAGAACCTCCTCTCAATCTATTGTTGGCGGAAATTCCGACAGCAAAAGTCCAATTGAGCATACACACGTTCGGAATTTCCAACCAAAAGCTCACATCGAACTTTTCTTGTCTGAATATCCAATCGTGTGTACGCGGCAATAACATTTTGATTTTCATATACTTTTTCTGTAGATAGAAGTTTAGAAAAAAGTGAAAAAAAGCCTCCTTTACAGTGTCAACATTTTAGAACAGAGAGATGCTGGAGCACACATACAAGAACGACCTTTACAGAACTTGGCTCTAGCTTCTGCTCCATTTCTTGGCAGTGATATTGCCCTGTAGGCACAGCAAGAAGTTGGCAGTTTGATGAAAAAGTGACAGTGATGTGTTGAAATGGCTTTACTGAAGTATTAGTGACTAGGAGTCTTTCACCAAGTCATGGTACATGCTATAATCAGAGGGAGCTAAAGTTCACTAACTTGTAGAACACAAATTCCAGCTCTGTCCTGGCAAGAGTGTATTTTTTGTCTCCTACCCATACATTCTTTAACAGAGGTGGTGTGAAAATTGGATTTAGCAGGAGAAGATGAAGGAAAAATAAGTATACAGCCTTGCACCTAGCGTTTGCTGAAGATAAGTCATACTCTATACACCAGATGTACTGTAGAGGCCTGTGCGTCTTGTTGGTCAGTGTGAATCCCTTTATCACTACTAGAGGACATGCTGGCCAAGTCTGAAGCAGACAAGTCTGAAGGAGGCTAATACCATTAACAATATGTTTTTGCTATAGGGAATGCTTATGCTGTTGCACATTGGATAAAGGTCCCCAGGTGTTTGCCAAAATGGCTACAGCTTTTTAGTTTGTTACAGAAGGCAAAGAAGCTGTTTTCTTCTGTCAACATTAAATACAATTCTATAACAGAGAACTATATCAACTTGATAATAGCATATAACATAAAATAATACAAATAAAAAACTACTGACACCATCCTACCCTACTGACACAGATGACACTATGAGTTTAGCTTTGGGGTGCACACCCTAATGCAATGGGCTGCGCACGCCTATGATAGCTGGAAACTAGTTTTGAAATAACTGTCTTTCTTCTGCTTAGTAGAAGTGATTATTTCTACCATACAGTAAATCCCCCCCCCTCCCTCACTATAGAGGGATTAAAAAAAGATTTGCACTAAATGAACCCAGAAGTGCTACTTTATTTGCACTTATGAGTTCAGATCTTTGGTGTACTAGTGGCTACAACCAGCTGACATGCAGACCAGGGACTTTGTTTCCCTTATGTGTATGGCCTGGGTGCAGAGGAAGTCAAAAAGTTACCGCGCTTAAATAACAAAAACTAAGCGTCAACTAAAAGTGAAAATACACACTAGTAACAATGGCAAAAAATCGAGCTGAGCTGACCCACCTAAAAATTCCCTCTAAATGGAATATCGTAGGTGAAAATAAAAATATAGTTATAAATGAAGTGAGGCCAATTCAATAAGACATGAGTGAATAAACGAACTGTGAACGAACTGTGAAGAAATAGGTTGATGAGGTCAATAAAGTCCAAAAATGAAATAATTCAATTGACACAAACAGCGATATCTTGAATGAGTGAATAGCATCAGAAGGAATTCCACCACCAAAAGTGAAAACACCGAAGAGAATGCACGCTTACCACAGGGCAAGCTTTAAACGCTTGCAGCTGTAAACCCCAGGCCGGGCCTTTATCCAGGGACACACCGTGCAGTAGCTTTAAGTAGTCACTAAGTTCGCTAGATGCTTGCGCAGGTTCAGGTATCATACAGGATAAACAGTGTACCGGGAATGAAAAAAGGGGCTCACTATAGTGTTAATTCGTAGAAGAGTAGGAATTTATTATGGTAAAAAAACAAAGTAAAAACAGCATGTATACAGTAATAATAGCCGGCCGGCTATGCGAACGCCCGTCCGCTCTGACTTGGAATGCAATGATGTCAGCACATCCACTCCTCCTGACGCACGTTTCGTCACACAAATGACGTCGTCTTTTGGTGGTGGAATTCCCTCTGATGCTATTAACTCATTTAAGATATTGCTGTTTGTGTCAATTGAATCATTTCATTTTTGGACCTTATTGACCTCATTGTGCTATTTCTTCACAGTTCGTTTATTCACTCATGTCTTATTGAATTGGCCTCACTTCATTTATAATTATATTTTTATTTCTACATATGATATTCCATTTAGAGGGAATTTTTAGGTGGGTTAGCGCAGCTACATTTTCTGCTATTGCTGGGTGCAGAGGAACCATCTCCATAAAGTGAAACTGTCAGAAGTAGAAGTATACATTTCACCACATGGTACTACAATGCCTGCTAATGCTTGAATCATGGTATTATGGTTGTAATAGTTGCTGTAACGCATAAAGATGTGACACACAATAATGTAACAATGTTCTTCAGGCTATCTTATTATCAGTTTACTGTGATTACAAGTCCACATCACTACCAAGAAATGGAGCAGCGGCTACAGCCAAGTTCAGTAAAAGGTAATTTCCACCGTTTTGTGTGTTGTGATGAGCTACTAGTCCATGTAAAATGAATGGGCTCCTGACACACAATAACATAATAAAGCCTTTCAAGCTATTTCATGAACAATGTATTTCTTAAGAATTTACATAGAAACAAAGAAGTATGGAAACATTTCAGTTATTACATACACCAAAATTACAAGAACACAGTGTAACATCAAAGTAATCATGTTTTTCAGTGGCTAAAGAGGAAGAAGTCCATATATCCTTGGTTAAACACTACCGAGCGTGTCTAGATGAGAAGTATGAAGTGGCTGAGATGTGGCTTCTCAGAGATCTCAAGTTCATTGATGGGAAGGAAGCAGAAACAGTAAGCAGTTTTAATTTTGCATTTTTAAGAAGTACTACAGGGTAAAAAAAATTACAACAGTTAACAGAAGCTTTGAATATGAACTGTACAATAAATTTATATAAAGTGTATATATTGCGCTAAACCAAATAAACTTCTGGGCAGCCAGCACAACAAAAGATAATTGTGAAAATAGTGTGAAAATAAAATGCAGCGCCCAAACCAGAAACAGGGGTCTCGCTGGAGGAAAGACCCTATAGAATAAATAGTGATGTGAAAAAATGTGACACTAATTGGGTCAAATAGATCACCAAAAACCGGTGAAGGTTCCAGTGATAGATAAGCTATTTATCCAACTGGGCCAAGAGCAGGAACACTGAGCGGAAGAGAGCCAGCAAATCAGATTCCAATCCTGGCCTAAATAAATGTGTCTATAGTGCACGTGACCAGATGTGTTATACCTCCCATATAAGGGTGTAGTTCATCCCACAAATGTGTAAATAAGTATGTCCAGTAAATCAATACGGATCCTATTCAACAAACATATAAGCAGTCCATGCACATTAAATATAAGGACACGGAAATTCCTCTTGGGTGAAGATACAAACATCAACAGTGGAATCCTCAGTGATACTATGGTAAGAATGGACACCCTTACCAGACAAGGTGGACTCACACTGCACCTTACGGTGGTGGAGTCATTCAGGCTTGTGTGGACCGATTGTCCTCTCTGGTCACCTTTGGTTGTTGGCTTTGAGGTGTGCTGTGTCCAGGGGTTCGCTGAGGTTTTCCACTGCGATTTTCCAGTGTAGAAAGTGAGCTCTTTCCTTGAGGGAGCACCAGGTTCACCTTTCTGGCCTGGAAGTCCAGCCAACCCAGGACTTCCACAAAGTATAGCCAACTTGTCAGAGCCTTTAATTCCAACAAGTTTTATATAGCAATGCAGATTAAAATCAACATGTAAAACAGATGCCGGCTGGCAAAAAAGGTGCCCTTCCTCTTCACATCAGCGCCCTTCCTCTTCACATCAGCGTGGTGGTGTCACTGCGCAGTGACACCACCACGCTGATGTGAAGAGGAAGGGCACCTTTTTTGCCAGCCGGCATCTGTTTTACATGTTGATTTTAATCTGCATTGCTATATAAAACTTGTTGGAATTAAAGGCTCTGACAAGTTGGCTATACTTTGTGGAAGTCCTGGGTTGGCTGGACTTCCAGGCCAGAAAGGTGAACCTGGTGCTCCCTCAAGGAAAGAGCTCACTTTCTACACTGGAAAATCGCAGTGGAAAACCTCAGCGAACCCCTGGACACAGCACACCTCAAAGCCAACAACCAAAGGTGACCAGAGAGGACAATCGGTCCACACAAGCCTGAATGACTCCACCACCGTAAGGTGCAGTGTGAGTCCACCTTGTCTGGTAAGGGTGTCCATTCTTACCATAGTATCACTGAGGATTCCACTGTTGATGTTTGTATCTTCACCCAAGAGGAATTTCCGTGTCCTTATATTTAATGTGCATGGACTGCTTATATGTTTGTTGAATAGGATCCGTATTGATTTACTGGACATACTTATTTACACATTTGTGGGATGAACTACACCCTTATATGGGAGGTATAACACATCTGGTCACGTGCACTATAGACACATTTATTTAGGCCAGGATTGGAATCTGATTTGCTGGCTCTCTTCCGCTCAGTGTTCCTGCTCTTGGCCCAGTTGGATAAATAGCTTATCTATCACTGGAACCTTCACCGGTTTTTGGTGATCTATTTGACCCAACTAGTGTCACATTTTTTCACATCACTATTTATTCTATAGGGTCTTTCCTCCAGCGAGACCCCTGTTTCTGGTTTGGGCGCTGCATTTTATTTTCACACTATGAACTGTACAATGACTAACACAAATACACTAATGGGTGCATCTTTAAAAATTAAATCTTTCAGGCTGGTGCACCAGGTTATGCATTGTGAGATAAATGTTATGTGTCTGCATCAGAATTTCCCAAACAGCATGCTATTACACCCTTGAGTTCCTCCAGCGATCGCTAGGGGTTAATTGAGCAGAGAGCAGAGGTGAACTGATTTTTTTACCTGACGGTGTCTACATAGTTCCTGTAACAGAATGGCCCTGACACCCAGAGACGTTGGAAGGATGAGAGATACTCTTGTGCCAGCAGCACCAAAAACTCTTGGGTCGAAATCCACCCTGTGCCCTTTTGGGTATAGGGTGGCTAATAGTGAATCATAATTCATATTACATGAGATGGGACATTAATAATACTTCATATTGCAGGACTGAGATATCACAAGGAGTCATGATGACATGACCAGGTCAGCCAGTGAGTCATACCTTTTGTATAATAGGCTATTGAAATATCCTAAGGTGTTGGCTATTTAATGTAAAGACACCCACTCTCACTGCCATTGTGTGACAAAGCTGTATAGAGAACTTATTCAACTAGATGTCTGTGTTACTATTCAAGGTTAATTGAACCCTATTGATAATACGGTGCCGTCATGTCTAGCTACCAATTAAAGAATTATCCTCAGTGAGTGAATAGGGGGGTGGAGATTACATTGTCCTGTGATTAACTGCATTATGTTGTACTGGATATAAGCAAGCTAAGAACCAATAAAGATATTCATACATTTTGGAAACTAGAGAACGGAGCGCAGTCTCGTTTATTCTGGGAAATGGAATGAATCATGTCTGCCTGGTTGTTGGTGTGTCGGATAAGCTTGTCGTGGTTGGATGGAAGGTTGTAAGCGGTGGTAACCGTTACATTGGTGGCACAGCAGTGGGATGATTCCATCTTCAGAAGGACGGCTACAAGGACACATGACAATGGAGACGCTGTATGAATGGATGAAGCTCTCTTCCCTCATGAACTTACTGGAGAGCCGGGGCAGACCGGCCAGCAACCGTAAGAAAAGGGACATTATCGCAGAACTTGTCGAAATGAATAGAGCTAAGAGGCCCAGCGTAACAGACAGGACACCCGAGGAAGAATTTTTTGATCGGGCTGTTAAACATGGATTGGCACAATATGGTCCTAATCCTCCGCCAGGGATCATAGACAGGGTTATAGCGGCTGTGGATGCCACCTTGCGATAGCGAAGAAGTGCTGCAGCAGCTGAAGAGAGAGGAGAGGTGCAGATACCAGTCTCCATGGAAGAGGAATTCCAAAGGAGGTTACAAGAGATGCGGATACAGCATAGAGGACCAGTATCAGAGGAGGTCCTGTTGGGATGGTCGGATGTTATTCGGTGCCAACTCTGGAAGGAAGCGCTAGCTCTGGAGCACCAACACCAAGGAAAGGTCCTGCCGTTTTTGGGGAAACAACCGAAGCAGGAGTGGATAGCAGAGTTAAGCAGGCTGATCCGGGCAGAGATGCAGCTGGATGAGAGCTACAGAGCCCTCCGGTGGTATGTAGCCCAAGAGTGCCCGTGGCCAGCAGATGACAGCCCCACAGAAGGCTATGACTATGATGGCCTGGGATTATTATATTGGAGGATGTCCAGTGATCCCGACTTTGGGGATGATCGGGAGTGGCGCTTGGAGGACATAATGGAGCACAGAGAGGAGAAATTAAATATCTCGGGAGGCCACTGGTCACAGGAAGATTTAGAATTTCTGGCCATTCGGGAATGGAAGCTGGAGGTCGCCTACAGACAGCTGCTAGACTCGGCTCAGCAGCAGGGTGGGGCTCCCATTGCCTGGGACTATGAGGAAAGTTCAGATGACAACTGTGAACTCCTGGCTGATGAATCGGCAGTGGAAAATATGGAGATTTTCATCCCTAAAGCCAAAGCGGATGGTGTGGAGTTCCAGGGAGCCGGGGCGGTTGGCCCCCCTCTCCAGCAACAAGCTGAGGTGGTAAAGCTTTTACCCCCAGCTGAATCACTGGCAACAGAGCAGGGTACCCCAAGCCTCTGCTCCCAACTAGCAGAAGAGGGGGACCCTGTGGTAGTGGATGGGACTGTGGTCTCCACTCACAGCAACACAGCGGAAGAGCTGGCAACAGAACAGAGGGTCACGGACCTCTGCTCTCCACTAACAGAAGAGGGGGTTCCTGGGGTAGTGGATGGGACTTCAGTCTCCACTGGCACAACCCCAGAAAATGGTACAGGACTGGGACAGGAGGATGTCGGCTTTGCTTTGCAAGCACCGGGGGGTTTTCACCAAGCACCAGTGGATGGGACTTCAGTCTCCACTGGTATACCCCAGGAAGGGGGGGCAGTTGGCCCAGACCCCCAACAGCATGATGGACTGAGGCCCAGCTACCCTGCCTTCTCCCCAGCGGCAGGCGTGTTCTCTGAGAGAGGCAGAGGTTGGCGGGGTGAGTAATGCTCAGTTTGGAGCCATTTATTTGGGGTACAGTATAGATACCAGCATTGGAGGACGGGAACTACTGATGGACTTCGGAGTCAACCCGTTTGGGGTTCCCTCCTGTGTCCGTCTCCCACCGAAAGGGGAGAGATGTAACAGAATGGCCCGTGACACCCAGAGACGTTGGAAGGATGAGAGATACTCTTGTGCCAGCAGCACCAAAAACTCTTGGGTCGAAATCCACCCTGTGCCCTTTTGGGTATAGGGTGGCTAATAGTGAATCATAATTCATATTACATGAGATGGGACAGTAATAATACTTCATATTGCAGGACTGAGATATCACAAGGAGTCATGATGACATGACCAGATCAGCCAGTGAGTCATACCTTTTGTATAATAGGCTATTGAAATATCCTAAGGTGTTGACTATTCAATGTAAAGACACCCACTCTCACTGCCATTGTGTGACAAAGCTGTATAGAGAACTTATTCAACTAGATGTCTGTGTTACTATTCAAGGTTAATTGAACCCTATTGATAATACGGTGCCGTCATGTCTAGCTACCAATTAAAGAATTATCCTCAGTGAGTGAATAGGGGGGTGGAGATTACATTGTCCTGTGATTAACTGCATTATGTTGTACTGGATATAAGCAAGCGAAGAACCAATAAAGATATTCATACATTTTGGAAACTAGAGAACGGAGCGCTGTCTCGTTTATTCTGGGAAATGGAATGAATCATGTCTGCCTGGTTGTTGGTGTGTCGGATAAGCTTGTCGTGGTTGGATGGAAGGTTGTAAGCGGTGGTAACCGTTACAGTTCCTGTTTCAACAACACTCTTACCACCGATGTAAGTGGGCACCTCCTCAACTGACCACAAATGTAAGGGGGGCTCCTCTACTGACTATCAATGTAAGAATAAACTTTTCTCTGCTATCCCCTTTAAGGAGGAACTTTTATACTGGACTTTAATCCGATGTAGAAATGGCTGCAGAGAACTGATTGGTTTAATCTCTGTGTATTAACTGAGTCTAGTCACTTCACTGGGTATATGTAAGGGTTTACAACAACTTTACAAGTGCAACCACAAGTATAATAGGGTAGCTGGATGTGCAGACACAATCTGACCACCCCGAGCCATGTGTGCCATCCTGCGCTTTTCATGAACGCTTGGCACTATTGGTTCTTCTGAGGGAAGCAGCAGCAATCTGATAAAGTTTTCTTACACCGCTGACACCAGAGGTGGAGGAGGTGCAGCAATCTCCCCCCCTGGCTCTCCATTTGTAAGGGGGATACTGGGATCAAGTGTAGACAAAGCAATTGTATGCAGAAATACACATGGCTCTTTTCTGGCATAGCATGAATATTTTTATAGCAATAGGGAATCATAGAGCAGTGCTACTAGGATGTGTAAAACTTAAATCCCATTGCATTTTTTGGATACATCAGATAGATTAATATGAAGTCCCATTTAGACAGGATGAAATAATTGTGGTTGGAACCCTAAATATCCATGCTTATGCAGTAACCTACATCGAGTGATTACAAGGCTTTGGCATTGTGCCGCTTTCAACTCACGATGTTGGGATCCCTTTTCTTGTTGGGATTTAAATGCTTTCCTCCCAGGGAGAAGATTTTGGTAAGGTGGAGGCATCCAACCCTTGGTTGATATCTATGTGAAATTATGTGACACAGCCTTAACAGTTCCTGATAAAGCAGGTCTAGTGACCTGCAAAATGCATCGAATTTACCAAGAACCCACCTTGTGACCAGCAAGGAAGATACTGTTTACAAAGATATAATTCACATCTAAAGACATGCTGGTAGGTTAATCAGATCCTGTCTAAAATTGGCCCTAGTATGTGTATGTAAGCGCGTCGAGATCATACAGGGTAAATGACCGCGCTATATCAAGATGCAACTCAACGCAACATCTCTTTATGAATACATGGAAATTGTCTTATGCGAGACCAGTTTCACATCTCTGCATTGCAGTAACCCATGGTACCAAAGCATGCTCCCCCACCCCAGCATTTATAGCTGTGGCCATCTTGAGTAAGTGCAGTTGATTCATGTAGCATTTACTTCCTGAAATCCATCTGTCCCTAGCCCAAGCATGCAGGCAGCATGCAAGGGACCAGCTTTGTCTGCTTATTGCTTCTCACACCGCTATTAGCGCTAGTTACTGATAATAGATAATAGACCTAAACCGTTGAACAAAACCACAACGGTCTCCGGACTGCAAACTGCAGCCAGCCATATGTGAATCCAGCTTTAAAAACAGTGTTTACTTTTTACTGATCTTGCGTCTTGGCCATTGTGTTTTTTGTAAGGATTAAAAATGGCTAATGTTGATTGAGAGAGTTTAGTTCCGGTTTAAGAAAGTCAATTTCACCTGTGGCACTTGTGCTTATTGTGGCACGATACCATTTTGTCTAAATGATGAAAAAAAGTATGGTTTTTCATTTGCTGGAATATTTATATAAATGTCACATTTCTGCTCTACATTGTAGAGTCACTGCTCTGCATCTGCCTCTGATGCTGCACAACTTATCAGTTATATAGTGTGTCAAGTTTGCTACACCATCTGTGGAATACACTGAGACCTGTACAGTATCTACAAAAACTTGATTTAAAAATTTTAGGGGACTGTAAATGTAGGGACTGTAGAGTAAAAAAATGCAATTTGAATGTACATTTGTTTATTAAATAATATAAAGCTATGTTCATTCAATGGAATGTATATTGGTTTTGTACAAATCTTTTTTTATTTCAACATTTTGGTCAGGACTAAAAATGTAAAAATAAATATATAATGTTATTGATCAAGTAAATAGGAAATATTGCATACAATTATTATGTAGTATTTTATTTAATCAGCGGGTTAAGCTCTCAGACCCAGTCTACATATGGTTACCTGCAGTTAGGGTGGTTGTCCAATCCTGTGTCTAGGCTCAGAAATGTGTTGTTAACCACGGGTAACTGTTTTGGTATGTGCGAACGGCGGCCGCTGTGAGTCTGTCATTCGTTTATATAGGCTATTGGCATGCACCTGTGATTCAGAAGAATCTGCTGGTTCTTGTCACTGGAATTCAGTGTATGCAGCTAAACGGCTATGTGAAGGAGGCCTTATAGTTTATTTTTCAATCATCCAATCATGAAAAAATTGATGTTTACAAATTATACTTTACAGGACAGAGGATGAATATTCAGGTACATTAAGTTAAGCGGCTGTCTTAAGGAGATTGGACACTGACAAATTAATGCGGAGCTCTAGCCCTCCTACCAAAATATTAAAAGTAAGTAGCTAAAAATACTGTAGCTGCTGACTTTTAATATTAGGACACTTACCTGTCAATGCATCTGGCGATGTCGGCACCCTAGACAATTTTTCAAACAGCCCTTGGGTGTGGCTTCACAGCCGGTTCACTACTGCACACTACTGCGAAGCATGCTGCACTTTGTGAATGGCCCAGCTGGGGAAGGAGGAAGGGGGCCGAATTTCTGCAACAAGGTCATCCGGATGCGGGGAAGGGTACCTACCAAAAACAGGTACTCCCCGCTTTAAGAAAGTCAATTTCACTTGTGCCACTTGTGCTTCACAGCCAGTTTACTGCTGCACACTACTGCGAAGCATGCTGATGGCCCGGCAGCGGGGGAAGGAGGAGGGAGGACTTTGCTGCTATGAGGTCATCCGGGCGTGGAGAAGGGTACCTATCAAAAACAGGTACCCACTCCCCCCCCCTTTAAGAAAGTCAATTTCACCTGTGCTACTTGTGCATATTATGGCATGACTGATCACAAAAGATTCTGCATTTCTAAACTAGGAATTAGGTTGAGAGTGTAGTGTTGTATAGTGTATCTTTTACATTTAATTGGCTGTTTGTATAAATATAGGAAATCACACCTAAACTATGGCTGATGGATGAATTCTTTTTTGTAACATTTCTCATTTTTGTAAACTTTAGGACAACCCACATTTTGACATGATGTTCGATGAAGTCTGCAATGTAGAAGCTTACAGCTGTGCCTCGAAATATGCCTTTGCTCGAAGTGTAATTAAACTGAACACTCAGCATACCAAGACGGACATCAAAGTTATTAATTTTGACTCCTCCTATATAGAAGATGGAGTGATCTGGTCTTCAAACAATGGGGACTGCTTGGTGCTTATGAGAATATGCTTTTATGCTTCTAATCTTCTTTGTCTATCTTTATGTCCTATTCCATAGACGGTAGAGTTGTAAAATAATGAAGTTGTATTTCTAAATACATGTCAAGTTAAGTCTGTTAACTGATTATCTTTGGTAGAGTTTAGCATGTACCATCAAGGTTTAAGATTTAGTGAGTTTATTTTGAATGGTAACTGCTATTGACCTTGTTTGAGGTGCTAAAATATGTTGGGGAAATAGTAAAAAGACAACAATACACATCCTGACTGGATGGATGAATCAATAAATGGACGGACAGACTGTTGTCATATAAATGAGAAACATTTAACAAGCTAATCTATTATTCATAGTTTCAACAATCTAAGTATCCAAAAGTGTCATGTGGGTTTGACATGTTATGACATTTAAAGTGATACTAAACGTACACTGTTTCATTTACATTATCCCTTCTCTTTCTGTATATGGATGATGGCACTGTGATTATTTGAATAAAAAAAAAATCTAAATAACTTTTTGTGATATACAGCTGTCACATGATCCAGCTCTTCCCCAGCCTGTCTGCAGGGAAACATAAGCAGGAGGAGCTTCTAGTGCTGCTGGTCACATGTTTAAAATAATAAATAAATAAACAGACTTTGTAAAAAAAAATCATATTAATAAACTGTTTTAATGTGTCATACAAATATGTATTTAAAATCAAATCTTTATTATTTTGGCAATAACAGTGTTCAGCTGCAAAGATAATAGGTCTCAGCCACACCAAACCATCACTAAATATAACAAATTATTTCCATCCACTGTATGATACAATGCCATGCATTGTCTCAAATGCTACTTGAGCAAAGTTCAGGCATACAGGTCTCATTTAAAATGTTTGAGAATTCAGTACTATGCCCTTCAAAAATTGAACTGCAACTTTTTTTAAATATGTAAATCTCCAAACTAGAAGACCTATTGATTACAATGGGAATTTAACCACTTGCTTACTGGGCACATACACCCCCCTCCTGCCCAGGTGAAATTTCAGCTTCCGGCACTGCGTCGCTTTAACTGACAATTGCGCGGTCGTGCGACGTGGCTCCCAAACAAAATTGACGTCCTTTTTTTCCCACAAGTAGAGCTTTATTTTGGTGGTATTTGATCGCCTGTGCGGTTTTTATTTTTTGCGCTATAAACAAAAAAGGGCGACAATTTTGAAAAAAAATACAATATTTTTTACTTGTTGCTATAATAAATAGCCCAATTAAAAAAAAAAATCTCAGTTTAGGGCGATACGTATTCTTCTACATATTTTTGGTAAAAAAAATAAAAAATAAAATCGCAATAAGCGACTGGTTTGCGCAAAAGTTATAGCGCCTACAAAATAGGGGACAGAATTATAATTTTTTATTATATTTTTTTTTTACTAGAAATGGCGGCGATCTGATTTTTATTGGGACTGCGACATTATGGCAGACACATCGGACACTTTTGACACATTTTTGGCACCATTCACATTTATACTGTGATCAGTGCTATAAATATGCACTAATTACTGTATAAATGTGACTGGCATTGAAGGGGTTAACACTAGGGGGTGAGGAAGGGGTTAAATGTATTCCATACATAGTGTTCTAACTGTAGGTGGAGGGGGGGGTGACTGGGGGGGTGACCGATCGGTGTCCCTATGTACAAGAAACACAGATCGGTCTGCTCTCCAGAGACAGGATGCTGTCTCTGTGTAAAACGACAATGAGAGATGATCTCATATGTTTACATATGAGATCATCTCTCATTGGCCGCGCAGATCGCATAGAAAACGGCCACTCTGATTGGCCATTCGCCGCGATCTGTGATTGGCTGTGTCCAAGGGACACGGCCAACACAGAGCTTCCCCGCTGCGCGATGTGGAGCGCACGCGGGGAACGTCTTAAGGGGCGGCCGTCAATTGACGCCGGGTTGGATATTCAGGTCTGCGCTGTAGTCGCAAGTGGTTAAACCAGATATCAAAAAGTGTAAATTACAGAGCAGCAAATTGTGCAGAATTGGCACCCCGTTCTGATAGGATGCACAATATAACTATTCCCTATTTCATCCAAATTGAAAATATTATGTTTTGACTTTAGACTTACTTGAATCTGATCCTGTAACATTGTCTGCAAAGCAAAGTAATGGCATTAAGGCTCTTTGCACACTGAAGCTGATAAAAGCTATAAAAAAAAACGCCAGTAGCTTTGCAGGGAGCCTTGCAACGTTTTTTAGCGTTTTTGCAATAGCTTTAATCAGCGTTTTTCAGTGTAGCTTTTATCAGCTTTTTTTTTTTTTTTACTTTTTTTATGCCAATAAACTGCAGTTTATCAGCTTCAGTGTGCATGGAGCCTCATGTTTATTAGTTTTGCACCCTCCAGTGCCACATTTCAGCATACTGCCCTGACGGGTCAGTATTTGGCGCACTATAAATCCATTAAATCAATCAATCAATACCAGAGCCTGCACTGCTTCTGGATGCCCTGCTGCAGCTCCTCAAAGGCCCTACACAAATGTTCACTTTTCATGCCCCCCATTCTTATGACACTGGACCAGATAAGTCACTCAGGTACTGAGCCCTGCATTGTAAGAACAGGGAGTGATTTTAAATTCCAATTTTTGTATAAAGAAAGAGTGATCGCATTTGCAACATTATAAGTGAACAGTTTAGATCACAGTTGTCCTTCTCAACTGATTCAAAAATTATTAACCCACATTTAATGCTAGCATTACTTACAGGTCTAATATTCTTGATGATCAAAAATATCTAAGCATTTTTCTTCAAATATCATGTACCATTGTTGAATTACTTTCGCTAGAGAGAAATAAATGATAGCTATTGATTGTATTATATATCTGTTCATAGAGAGCATAACATATTGAATATTGGAAGAAGTAATACTCAGATCAGATCATTGTTAATCATACTTTGATTCGATAGAAATATATATAATTGTTACATTTATTGAACAGTGGAAAAAGCAATGTTTGTCGGTCATAGCAGTTAAAAATTTGTATTCGTTACTTCAATGGTATTAGCACTTTGAAATAAACTTATTAAGCTATAGTTAAAGGAGTTGTAAAGGAAAAATGTTTTGCCTAAAATGAATGTCTGCAAGGTAGACAGACAGAATAGTGTAATGATTCTGTTAAAAAACGAGTAAATACCTATTAAATTCTTTCATCTATATCACCTCCGGCATTCTAGTTTCTGTTCTCTCATTCACTTCCTGGTTTGCGTCGCTCGTTCATGTAAGAACTACATTTCCCAGTATGCATTGCGGCACACTCAGTAATTCACACCTCCTTGAAGTCTCTAACACAAAGTGAGCGTCCTGCCGCACAGATGTAGTTCCCAGGAGGGGGCGAGCACGTCACTGACCACCGCAGTAAAGCCTCCCTTCGCGGTGGTCAGTAAAATCAGACAAGCGGGAAATGAACAGAACAGAGAAGAAATAAAGCAACTTCTGAGCAAAAACGAACAACGAGGAAGTGAAAAGAGGAATGTCTGCAGGTAAGAGTCGGTTCACACTGGGGCGACTTGGGATCAGACTTGAAGTCGTCTCAAGTCGTCCCAAGTCGTGCTGTCCAGAAAAGCAATGTAAGTGAATGGGAGTGGTGTTAATACACACTACTCATGTCGCTCCGACTTCAGAAAAGGTTCCTGTACTACTTCAATCAGACTTCTAGGCGATTTGTACCCATTGATTTCAATGGAAGTCGCTTCCAAGTCTGATCACTGTTTTAATTGAAGCTACTTTCAAGCAAGATAACATACATTTCTCAGGCAAACCCCTCCCTCCCCTTCCCTCTCCCAGAGCTGATTGTTGTTTTATTGGCCACTGGAATGTCTCCTGACCTGAAAAGGACTTCAAGTCGTGTTGTAAATCGCCCCAGATCGCCCTGTGGTTCATGCTCAAGTAGTGTTGAAGTTGCTTCTGAAAGTCGTGCTGGAAGTCGTGTCGCCCCAGTGTGAACCGACTCTTAAGGATGCTTATTATGAAAAACAAATGTTTTCCTTTACAACCCCTTTAAATCCTATACTGAGAGATGTCTTTTCTAATGTAAATATGTGTAAACTTCAAGATGATGTAATGTAACACAAAAAGATTTTGTATACAAATTTACATATAACATTTAATAACAAAAGGGTCATGTTTATGTATTCATTATTTTAAATATTTCTGTGCACTTTTCTTGTTAAGTACAATTACTGTGAGCGACTTTGCTTTTTTGTTTACATAATCTGTGAGATTAAACAAATTTTATTTAACAAAATAAAGATTTGAGACGATAAATGATAATTTCCAAAATGTGTACTTTCTCTCGCCACATTACCTTTTGCAGTAGGCCCATTTTAAAGATATAACATTTTCTTCAGAGAACTTCAATTCTGATTTTCAACCTTAAGGGGGTTGTAAAGGTTTTTTTTTCTTTTCTAAATAGGTTCCTTTAAGCTAGTGCATTATTGGTTCACTTACCTTTTCCTTCGCTTTCCCTTCTAAATGTTTTTTTTCTTTGTCTGAATTTCTCACTTCCTGTTCCTCCTCAGTAAGCTTGCCCCAATCATCCGAGCCATTCTGGCTGGGGGTAGTCAGCATGCTCGCCCCCTCCCTTGGGACTACATCCCTATGGGGATATGTAAACACACCGTCTCACCGCAGAGATGTAGTCCCAAGGGAGGGGAGAGCACGCTGACTAACCCCCAGCCAGAACAGCTCAGATGATACGGGCAAGCTTACTGAGGAGGAACAGGAAGTGAGATATTCAGACAAAGAAAAAAAAAACATTAAGAAGGGAAAGCGAAGGAAGGGGTAAGTGAACCAACAATGCACTAGCTTAAAGGAACCTATTTAGAAAATTAAAAAAAACCTTTACAACCCCTTTAAGGTTGAAATTATGTTATTTATGAGTTACCTTGCTGTAACTTACTTTGTGTAACTTGACTGACTCAACTTCAAGGTAAGGAGGCTTATCAAGATGGGTGTACTAAAAAATCCAGCTAAATAGAACTGTGCTGTCTATATGGTCGCTAAGAAGGCAATACTGCGAAAATGTATTTACTGTGAACCTCCATTCATAATATCATTCTAGGATAAACAAATCTTTGCGTTTAGCATGGAGTGGATAGATGCATCCTTACAAAAAGAAACGTAACCGCTTAACGACCGCCGGATGTAAATATACGTCCACAGAATAGCACGTACAGGCAGATCGGGACCCCCCCCCCCACTACATGTGGCGGTCGGTAAGCCTCTGGGAGCGATCAGGGATGAGGGGGCGGCTGTTCGTTTCTGTCCGCCCCCTCGCGATCGCTCTCCCAGCGAATCCGCTCTGCCCCCCCTCTGCATGTGTAATGTAAACACAGGCAGAGGACATGCGCAGGGGGTGTGCCAGGTGTGCCTAGGCACACCTTAATCATTATGTGTGGTGCCCATTTCCCCTACTTCTCAGGTTTTGACCCATGTTGGCTCCCCTACTCTGAAGTGCTGCTGGCTTCCCTCCTCTCCTCTCCTCTCCTCCTGTTTCAGGATGGATAGTAGGGGAAGGGGCTATTAAATATGTAATTTGCCAGCCACTTCCTTTTCTAAATAAACACAGTAAATACCCTCGCTCACTGTGTCCATTCATAACTGAAGAATATCAAACTGTGTTTATTATGCTTCAGTTTGTAAATGAATGGGAAGCCACAGAGCACTTCCCATTCTTTCACTGTCCAGTGTAGCTGAGGCTGCAGAGAAAGTCATGTGTGTTTGAGCTTTGGGGCGCACACCCTAATGTAATAGGCTGTGCACACCTTTGGCAGAGGAAGTGATGTCACCTCTCCTCTCGGCGGTATTTTCGTTCCGGCGAGAAGAGAGAAGACATCACAAGTGAGTTGCACAACAGCACACTGACACCAGTACACATAGGCACCTCAGATCACCCCCCCCCCCCAGCCCGCTGTTACAGTGTCACTGATTGCAGTGATCATATATTTACTGATCACTGCATTTAGTGTCAGTGTGACAGTTAGTGTGACAGGCAGTTAGTGTTAGGTCCAGGGTAGCCCCCTACTCCCCCTAATAAAGGTTTAACCCCTTGATCACCGCCCTAGTTAACCCATTCACCCCCTATTGCCAGTGTCACTAAGCGATCGGTTTTCTGATCGCTGTATTAGTGTCACAGTTGCCGCTAGGTAGCTAGTTTTTTTTGATATTCCGATTTTTTTTTTACTAAAGACACGTGGCTGAATACATTTTGGCCTAAATGTTTGACTAAAATTTAGTTTATTCGATTTTTCTGATAACTAAAAAGTAGAAAATATCATTTTTTTTCAACATTTTCGGTCTTTTTCCGTTTATATCGCAAAAAATATAAATCGCAGAGGCAATCAAATACCATCAAAATAAAGCTCTATTTGTGGGAATAAAAGGAAGCAAATTTCATTTTGGTACAACATTGCATGACCGCGCAATTACCAGTTAAAGCAGCGCAGTGCTAAATTGTAAAAACACCTTTGGGCATTTAGCAGCATATTGGTCTGGGGCTTAAGTGGTTAAAGCAAAACTAAAGGCAATCATTTTTCTAATTTTAGATTTATTTCTTTTTGCCATCTATGTTGCATTGTGGAGATTTCTCTTCATATCCCGTCCCATAGCCAAAACAGGAAAGGAAATTGGTCTCACATAAAGAGAAAAATGTTACATTTATTGGAATTACATAAAAAAATTATAGAAAGAAGAACATGTCTATATGGTACATATTAAAATTGGGGCAAGAAGCTAATAAGGGAACATTTTAACGGTCACTGATATACTAAAATAATGATGGATGGTGTCTAGCCATTTGTAATTTCCAAAAATCGGTATACCAAATATAAGTGTTCTTAAAAAAAAGCCGCAAATGTAATGTGGAGCCTGTGATGGATCGCCTGGGTGCCTATGTCAAGATACAGATTCCTACACTCTGGAACCAGGAACCAGGTATTATAGCTGAATATCGCACCCAAGAACTAGATGACACTAGCTTAGGTGCAAACTGGAACTGGCTTTATTGTAAATTTACACAATATTTCTACAACACAAAATCAGGTAAGAGCCTGATCACATTCAACCACACAATGCAACCTGAATAATGTCATCTGTACATCTAAGGCCACGTACACACGATCAGACCGGTCCGATGAAACTGAAGTGGTCTGATGGTCTGATGTGCGTACACACCATCGGACCACAAATCCGATCAGACCAGAACGCGGTGATGAAATTCAATGCTTCCAAGCATGCGTCGACTTGATTCTGAGCATGCGTGGGTTTTTGGTCTGATGCTTTTGTGTACTAACCATCAAATCTGTCCGTTGGACAGGTGTCCGTCGGACAGATTTTAAAGCAAGTTTTAAAACTTTGGTCCGACGGACAACGGTCCGATAGGCCGTACACACCATCGAATTGGTCCGATCATGTGTACGCGGCCTTACAGTACATCTAATGAACAGCAAACATAAACATAAACACATACATGGTTTGGTAACAAGGTAAAGTGGACACAATGACAGTCACATGTCGAAGGGGATTAGCAGGCAGACAGAAACAATAGGGGACTCGATGAACAATGGTAATTCACACATAGGAGGCACACATGTGAGAAAGACACCTTAGGAAACAGATTATAGCAGGAGACGCCAGTATCAGGCTGTTTTGGGCTGATTACGTTAACATCTGCTATGAGTCTCTGAGTCTGGGGGGGTGAAGCAGTTAATGCTGGTTTGCTATTACCCCAGTAGAAGTCTTTATGAGACGAAACCGGTCGGGTACGCTGGGTCCACTCCCAATTTCTTGCACATTTTTGCTTTATACCCCTACCTACTTCATTGAGGTAGTGGAGTGATTGTGCTTGCATTTTTCTGTGCTGTGTACTTCCATCAGTCTTTCATTTTTGGATTGGAATTGGAATGAGATGTATTGCGGTGGGAATGCCTAATTTTGTAATCTTTTTATAATTTTAATTAAAGTTTGGTACTTTTTTACACTATGAGAATTCCTTTTTTCTCCCTTTTTTTGGGTGTGATAACCTATTGATTGGTTATATGGAATCACATTTTTACATCCCTGAATGCGAGCAATACTTGGAACCTTTGGAAGCCTCCCAGATCTTGGAAGTCCGCTGGTGACATCATACAGAGAATAAAGGAAAGACAGCCTTCAATCTGTCCACGCCTTTGAGACCCTCCGCCGTATGGTGAGTTACGGGTCCACAGAATCTGGTAAGAGTATTTCACCATTTCTATATTACCAAGATTTTTGGATTGCATTCTCTGAGATATGTGAACTTGAATGTACTCACTGGGAAAGGAATTGACATCAGTGCGATCCACAGAGTGTGAGGATCTACATCTTCTTCCTGTGATTGTAATCTCTGACCCAAAGTCAACACCTGGGATCTTTGGGATTATAACTCATACTGTCTCTTTAAAGGACTAAAGTACTGCTCGCAACCCCTTACACTGGGTTATATTTTTTTGTTGTTTGAACTTTATCATTATTATTATTAACTCACACTGATTTTTTGGCTCAAGTTTGAAATATTTGTGGCCTTGTTGCACATTGAATGTACACCATTATTTATGTATATTTTCACTTTTCTTTCCTTTTTTGGCTGATTACCGCCATTTAATGCGATATATATATACACAACTTTGTATTTTTTCTTTGTTTGACCACATTGATCACTTGAGTACGGGTCACCCCTATTATTGTTGGGAAAGGGGACACTCAATCCCTGTCTCCAATACCCACCTCATAAGTGGAGTTATTTTATTATATGTATATATATTTTTTTGGCGCTACACTTGCTTTTTTCACTCATTTTACAACTTTCTTTGTTGTGTTGGCTGCCTATTTTTCACAATAGGGTTTGCGCAATATTTTTACACACATTTTTAATGCTGGTTTGGGCATAGAGGCCCCAAATCTGTATTCGGGTTCTAGGTTCCCAGAGTCGGTGTGTTTCATGGAGACATGGACCTGAATCCAAAGCAAAACAACTCCAAAGGTCCCCAGGCACACACCTTCCAAAGAATAAAGACCCTTCAAAAGCCAGGGCCCATAGTCAGTAGGCAAGAGACTACTCTGCAGTCCCCTCCAAAAGCCCCTGTCCCGGTTGGGTCTGTCACAGGGCCCTGGATTACTGAGTGCCTTCTCAGAGTGCATGAATGTACATAGTACATAAAGAAATAAGCAAATATAACTTACTTGGAAAATGAAATGATGTATCTAGTGTTATTATTTGTTTATGTACACTGTACAAATGCTGCATATATTTGTACTTACTGGTTATATTCTCCTAAACAAGATGAAATGTTAAGAGTTAATTGAGTGCAGCAATATAACAAATTGTCAGTAAATTAGACAAGATGATTTATCTGTTCATATATTCAGTACTTTACCATGTCTCTCACTTCATGAATTTTATATCATAATGCATTTTAAAAGCGCTAACAGACAGGACCAGCGTAGATCTGAAATGCCTTCCAACAGCTGTGAGTTGTCAGCAGTCTCTAAATATACCAAGTAATGAGCATGTGTTTTCAACATAGGGGTTACAGTGTGTGCTGTTAATTGCAAAGAAAGATTAACGTGTATGTCAATAAGGAAGAGAAAATCCATTTGTGCAAATAAACATTCGCAGGGAGTCTGAGCAGTTCGCTCCCAGCTGGGATTTGCCAAGAAGCAGAAGTATGCTTCACCGGCACACTCAATTTTTTCAATGAACTGGTAAAGTGGTTCAAATTAAAACATACATATCACTTCTGGCACTAGCACCACATCGCTTCCTCACAGGAACTATGCCCTCCCCATCTGCTGGGTTATTTCCGGGCACTTTTCAAGATCCAATGGGAATCACACTTTCAGCCCTGGTTCACACTGGGCTGTGGGAGTGAAATTGCGCAAGTTCAGCTGAAATCGCGCAATTTCACTACCTTTGGCAGTCCCGATTTCGGCGCGATTTAGGAGACATCTGTGCATGTTTCTGCACAGATGTCAATGTAAATCGCGTCCTGAAATCGCAAAAAGTAGTACAGGAACTACTTTTTGAAATCGGTGCAGCGCCGCAGATGCGGCATCGCACCGATTAGGACGGTGTCATTGCCGGCAATTGCCGCCGATTTGAAATGCGATTTCACACGATTTTCACACGAACTAAATCGTACCCAGTGTGAACCTGGGCTTAACACTATCCTCATCTAATAAGGAATATGAAACCTGTGTTCTGCTGAATACTCACTTAGTGCTGAACTTGAATACTCTTCTCTGATAGCATGCCGTTTCTGTGCCGAAACTGTTTCAGAAGAACTATATAATGCATTATTTTAATGATAACCTGGGATCTTTAACTGTGTGAAAGATCTACATGTAAATGTTCAGAAAGATTAAAAATTTGGGAGTCGCTGTTTACTAAGTAATCACTAGATCTGGCTGTATTTGACACGAGTTGAACAGGCAGACACTGGCAGATTCATGCCTCATACACACGGAATTTCAGATGAAAAAAGTCTGACGGTATAATTTTATCAGATATTCCGACCATGTGTATGCCCCATCAGACTCTGTATGGAAATTTCTGTTTGGAAAATGCATGCTCGAAAACAAGTCGATGCATGCTCAGAAGCATTGAACTTAATTTTTCTAGGCTCGTCGTAGTGTTGTTTGTCACCGCGTTTTGGACGGTCAGAATTTGGTGTGTTCGTGTGTATGCAAGACAGCTTGAGCATAATTCCGTCTGAAAAACCCGTCGGAGTTTATGCCGACGGAGAAAACGATTGTGTGTACAGGGCATCAGAGTACAGAAGGCTCCTGTGCAAAAACAAGTCTGAAGCTCTCTTTAACTGAGGAGCAGAATATACTCAGGTTCCATTCTGTGAATGTTCAGAAATGTTATTAACCACTTAAGGACCGCCTCCTGCACATATACGTCGGCAGAATGGCACAGCTGGGCACAAGCACGTACAGGTACGTCCTCTTTAAGTGCCCAGCCGTGGGTCGTGGGCGTGGGACCTGCGGACCCGATCGCCGCTGAAGTCCCGCGATCGGTCCCCGGAGCTGAAGAACGGGGAGAGCTGTGTGTAAACACAGCTTTCCCGTTCTTCACTGTGGCGCCGTCATTGATCGCGTGTTCCCTTATATAGAGAAGCACAATCAATGACTTCACACCTACAGCCACACCCCCTACAGTTAGAAACACAGATGAGGTCACACTTAATACCTTGTGGTTAACTCCCAAACTGCAATTGTCATTGTCACAGTAAACAATGCATTTTTAATGCATTTTTTGCTGTGAAAATGACAATGGTCCCAAAAATGTGTAAAAATTGTCCTAAGTGTCCGCCATAATGTCACAGTCATGAAAAAAATCGCTGATCGCCGCCATTAGTAGTAAAAAAAAATGATAAAAATGCAATAAAACTATCCCCTATTTTGTAAACGCTATAAATTTTGCACAAACCAATCGATAAATGCTTATTGCTTTTTTTTTTACCAAAAATATGTAGAAGAATACGTATCGGCCTAAACTGAGGAAAAACTTTTTTTTTTATATGTTTTTGGGGGATATTTATTATAGCAAAAAGTGAAAAATATAGTTTTTATTTCAAAATTGTCGCTCTATTTTTGTTTATAGCGCAAAAAATAAAAACCGCAGAGGTGATCAAATACCACCAAAAGAAAGCTCTATTTGTGGGGAAAAAAAGGACGCCTATTTTGTTTGGGAGCCACGTCGCACGACCGCGCAATTGTCAGTTAAAGTGACGCAGTTGCGAATCGCAAAGACTGGCCAGGTCCTTTACCTGCCTAAAGGTCCGGGTCTTAAGTGGTTAAAGTTCAGATCTAGAATCCAAACCCCATTAAAATCAATTAGAATTAAATGTTTGTTTCCTTTAATGTCCATTTTTCAAGCTAAAAGTCAAGGAATTGGCAAAGAAAGAGCGTGGGGGGCTGGGCACTGACCTGGGGAACATGTACCAAAGAAAATACATTTAAAGAAATTGTAGGTCGACGGGGAGAGGCCATTTTAGAGTGGCTTACATGACAACATAAAAAATACATAGGCCCGGATTCACAAAGCACTTACACTGACGTATCTCCAGATACGCCGACGTAAGTACAAATGTGCGCCATCCTATCTATGCGCCGACCCACAAAGCAAGATACGTTAAAAAATAGGCTTCAGCTGCCCGACCTAACTTTCCTATGCCGCCGTATAGTTGACGCATATTTACGCTGGACGCATGTGGCACTCCCATTGATTTTCAATGCAAATATGCAAATGAGGCAAATACGGCCATTCACAAACGTACTTGCGCCCGGCGCATAATATACGCGGTTTGCATAAGTCGTACGTCCGGCGTAAAGTTATTCCCCATATAGGAGGCGCAACTCATGCAAAGGTATGGACCAGGGAACGAATGCCGTCAAATTTTACATAGTTTACGTTGTACGTGAATAGGGCTGGGCGTAGGTTACGTTCATGTCGTAGGCAGTGATTCGACATTATTGTGAGCATGCACACTGGGATGCGTCCAAGGTACGACGTATGCGCAGTTCGTTTTAAGTACTTGTGTGACGCTCGACCCATCATTTGCATGGGGTCACGCTTCATTTAAATGTATCACGCCCACTTCCAGCCCACTTCCACCTACTTTGACTTAGGCCGGCTTACGTCTACGAATTTACGTTACGCCGGCGCAACGTTGGGAGCATTTGCTTTGTGAATTCCATGCTTCCCTCTCCGCGCTGCGTCGGCGTAGCGTAAAAGACATACGTTACGGCGGCATATATATGTGCCAATGTATGGGAATCCGGGCCATAATTCTTTGTAGTAGGTAGTTTTTGAAAAAATAAAGGATTTGTGTGTAAGCAGTAATAAGCCTTAACCACTTAAGCCCCAGACCAATATGCTGCTAAATGCCCAAAGGCGTTTTTACAATTTGGCACTGCGTCGCTTTAACAGACAATTGCTCGGTCGTGTGACGTGGCTCCCAAACAAAATGTGCGTCCTTTTCTTCCCACTAATAGAGCTTTCTTTTGATGCTATTTGATTGCCTCTGCGATTTTAATTTTTTGCGCTATAAACAAAAAGAGAGCGACATTTTTGAAAAAAAAAACATTTTTTTTTACTTTTTGTTATAAGAAAAATCAAATAAATTAAATTTTATTCAAACATTTAGGCCAAAATGTATTCAGCCACATGTCTTTAGTAAAAAAAAAAAATCGCAATATAAAAAAAAAAAAAAATTAGCTACCTAGCGGCAACAGTGACACTAAGGCCTCGTACACACGATCGGACATATCCGATGAAAACGGTCCGCGGACCATTTCCATCGGATATGTCCGATCGGGAGTTTGATCCGATGGCGTGTACACACCATCGGATCAAATTCCCCGCCGCCGGACGGCACGGTGACGTGGCGGTGACGCGGCGGTGACGTTGACGCCGCCACGTCACCTCCACGTCACCGCACCAGGAAATTAAACACTTCCGCGCATGCGCCGAATACATTCGGCGGCGGCGCGGCGGCGGTGGGGGACGACATGTCTGCTGGTAAGTGTACTAACCAGCAGATATGTCGGGCGGACAGATTCCCACCGGATAGATTTCAAAGCATGCTTTGAAATCTGTCGGGTGGAGAAATCTGTCCGCTAGCCCATACACACGAGCGGAGATGTCTGCTGAAACGGTCCATCGGACCGTTTTCAGCGGACATATCCCCTTGTGTGAACGAGGCCTAATACAGCGATCAGAAAACCGATCGCTTAGTGACACTGGCAATAGGGGGTGAAAGGGTTAACTAGGGCGGTGATCAATGGGTTAAACCTTTATTAGGGGGGGTACAGGGCTACCCTGGACCCAACACTAACTGCCTGTCACCCTAACTGTCACACTGACACGAAATGCAGTGATCAGTAAATATATGATCACTGCAATCAGTGACACTGTGATAGGGGGCTGGGGGGGGGGGTGATCGGAAGGGGTTAAGTGTGCCTATGTGTGTGGTGTCAGTGTAGTGTTGGTGCGACTTATTGTGATGTCTTCTCTCCTCTCGTCGTATTAAAAATACCGCCGAGAGGAGAGCTGACATCACTTCCTCTGCCAGTGTTTACATTACACTGGCAGAGGAAGTCACACGGCGGAGGCTCGGCAGATTGGCTGGGAGCGAGGGGGCGGACAAAAACGAACAGCCGCCCCTTAATCCCAGATCGCTCCTACAGGTAAGACGCCCTCCGCATGTAGCGCGGGGGGGGGTCCCGATCGGACCCCCGACCCGCAAGAAGGCAGGGACGTACATGTAGGCCCATCTGCCTGTTCGTGCCATTCTGTGGACGTACATATACATGCGGCGGGCGTTAAGTGGTTAAAGGAGTTGTAAATAAATAAATAAAAATTGCTGAAATGACTGTTTACAGGGTATAGGGACATAATAGTTAACTGATTCCTTTTAAAAATGATTAAAAATAGATAAAAATCAATCATATAATGTACCTGTAGTTTCTAGTTTCATTTTTGCATGTTGTTTCCTGCCTCTCTGCATTACAGAGCATACAGAGCCATAGAGCAGTGATGGTTTGGAAAACAAAACTAGACACACAGTAATCACACCTCCTTGAAGTTAGTGACCACAGAGAGAAAGCTCCCAGCACTGTGGTCATCAGGAAACAGACAACCAGGAAGTGTGGAGATCAGAGAAGAATTACAGCAACTTGAGAGCAAAAACAAACAATAAGGACAAGAAAACAGAACTGCATTATATAATTTATAAAAAAATGTTTTCCCTAAATTGCTTCCTTTACCTTACTGCAGTCCTCCTTCACTTACCTCATACTTCGATTTTGCTTTTAAATGTCCTTATTTCTTCTGAGAAATGCTCACTTCCTGTTCTTCTGTCTGTAACTACACACCGTAATGCGAGGCTTTCTCCCTGGTGTGGAGAAAGCCTCTTGAGGGGGGAGGGGGCAAGCAGGCAAGTCAGGACACTCTCTACTTTGCAGATAGAGAAAGGAGCTGTCAGGGATCAGATGGGAGACTGATTTGATGAGGTCGGCCTCTCTTATATCTCCTGTCCTGGCTCCGCTGAAGGTGAGACAGAGGAAGCCGAAGGACAAGAGGTGTCACGTACCTGGTAGGAGTCTGATGTGAAGAGGTCGGCCTCTCTTGTATCTCCAACCAGAGCCCCTCTGAGGGTGAAACAGATGGCGTTCAGGTGGGAGGAACACGAGTGCCTGATGGTATTTGCTTGAGTGCCGTCGGATGCAGGAAGGGCAGAGAACCCCAGATGAGCAGCAGACACAGGGCTAGAGCCCCTAGCAAATCAGGAGGACCTGCGGCGGGAGCCTTGGAAGCAGGAGTCTTAGGATGGCCGGTTGGCAGCAGGCAGGCAGTGAAGTACAAGGGATCGAGCAGAGGCGAGGTCAAAGGTCACAGGCCGGGTCGTCAGCAGGCAGGCGGCAGAGTATACAAGGGTTTAGCAGGAGCAAGGTCAAGGTCACAAGCCGAGTGGTTTAAACAGGTATCGTGGTGAGATATACAGGCGTCAGGAATTCAGGAATCATAGAAGACCGGTCAGCACCGCCCAGATATCAGAGCGTTCTTTAAATAGGTTAAGAGGGGTCAGGAACGCCCCCTGCGTGAGCGCGCCGTCCGCCGCACCCGCGCATGCGCGGAAGTGCGCCGTTGCGGTTGGTGGATGCGCGCATGTGCGCGCAAATGCGCGCCATTGGTCAACAATGTATTTTGCGTTCCAGGTATGCGCGCATGCGCGCGTGTGCGTGCCAACGGCGTTTCTGTCCTTTCCTTACAAGAGGGATACAAGTGCCTGGAGAAGGAGGTCCCCGGAGAACAGCTTGGCAGGGTTCAGCGGCCTGAAGAAGACTGTGGTGAGCTGAGCAGGAACAGGTAACAGCCAGGCAGGTAACCGAGGGTTAATAGTAACCAGGAACATGGACAGGAACAAGGTCTTAGGGATAGCCAGGTTCGTCAGCAGGCAGGCAGTGAGGTACCAAATCATAGACAGAGCCAGAGTCAGGGACGGAGCCAGGTCAGAGATGGGCATCAGTACAGGAACAGAACACAGAGCCAAGGTCACAAGCAAGCCGGGTCTAAATACTGGGAGGACACACAGGATCAGAGCAGGATTCAGGAACATAGCTTAAGATCAGTCAGCAAAGCACAAAATAGGCTGTCTGGTGCCTAAAGGAATTAGGCTTGTACGTGTGCGTGCGTGCTCGCGCCTGTGCGAAAGCGTGCTCGCAATTGCGGACTCTGCCGCGCCTGTGTGCCATTCTATGGCAAAGGCTATGCGCTTGCGCACATCTGTGTGCAAAACGTCTCACAGGAGTTCCCTGACAGGAGCTGTGTGTTAGTGGGCGTCCTGACTCTCCTGCTCGCCCCCCCCTCAAAAGGCTTTCTTCACACCAGGAAGAAAGCCTCGCATTACGGTGTGTAGGTACAGAGAGAAGAACAGGAAGTGAAGATTTCTCAGAAGAACTAAGGGCATTTAAAAGCAAAAACGAAGGATGAGGTAAGTGAAGGAGGACTGCACTAAGGTAAAGGAAGCTATTTAGGGGGGGGGGATCTTTCACAACCCCTTTAATTAAGCATAGGAAGAAACCAAGGCAACACAGAAAAAAACTATTCTGTGTTATAAACTTAGAATAGCTCACTCTGCTCTCACTGAATCCATTGAGGTAGGATAGAGTAGTATCACTGCTCTCGGACACAGCTCTGAATCAAGATCAGGGTTAGGTATTTGGGGAGGCAGGTGCACACAGAAGGTTTTTTATCTTAATGCAGAGAATGCTGCATTAATGCTTTCCCAACAAGTGTCCAGTCACTATGTCTTATTTAACAGTATAAAGCAGGGGTGTCAAACACAATTTTATTGCTGCCCACATTAGCAGTATGGTTGCCCTCACAGGGCTGGTTGTATCTGGAGTGATTCTATGTACAGATTGTAGGGTTCAGGAGTGCATTACATACTGAGTGCAGAGTTCAGGATTACGCAGAGTGCAGGGCTCAGGGGTGAGCCATGTACAGAGTGCAGATTTCATGGGTGCGCTATGTAAAGAGTTCAAGGTTCAGGAATGCATTATGGATACAGTGCAGAGTTAAAGGGTACAGGGGCGGACTGACCATTGAGGAACTCGGGCACTGCCCGAGGGCCCCATGCCACTAGTGGGCCCCATCAGGGTTGCCAGGCTCAATAAAACCAGGGACAGTATGTAAAAATCTGTGTTTTTTTTTACATCTGTCCCTGATATGTCCAAAACCTGCTTTTGATGTGAAAATCCCGAGATTTTAGCTGCCCCGTCTCTGCACTGCCACCTGGCCTGGTGGCCATCTGTAAGCCGGGGGCCCCATAATCTTCTATTGCCCGGGGGGCCCCATGAGTTGTCAGTCCGCCCCTGAAAGGGTACACTACATTTAGAGTGCAGAGTTCAGGGGTGTGCTACATGCAGAGTGCTGAGTTCAAGAGTTTGCTATGTGCAGGGTTTAGGGGTACGATATGCACAGTGTGCAACTCCAGCTCCAACCCCCCCCCCCCCAAAACTTCCTCATATCTCTAATCTCTCCTGCCTCACCTGGCTCTAGTACTTCCATGCATAATTGGAGATTGTATTCTCTCGCTCTCCCCACCATCAGTGGGTGCAGGGATTCATGGGCCTTATGTTTGATATATGTGGTCTAGGGCAGTGGTCATCAACCCTACCCCACAGGGCCCACTAACAGGCCAGGTTTTAAGTATTACCTTGGGGAGATGCAGACTAGAATACTGCAATCACTGAGCAGCAAATGATATCACCTGTCATGTATTTCAGTTATCTTGAAAACCTGGCCTGTTAGTGGGCCCTGTGGGGTAGGGTTGATGACCACTGGTCTAGGGGATGTCTTTTGAAAGTTTATTTGCTTGCAGAACTGGTAATGGAGGAGGGGGCTGTGGGGTGATTTGGGATACTCAAAAATGTCTGGTATTAGTAGCAGAGGACTCTTTTCTTTTAGTAACAGTAGCAGTAGTTAAGGCAGACTGGACAGGCCACAGGTTCGCAGCTGGGGACCATGAAGTAGCTTTGGCATGAGTAAAAACAGACTGAAACAGTCTAAATGTTTACAGCTAGGGACAATAAAGTAGGTTTAGCACAGGTAAACGCAGTAAGGATGAGCTTGATGTTCTAATCAAACGTAAGTTTGACTCAAACATCGGATGTTCGCCTGTTCGCCAAACAGTGAAAATGATGGGGCATTCACAGGTAATTTGAGCGCCAAGTGCATTGCTGTATGATTGGCCAAATAATGCACCTGATCTGTATGCTTGGCCAATCACAGCATGCTATGCTGAGAGAGCCACAATTGGCCAAAGGCAGGGTGCCTTTGGCCAATCATGGCTCAGGCTCAGGGGGACAAAGTCCATACTCCACACTATATAAGGCTTCTTACATAGTGGCCGTGTATAGTGTATGGATATAGATAGATTAAACTAGATTAGGCAGGCAGGTTAGTTTCAGTGTATATATATATAAATATATATATATATATATATATATACACACACACACACACAGCCTAGTATTTATATATATATATATATATATAATAAAAAAAAAAATATTTTTTAGGAAAACTTATGTTGCCTGATCCCTCTGTACCATAGCCATAGGTAAGCCCCATCCACCATAGCGGATATTGGAAACCATGGGGATGTAGTGGACAAGTACACCTGTTCCCTCCTGCCTTATACACATAGGGCCAGATTCAGATACATTTTCGTATCTTTACGGCAGCGTAGCGTGTGTTCTTTACGCTACGCCGCCGCAACTTAGAGAGGCAAGTGCTGTATTCACAAAGCACTTGCTCCCTAAGTTATGGCGGCGTAGCATAGATGGGCCGGCGTAAGTCCGCGTAATTCAAAGTAGGTGGAAGGTGGCGTGATACATGTTAATGAACTGTGACCCCATGTAAATGAGGTACCGAACGAACGGCACATACGCCGTCAGTGGACGTATCCCAGTGCGCATGCTCCAAAATCATGTCGCAAATACTCAATGCTTTCGACGTGAACGTCACTTACGCACAGCCCTATTCGCGTACGACTTATGCAAACGACGTAAACGACGTACAATTCTACGCTGTTCCGACGTCCATACTTAAAGCGGAAGTTCACCCTTATATTTCACTCTCTATGAGCCTTACTGTCTCCCAGTGACCATTACAAATCAGTGTTTTTTTTTTTATAAAGGCTTACCTTTATATTTTCGCCAATGTTGCCTGTCAATCACCTCTCCCCGCGGATTATTGGGCGTGCCTATCTTTCCCCCGATGCGCAGAGTCTCCTGGGAATTAGATGTGATGTTCCCAGGAGACGATCTCTCTTGAAATCCCGCGATATTACCGCGGTCACGTGACTCGGCAAGCCAGCATTCACCGCCGTATCCCGGAAATGATTAGTGCTGGGCTTCAACGTGCCCAGCGTGCCATGAATGAAGATGGAAACTGCCTGAAGACTGAAATCTAAGTTATCGTTTGGCAGTAGAATCGCATACTGGGGGCCAAGAAATCGGGACACACGGGCTGCTATTTAACACAGGTAAGAGGAGCCTAAAACTTTAAAAAAAAAAAAACGAAAAACGAGTGAAAGACCGCTTTAACATTGCCTGCGCCTCATATAGCAGGGGTAACATTACACCGGTCATACGCCTTACGCAAGCGACGTATATCAATGCACCGGGCGCACGTACGTTCGTGAATCGGCGTATCTTGCTCATTTGCATATTTTTAATGGGAACTGCCTAATGCGTCTAGCGTAACTATGTGCCCACGATACGCCGGCGTAGGCAAGTTACGCCGGACGACTGAAGCCATGTTTTTCAGCGTATCTTGCTTTCCGAATCGGTGTAAAGATGTGACGGCACACATTTGTATTTACGGCGGCGTATCAGGAGATACGCCGGCGTAGATTCTTTCTGAATCTGGCCCATACTTTTTTACTCTTATGCCCCGTACACACGGTCGGACTTTTGACTGGCCAAAAAAAGGATTTTTAATAACAGCTTACCTGTAAAATCCTTTTCTTGAAGTACATCACGGGACACAGAGCGCATAGCCATTACATATGGGTTATATGGGTACCTTCAGGTGTGGACACTGGTGTAATCAACTTCACAGGAAGTTCCTCCCTATATAACCCCCTCCCACTGAGAGTGCTTCAGTTTTGTAGCAAGCAATTTCTCCGAGGTTACACAATGTTCCCCAAAAGAGGGGTGGGAGCTCTGTGTCCCGTGATGTACTTCAAGAAAAGGATTTTACAGGTAAGCTGTTATTAAAAATCCTTTTTTCTTTATCGTACATCACGGGACACAGAGCGCATAGCCATTACATATGGGATGTCCCAAAGCAATGCTCCATGAAGGGAGGGAGACCGTAAGGCCAAAAATAGCCAAACAAAAAACATTATCAGGAGGTAAAATAGCTCCACCAACAGAAAAAAAGGGGGCGTGAACCGGGACAGAGGATTTTATACTGCTGCCCGTAGGACCGCCTGCCCAAATGCTGCGTCCGTAGCCTTTGCGACGTCCAACTTATAAAATTTAGTAAACGTATGTACGGAAGACCAGGTTGCCGCTTTGCAAACCTGTGCCATAGAGATCTGATGGTGTGCCGCCCAAGAGGCACTCATGGCCCTCGTAGAATGGGCCTTAACTGATAAGGGAGGTGGAACGCGCTTCAGACCATAGGCCTGAAAAATCAGCTGCTTAATCCACCTAGCCAAGGAAGACTTGGCAGCCGGCTGACCCCTTTTTGGGGCCATCCGGAAGAACGAAAAGCACATCTGTTTTCCGAATCTTCTCTGTAGCCTTGAGATAAACCCTCATGGCTCGGACCACGTCCAAAGTATGAAGCAGTCTTTCCTCTCTGGACTGGGGAGTAGGAAAGAAGGATGGTAGGACTAGGTCCTGATTCAAGTGAAAACTGGATATGACCTTAGGAAGGAAAGAAGGATGAGGCCGCAGAACCACTCTGTCCTTATGCAGAATCAGGTACGGTTCCCTGCAAGACAAGGCTGCCAGCTCGGAGACCCTTCTGGCCGAAGCCATAGCCACCAAGAAAACCAACTTTCGGGTTAGCAGCACAAGAGGGATTTCTGTCAGAGGTTCAAACGGCTGCCTTTGTAAAGCTGACAAGACCAGATTTAAATTCCAGGGGCAGAGGGGAGCTCTAATAGGGGGATTCACATGCAAGACCCCCTGCAAGAAGGTTTTCACAAGCGAATGCGTGGCCAAAGGCCTTTGAAACCATATTGATAAGGCAGACACCTGCCCCTTTAGAGTACTAAGAGCCAACCCCTTGTCAACGCCAACCTGGAGGAATCGCAAGATCCTGTCAATAAAAAACTTGCGAGGATGCCCTCCTTGAGACTCGCACCACTCCACATAGGTCCTCCAGACTCTGTAATAGATATTTCTAGAGACTGGCTTTCTAGCCTGAATTAACGTAGATATGACTTGGGCTGAGAGGCCTCTGCCCTTAAGAATTAGGGATTCAGCCGCCAAGCCATCAAATTTAGCTGCTGTGAAGCAGGGTGGTAGATCGGGCCCTGAGACAGCAGATCTGGGCGCAGGGGAGTGGCCACGGTGCCCCTACTGACATCCTCACGATGAGTGCGTACCAAGCCCTTCTGGGCCAGGCTGGGGCCACCAGGATCACCGGCCTGCGCTCCACCCTGATCCTTCGTAGAAGGCGGGGAATCATCTGTAGTGGAGGGAACGCATACAGGAGAGAAAACTGGTGCCAGGGGCAAACCAACGCATCGGTCCCGTAGGCCGAGGGGTCCCTGGCTCGGGATACGAATTTGTCCAATTTCTTGTTGAATCTTGTTGCCATGATGTCCACATCGGGAACTCCGAATCTTTGGCAAATCTCTTGGAATACCTGGGGGTGAAGAGACCACTCTCCCGGGAGTAAATGTTGACGACTCAAAAAATCTGCTTGAGAATTGTCTATCCCTGGGATGAACACTGCTGAGATGCAGGGTACATGGGCTTCGGCCCATGAGAAAATCAGGTTTACTTCCCTTTGAGCCGCTAGGCTCCTTGTGCCCCCCTGGTGGTTTATGTATGCCACCGCCGTGGCATTGTCGGACTGTATCCTTACTGGCAGACCCTGCAGGGGGAGAGTCCAGGCGACCAGGGCCAACCGAGCAGCTCTGATCTCTAGGACATTGATGGGAAGCAGACTTTCTGCCTCTGACCACTGTCCCTGCTGGGTCCGTTTTACTAAGATTGCCCCCCAACCTGTTAGGCTGGCATCTGTGGTTACTATTTTCCACGTGATGGGGCAAAAGGTTTTCCCTTTTGACAATTTTTGAGGGACCAGCCACCAGTACAGGCTGCGCCTGACTCCTGGGGAAAGACCTAATGGACGGTCTAATGCCTGTATGGACCTGTTCCAAGCAGAGAGAATAGCTGTCTGGAGAACACTGGTATGGATCTGGGCATAGGGCACTGCTTCGAAGGCGGCTACCATCTTTCCCAGCAGTCGCATGCATAGGCGAATAGTCGGCCTCTTTTTGCCTAGGACTATTTGAATTGTTTGAGTCAATGACCTGATCTTTTCTTGAGGTAAAAATATCCTCTGGCATTCTGTATCTAACCGAAGGCCTAGATATTCCAACTGTCTTGTGGGTTGCAACCTCGATTTTCCTTGGTTCACAACCCACCCGAATTCTTGTAGATGCCGAACTGTGCGGACTACTGCATGATTGAGGTTGGAAGCTGATCTGCCGATAACCAGGAGATCGTCCAGGTATGCCAGGACCAAAATGCCTTCTGTCCTTAGGACGGCTAGCACCGGGGCTAACACCTTTGTGAATACCCGCGGAGCTGTTGCCAACCCGAAAGGGAGGGCTACGAACTGGAAATGACTTTGATCTATCATAAAACGAAGAAACTTGTGATGTGCTGGGTAGATCGGCACATGCAGATATGCATCCTTTATGTCTATAGATGCTAGAAAGTCGCCTTGATGCAGGCTGGCTGTCACTGAACGTATGGAATCCATACGAAAGGTCTGAATCTTTAGAAAGCGATTTAGGCGTTTGAGGTCTAGGATAGGCCTGACGTCGCCATTGGGTTTTGGTATAATAAAAAGGTTGGAGTAGAATCCCAGACCCCTTTCTTGGGTTGGTACTTCTACAATTACTCCTTGGAGCAAGAGGCGATCCAACGCCTTTACGAGAGAGGCCCTCTTTAACGGGTCGCTTGGAAGACTTGACCCCTGAAAATGAGGAGGGGGGATTTCTCGAAACTCTAGTTTGTAGCCTGTGGCTACCACGGACCGAACCCAAGAGTCGGGAATTCTGGCCTTCCAGACTTCGGAGAAAAACTGAAGTCTTCCCCCCACCCAAGAGAGTGGGGGCGCCCCTTCCTGAATCTGACTTGATGACTGGTTTAGCCGGCTTGCGAGACCAGGGCCTCTTGTTTGCCGCGGCTTGTCCCTGTGGGCGGCTATTAACTGCTGAACGCCCGGGAGGCCGTCGATACTGACGGGAAGTTGAAGGGGCCGAGCCTGCAAAGGCCTGTCGTTTAAACGCGGGCCCACGCGGTCTTTTCTTGACCGGTAAGGAAGAACTTTTACCACTTGATATGGTTTGGATATATTTATCTAGGTCTTCACCGAATAGTCTTTTCCCATGAAAGGGAAACCCTGCTAAAAGCTTTTTGCAGGGTGCCTCTGCTGACCAGTTCTTTAGCCACGAAAGACGACGCATGTGAACCACCAGCAGAGATAACCGGGATGCCTGTTGGATGGAGTCCTTAATAGCATCTACTGCAAAGCAGAGAGCCCTAGGGAAATCTGCTAATTCACGAGTTTGCTGAGCCGGCATGTCCTTTAATATCTGTTTTGCCTGATCCTTTAAGGCCTGACAAACGCCAATGGCTGCCACCGCTGGCTGAACCATGGCACCTACTGTGGTGAAAGAAGCCTTCAGTAGGGTCTCTAATTTTTTGTCGACCGGATCCTTGAACATCTGGACATTTTCAACCGGACAGGTCAGGGATTTATTCACGCAGGAAATGGCCGCGTCCCCTGTGGGGAGTGCCCATTTCTTTAAAAATTCCTCTTCCATAGGATAGAGAATAGAGAACCTCTTAGGAGGGATAAAGATCCTATCAGGTCGAGCCCAATCCTGGTAAATCACGTTCCGCAGAAGGGGGTGAATCGGAAAAGACACACAAGTTAATGGAGCCTTTAAAGAACCCAATGAGGATACCACAGGGGCTACTAGTTCTGGCACTGGAAGTTTAAAAGCAGTGCGAACTATATCGGTCAAAGACTGGATCCACAGGCTCTCCGCTTGAGAGGCCGAAAAATATTCATCTACAGTGGAACCCTCCATGTCTGAACCGTCGGGACTTGGGTCTGCTTGATCCCCTTGTGGGTCCCGTTCCTCCGAAGAGGAGACCTCCGCATCTGAAAACACCAAACTAGGTGAGGGGGATCTAGCCCGTTTGCTACTTGGCAAAGGGCGGGCAAACAAAGCAGTTAACCTTTTCTCTAGCCCACCCAGGGTGGTCGCTAGCATTTCTTCCGTTACGTAAACGGGAACGGGTGGATCGGGGGCCGCCTCTGCCCCCAGCACCCCCAATGGCTCTTGTACTATGCTACTCGGTGGTCTAACTGGTGAGGGTGGGGCCGTTGAAGCCTGGCCCAAATCCTCTGACCCCGATGGAGACCCCTTTTGTTTCTTGGCACCTTTTGCAGCCTTGGCTGGTCCTGATCCCTTTGGAGCCATTGCACAACCTTGAGTCACCCCTATAGCCAACACCTGACTGTTGTAGCTAGGAGTAATTAATATGAGAACAGGCTGAGGAAAATGAAAAATTTTGTATATATATATATATATATATATATATTTTTTTTTTTACCCGCCTGGGAGGTGGCAATACTGAGGAAAACCTGTGAGTATTGCAACACCAATGCCCGTTAGCCGGAGTCCAAGGTTGACTCAGATACTGCTGGATCTAAGGCTGAGTCCCTTTAAGCAAAAAAACTCTTCTTTTTTTTTTCTGGTCAATAGTGGAACTAAGTCCTAGACCTGAAGATCCACAAACCGCCACTGGGTGTCACTGTGGCCAAAAGACCCAGCTGCGCGCTCTGTGTCCTTCTTCCTCTGCTTCCAGGAGGGAAAAGACCAGCCAGAGAGAAACGTTTTACTTTTAACTGACCCTGACGCTGCTGGCCCGCCCCCCCAACGCACGCCGACGCTATAAAAGGCGGCGTGCACGCGCCCCCGCGCGCGCGCCCCCCCCCCCCCCCACGCTGAACAACATGGAGGAAGCAGAGAGCAGAGGAAAAGCATGGACCAGCGCCAGCAGCACCAACAGACACCAGGTAAGCACTAATCCTTACTGTAGTGCACACAGAGAGGAAGCTGTCCCCATAGGCTTCCTAAGAAACAGGAGGTTTCACCAGCAATTCCCTCTTTATAGTACGTGGGGCTGCAGTATCAATGCTAACAGGCAGACCTGGGGTGAGTAGCAAATATATATCTTAAACAAGTATACATATATCTACATGTTATCTGGGTAAACATTAGTACATCCCATCCTGCCTAAAAAGACATAGTGGAGATAGTGGCTGATGCACAAGCATACCATTAGCCAACCCAGAACCCCCAGGGGGATACCTACTGTCGAACCAAGTCCCGCAGGTTCCCTCTTACCTGCTCCACGCCGCAGGGTATTGCAAACTGCAAGAGGCCCAATCTTCTCCCATCTCCGTGGGTATTGTCTCGGACCTTCAGGGACCGGGGTCCTGTGTTTAAGGAACCCACACCCCTGGACCTATATAGCATCCTGGCATCAGTAGCGTTTAGTCCTGGGAGAGACCAAGGCACTGGAGCCCAGAATCCAGCCCTCCAAGGAGAGGCATTATAGGCAACACCCCACGCAGGCAGGGCCCGGGTACCGTACTCCTTGGCTTTGAAGCACTTCGGACGGATCCGGCTAGCTATCCTGGGTCCCGAGACCTCCGAGGGACAGCTAGACGTGACCAACACCTAAGACACTGGAGAAAAAACTGAAGCACTCTCAGTGGGAGGGGGTTATATAGGGAGGAACTTCCTGTGAAGTTGATTACACCAGTGTCCACACCTGAAGGTACCCATATAACCCATATGTAATGGCTATGCGCTCTGTGTCCCGTGATGTACGATAAAGAAATAACATCGGAATTCCGACAGAATTCCATTGGAGTAAAAGAGAACATGTTCTCTATCTAAACTCTGACGGAATTCCTCAGAATTTCCAATGAAAAAAGTCCGATGGGCATACACACGATCAGAATTTCCGATGGAAAAAGTCAGACAGACTTTTTCCATCGAAAATTCCGATCGTGTGTACGGGGCATTAGTGGCCAATAAGTATGTGTGTGAGGAAGCATAGGGGTAGTAAAGCTATAGGGCCAGATTCAGGTAGAGTTACTCTGGAGTATCAGTGATACTCCAGCCTAACTCTCACTTTGAGCCGGCGTTTCTGTTTTCTGTAGTCAGAAAACAAGAAACGCCGGGTTGGAGTTCCTATACGAGCGGCGTAATTGTATTTCGCCGTCGTTTAGGAACTGCAATTTTAAAAATGTCGCTGGGGGCGTTCCCGCTGATTAACGCCGAGAATATGTTAATCAGCGAGAATCGGCAGTTCACGATCGTATTCGTGCCCGACGCAGTGACTTTCCGACGTTTCCATAAGAGATACGCGGCGTAAAGATAAAGCAGCCCCCTAGTGGAGTATCCTATGTTAAGTATGGCCGTCGTCATTGCGTCGAAAAAAAAAATTTGAGTCGTTTGCGTAAAACGTCCGTGAATGGGGATTGACGTCATTGACGTTCCCTGACAGAATTTGGAGCATGCGCACTGACAGTCGACGCATGCGCAGTACGTTCGCCGTGGGATCGCGCCTAGTTATAATAATACACGCCCCCTACCCGCCCAATTTGAATTCCGCCGGCTCATTTTCGCTACGCCGCCGCAACTTTAGGAGCAAGTGCTATGTGAATAACAGTACTTGCTCCTAAAGATTCGGCGGAGTAACATAAATGACTTACGTTACTCCAAAATAAAGAACCGCTCTCCTACCTGAATCTGGCCCATAGCCTTTATCTTTCATAACTTCCAGAATTCAGGTATAGCAGTGTAACTTTAATGCTGCTTTGGATAAGACCAGGGACCTCTAGATACCTGCACATTATCTCTGACAGCTTTTTTTATTCATGGCAGAGTTGTTTAAAATGCATTTATTGACTGCCGTCCTTTAGGGCTTTCTGATAGCCCAGGAAGGGGTGCATTGTACATGTTGTTTCAAAAGCCTATGTACAGATATTTTACCATTATGGTGGTTGTAGATAGTTGTAAAAACAGTACAAAAAGTACCAAAAACAAAAAGTACATAACTCCAGCAACAAATGTGCCTTTTTACAAACAAAAATGTTGAGTGCTCCACTTCATACTCTGGGAACCAATACTATTCTATTTAATTTGTTCTGAAGCCGCCCAGATGCCATTATTGCTAATTATAACTGTTGTTAACTGTTGCTAGTTGTAATTGTTACAAAACTGCAAGGACATTACTAATACAGAAAAGCAGATAGAGAACACAACATTCCAGTGTAGGAGGATGTCCTGAACACTTCCTGACTGTTCACAGCTTCCTGACTTAAATTATTAAAAAATAATACTTATCATCTCCAACATATTAAAATGTTGAAACAAAGACCATGTGCTGCAGGTTTTCAATAAACCAATGTGCACGTTGTTTACTTCACTTGCACACATGATTCTTGTTGCATGATTTCTAAACATACATTTTTAAATATATATACAGTATATTATAAAAGTGAGTACACCCCTCACATTTTTGTAAATATTTTATTATATCTTTTCATGTGACAACACTGGAAATGACACTTTGCTACAATGTAAAGTAGTGTACAGCTTGTATAAACAGTGTAAATTTGCTGTCTCCTCAAAATAACTCCACACAGCCATTAACCACTTGCTTACTGGGCACATACACCCCCCTCCTGCCCAGGTGAAATTTCAGTTTCCGGCACTGTGTCGTTTTAACTGACAATTGCGCGGTCGTGCGACGTGTGGGGTTGCCACCTCATCCCTTTAAAACCGAACACACATTAATTACACAGGTTCTGTGGCTGATTAAGGTGGTAATTACACTCACTTGGTACCTTTATCTGCATTAAAGTATCCTCAGAACCTGTGTAATTCATATGTGTTCGGGTTTAAAGGGATGAGGTGGCAACCCTAGCGACGTGGCTCCCAAACAAAATTGAGCTTTCTTTTGGTGGTATTTGATCGCCTGTGCGGTTTTTATTTTTTGCGCTATAAACAAAAAAGAGCGACAATTTTGAAGAAAAATACAATATTTTTTACTTGTTGCTATAATAAATATCCCATTTAAAAAATAAAATAAAAATGTATTTCTCAGTTTAGGGCGATAGGTATTCTTCTACATATTTTTGGTAAAAAAAAAAAAATCGCAATAAGCGACTGGTTTGCACAAAAGTTATAGCGCTTACAAAATAGGGGAGAGAATTATTATTTTTTATTTTTTATTTTTTAATATAAATGGCGGCGATCTGCGATTTTTATTAGTACTGCGATGTTATGGCGGACACATCGGACACTTTTGACACATTTTTGGCGCCATTCACATTTATACTGCGATCAGTGCTATAAATATGCACTAATTACTGTATAAATGTGACTGGCATTGAAGGGGTTAACACTAGGGGGTGAGGAAGGGGTTAAATGTGTATCCTAGGTGTGTTCTAACTGTGGGGGGAGGAGGGGTGACTGGGGGGGTGACCGATCTGTGTCCCTATGTACAAGAGACACAGATCGGTCTCCTCCTCTCCAGAGACAGGACGCTGTCTCTGTGTAAAAACGGCAATGAGAGATGATCTATTAGATTATCTCTCATTCGCCGCACAGATCGCATCGCAAACGGCCACTCTGACTGGCCGTTTGCCGCGATCTGTGATTGCCCGTGTCCAAGGGACACTGACAACACAGGGCTTTCCCGCAGCGCGCTCTACAGCGCGTGCTGGGAACGCCCAAAGGGGCGGCCTTCAAAAGATGGCATGTTGGATATTCAGACCCGCGCTGTTGCCGTCATTCGACGATAGCGCGGGTCTGAAGTAGTTAATGTCTAAACTGCTGGCAACAAAAGTGAATACACCTCTAAGTAAAAATGTCCAAATTGGGTCCAATTAGCCATTTGTCCTCCCAGTGTCATGTGACTTGTTAGTGTTACAAGGTCTCAGGTGTGAATGGGGAGCAGGTGTGTTAAATTTGGTAGTATCTCTCTCACCTCTCTCATACTGGTCACTGAAAAAGTTTAACATGGCACCTCATGGCAAAGAACTCTCTGAGGATCTAAAAAAAAGAATTGTTGCACTACATAAAGATGGCCTAGGCTATAAGAAGATTGCCAAGACACTGAAACTGAGTTGCAGCGTGGTGGACAAGACCATACAGGGGTTTAACAGGACAGGTTCCACTCAGAACAGACCTTACCATGGTCGACCAAAGAAGTTGAATGCATGTGCTCAGCGTCATATCCAGAGGTTGTCTTTTGGAAATAGACATATGAGTGCTGCCAATTGAATGGGTGGGGGGTCAGCCAGTCAGTGCTCAGACCATACAGTACGTCACATACTACATCAAATTGGTCTGCATGGCTGTCCTCCCAGAAGGAAGCCTCTTATAAACATGATGCACAAGAAAGCCCGCAAACAGTTTACTAAAGACAAGCAGACTAAGGACATGGATTACGGGAACCATATCCTGTAGTCTGATGAGACCAGAATAAACGTATTTGGTTCAGATGGTGTCAAGTGTGTCTGGCGGCAACCAGGTGAGGATTACAAAGACAAGTGTGTCTTGTCTACAGTCAAGGACGGTGGTGGGAGTGTCATGGTCTGGGGCTGCATGAGTGCTGCCGACACTGGGGAGCTACAATTCAGCAATCAGCAATTAGGAACACATAGGTATTCAAACATTTCAACAATAGACCACCTTATCAGCAGGGAGGGCTGTTGGAGGAATTACCCCCTCCCCTCCCCACCCTGCCCCCGTTTACATGCCAGGAACACAAATACAAACATCCATCCCATAATACCCTTCTCCTAAGGCAGACAGACACAACAGAACAATGGAACACAGCCACACCCCAAACGATCACAGCAAAGAGTCCACAAAAGCATTAGACAATATATATATATATTGTGAGGGATTTGCTCGGTAGCGGGTGTGTGTGACCCCCTGGATGGGTTCACTACACGCTGAACTGTACAAAAAGGCAGTTGAGGATGGTTAAAAATAGGGCTGTTACTGATCAAAATTTTTGTGTTCGATTAATCGTTTTGTTTTTTAATCGATTAAATCGACTAATTTCGATCAATTATAACGCACATACAGATCCAACTACTTTTAGCTGATTCCCAGTGTAGCTACCAACAACTAGAAAAATGGATAGCAGGATACAAAAAACATACAAAGGCAGCGCTCGATGGGAATAGCATTAAAACTTTTAAAGTCTTCAAGTAGGTAACCAAATAAATATTGCACTGGAGATAAAATCGATGTAGCTACATAAACTGTAAAAATGGTGCGAGTAATACCAAACGGTACCAAAAGCAGTCATAAAAACATGTAGCTAAGTATGATACTGGTATAAAAATGTGTACAACGATACCACTGCTGAATCCAAATGAGGAGAGGTTAACATCAGTCCGTCGGCATGTAGATGTCCCATGAAGGGAACTATAACAACTCCCAGTGGATGGCTGTAGAATACCAGGTCTATAGAGGGAAGTGATAAAAGGGAAGTGTAACAGCCCTTGTGTGTGGCAGATAGTAAGGTCCAGCCGGCATGCAGATATGAAGGCACAGCAAAGAAGCCCTTCAGATGGACACGGCAAGCCCCGCCGGTGTCCGTGATGTTACCGGATCTCCGACGGAACTCCCTGAAGGCCCAGAAGCCGGCGGAGAGGTGAGTACCAATCAAAAGAATTTTAATTGATCAAAAAGATTTTGATCGATCAAAAAAATTAAAGATTAATCGATTAATTAAAAGTTAATTTGCACAGCCCTAGTTAAAAACAAATGGTATGGTTTATTTTTCCATATTGCTGGATACACGTGCAAGCATCAAAACAGCATAAACAAAACAAAACATAAAATAAACCCTTGCCACTTGGGGCGTCTACCTTCCCAACACAGGAACCTACCTATGGAGTCTGGCACAGCCTACTGCTGGGCAGACACTGCTGGTCATACAGCAGAAAACAAAAAGTCGCTTTGATATTTATCACACAGAAATATCAATCAGCACCTCACCTCTTCAGTAGTGTTTGTGACTGCTCCTTCACTCACAAAGCCTCAGGATGCAGAAATCAGTCGTCATCCTTAGGCTGTCTTTATAGAGGCTTTAATTGCTTCATTCTGAACAGGCTGAAGCCTCCCCACGCCCCAAACCTCTCTGGCCATCTCTGCAGCCGACGCCTAATAGCAATTGGTGTATTGTCTAAACAAGGCAGAAATATATCTCCCGTCTGTGACAACACACACACACAGATTTATATATATGACTTATATATATATATATATATATATATATATATATACACACACAATATTCCAGAGTGACTGTACAACGAGTCCGACTAGCACAGATCAGACTGGGGTTCTCGATTACCATGTGCCCCTAATGGACACAGGGTGATTTACACATCAGAGGGACCAGGGGAGCCGGACAAGGAGCCTCCAGTGCTCTCCAAGGCAAGCTGGGCTTCACAAGCTCCCCCCCCCCTCAGCCCAAAGTGACTCCCGTCACACAGAGTATCTAGTGAAATCAGTGTAGTGTATATAACGCAGTGCAGAGTATCTAGTGAAATCAGTGTAGTGTATATAACGCAGTGCAGAGTATCTAGTGAAGTCAGTGTAGTGCAGGAGTCCCCAAACTACAGCCCTCCAGCTGTTCAGGAACTACAATTCCCATCATGCCCTAGTCATGTCTGTAAATGTCAGAGTTTTACAATGCCTCATGGGACCTGTAGTTCTGCAACAGCTGGAGGGCCGTAGTTTGAGGATCCCTGGTGTAGTGTATACAATGCAGTGCAGAATATATAGTGCAGTCAGTGTAGTGTATATAACGCAATGCAGAGTATATAGTGTAGTCAGGGTAGTGTATATAAAGCAGTGCAGAGTATGTAGTGCAGTGCAGAGTATATAGTGAAGTGTAGTGCAGAGTATATAACATAGTGCAGTGCATAGTATATAGTGCAGTGTAATGCAGAGTATATAGTGCAGTGCAGAGTATATAATACAGTGTAATGCAAATTATATAATACAGTGTATTGAAGTGGGAACCATATGACAGAATTAAGAAAAAAATAGCAACCCTGCCCCCAAAAAAAATCCATACCAGGCTTTTCGGGCCTGGTATAGATTTTAAGGGGAACTCTACGCCACAATAAAAATAAAAAAACGGTCTTGTGACCACCCCCAAAATCCATACCAAGTACTTTGGGTCTGGTATACATTTTAATGGCAACTCCACGCCCCTTATGTTGATGGGAACAAGGGCCTCTTCCCAACAACCCTGGGCTGTGGTTCTCATTTAACCCCCAGATCCCAGCCCCCTCTATGATAATGGGTATTGAGTACATCATACCCCTATCCATTCAACAAGAAAAGTGTCAAAAATTAAAAACCACAAAGGACAGTTTTTAAATTTTGACAAATCCTTTATTAAAAAATAAAAGAAAGTGTCCCGCAATTTAAATCCACAGTCAATCACGACGGACCCAAAAAATAGCAAAAATGGACAACGCTCTGCCTCCATGGGAGGCCTCCCTCTCTCTCTTTGCTTTGACTTTGCTTTGCTCTTATATAGGTGTAGCACCACCCCCAGGGGGGAGCTGCTGGTTGTTTTGGTGGCCGCATTTACCTTGTGGCTCTTCCGAATTCCTAGGGGTGAATGATGCGTATTGCATAAAGTAGAAGAATGCCGGTAACAGGTGCTCTTTGCTGTGCTCTTTATTACCCAGCCGGGTAAAAACAATAAAACTTGTGGTGAGGAAAGTAAAGTTGAAGAAGAAAGATGAACAGCAAATTCAGGCGTATCAATGGGGAAACAGTCCTGCTCCCAAGTATAACACTTCTTTGCACCACTCCTGCCTGAGTGGGGATAGCGTACCCGGACAGGCCTCTCTCACTGACCTGGCAGCCGGAGTATTGCTCGAACCTTTGTGAGGAAAAGTTACTGCCACAGACCCTCCTTGCTGAACATCAGGGAGAAACCTCTGTCACAGGCCCTCTCTGGTTTGAATTACGGAGTTAGTCCTCCTTAAAAGAATCACGCCTGGATTTTCTTCTTAACGTCACCCAGGTACCAACTGACAGGCGATCAATCCCCCAGTGTCCGGCTACTTGTGATTCCCAGTGGTTTGTCGAGGCCCTGTTGGACCACCAGCTTCCCAATGGCGCTCCTCAGACAGACTCCCCACGAACAGCAATACAGCTTGGGATCTTCAAAAGTGGGAACCCAGTCGATCACTGGGTCCCTGTCCCTTCTCAAACGTTCTGGACTAGCAGGGTCCCGGAACCAAAAACACCACGTAGCACGCACGCCCTGCCCAGGTAGACTATAACACCGGGGCGCCGTTGTGCAGTCACCCTAAAGGTGGGTGCTGCACTGGAAGAAGATCCAGAACCAATGGCGTCTGCCCCATAAATACTCCTCCCCAGCATGCACAGCGAGGCTCAACCCTCCTGATTGGCTGCTAGAGTAGAGCACCCAAACCTCGACCCCACTGCTGCCACCTACCTACCGTTGGAAGAACACCCCAATGTAATAGAATGAGCCCACAGCACATCCAAGCTGAGACAGAGACCCTGTTTTATACATAACAATTGGGATCAGAGCTTAACTACGCTCTGATCCACCTCTAAATTTAAATAGCACCGGTACCTAAAAGCAAAGCTTTTTTTCTCAGAAAATAGGTGCAGGAACTCAACCAAGACCCTGTTTAGATTTTACAAACAGTAAAGGGGTCTTAAAGGGGCATTAAATACCAGGATTGCATTACATACAGAGTGCAGAGTTCAGGTGGTTACACACAGAGTGCAGAGCTGTCACTTGTAAGCACAGAAACCAGACTTCTGTGTTTACAAGTGATTGTGGTGAGCAGGAACCAAAGGGTCTGAGCCAGAGGTGGTGGAACTGAGTTCCCCCAAGTTCCCCCTGAAAAAAAGCCCTGCAAAAGTAACCAGGTGCTACATAGGCAAGGGGGGGGGGGGGGCCTCCCAGTGACCTAACCAGGTGACCCGCCCCTTCTGACGTCATGTGAATTTTAAAAGCATTGGCAAGCCTGCTGATCTCACAGGTTTGCTAATCTGACAGAACACTGCTGCCTTTAAAATTCAACTGTATTTCACTATTTAAAGCGGAAGTCCGCCCGATTTTTTTTTAAAAAGCTTTTAAAAAATGGACACTTACCTGTCCAGCGCGCTTGCGATGTCAGCAGACGAGGCTGAGCAATCGTGTGCGTGAGCAATCGTGTGCTTGAGGATCACGGCGCGCCGTCACTGGTCCCCGCTCTCTCTTTGGAACAGTCTTTCCCAGAAGACAGCGCGGGGGGCGTGAAGGGGCTAGACTCCTGCGGGAGTTACAGAACCCAGAAGTGGTGCAATACCGACACCCCCCTCCCCCCTGAAAGGTGCCTTTTTGTGTGAACCTCCGCTTTAAGCTCAGTTTACTGGTAAAACTAACTGTGAAATGCAAGACTTCAGTGGGTGTAACAAGATGTCTGTTTGCCGCCTTCTAAATGTAGGCTTACGGCGGACGAGAGCAGGTGTAGCAAGATGGCCGCAATGAAATATCACTAAGTTTGCATATTCTAAAGGGTAGCAGTAATCTGATATAACACAGGCACTTTTTTGCATGTCTCTCATGCATAGGGCAGCCCATTGAAAATAACTGGCTGCCCTAAATGTGATGCATGTAAGGTAAGGTGACCATATTTTTAAAATTAAATCCGGGGACATTTTTTTTTTTTTTTACTAGTAATGGGGGCAAGGAGTGACTCTCTGCCCGTCGCCGCCCGCCTCACAGCCTGTCAAGCCCCCCCCTGGGCCCCAGCTAAAACTGGATGGGGAGCAGAGGAAGATCACTCCACCAGGGAAGGCAAGGAGATAAACAGGCAGACAGCTGGTGGGGAATTGAGCCAAAGCAGAAGAACATGCGAGCGGAGCTGAATGGGCATGCACCCGAAACGGAAGAAATATTGCCTCCGCTCCGACCAGCACATGATCACCAGAAAGGGGCAGATAATGGAAAAATAAATACACCCCCTAAACTAGTAGGAGTGACGGAGCGGGGGGGGGGGGGGGTGTAATTCAGATTTTTTTTTTCTTTTTATTCTGGATTTACGGTCTTTGAAATTGCCCCAGCCCCTGTTCAAATCCAATCTGGGGACAGAATTGGGGACAGACTTGGTCCGGGGACAGTGTCCTCAATCTGGGGACTGTCCCTGGAAACCGGGGATGGCTGGTCACCCTAATGTAAGGAGATAATCGCAACAAAAAGGAGACGCGTGCAACAAAAACGTGTGTTCTCGGTCGCACCTCCCCGTGTGAAGCAAGCCTCAGGGCAGTATGCACCCAGGGACGAATGCATGAAACGACAGCTGAATGATACACCTGTACCTTCCACCCACATCTAAACCCTGGAGCCTTATTCACCCAGCTAAGCTAGAGTTGCCACATCATCACTTTAAACCCGAACACATATGAATTACACAGGTTCTGAGGCTAATTCAATGCAGATAAGGCACCAAGTGAGTTTAATTACCATCTTAATCAGCCTCAAAATCTGTGTCATTAATATGTGTTCGGTTTTAAAGGGATGAGGTGGCAACCCTAGCACCCAGTGGGCACCAGGCCTCAGACATACATTTCTGTTACTATAAATAGAAAATCAAAAGCTGTAAAATTCACTACAAATAAAACTATTCAAATCCACCTTTTTGTTTTGTTTATTATAAATGGAATAGAAAGGGGTTAGTATTCTTCAAATTTGTATTGCTGTGATTCCTTTACTAAGATTTCCTGTCTGTCTTACAACGAATAAAGTTCTCTACGCTTGAATCATGGCTTCCTCTCTCGCAAGGGCTCTCTGGGAAATGTAGTCCGGTAGCTGCGTCTGTTCCTGCCCGGCCCTGGGAAGAGAGAGAGCGGTGTGAGCGGGGATCGGTGAGTGTGGGGCGGATAGAATGAACGATGGGATGGGGCTCCGTGCTGTGTACGGTGACTGAGGCTGGAGAGAGATCCCCCTCCCCTTCCAGTAATCATGGAGGGCCAACAAGTGATCGCTATGAAGTCTTCCTGCAATCACTTAATACAAAATTGGCCCGGCTTGTAGATTATCTCCTTACAATGGCTGTGTGTATTGTATGCAATGAGGCCAGCACCCCTCTGTATGGGGATCCAGCGATGACAGAAAGAGATAAACTGTGTGTGTTCAATCCAATGATCTGATCTCAAAGTTAAGGCTGGTTCCGGCCTGCACCCTTTCTCCCGGCTCTGCTATTTACTAACATCCCAAAGCCGGGCAAGGACCCTGGCTCTAACTAGGCCGATTGGTGTCCTGAAAGTTTTTGCCCGAATAGATTCCCATTGTTGCCTCTTGGATCAGGCTTTGTAATCATGACTCTTCTTTTAACTGAGATCTCACGATATCCCATTATGCCAACGGAAAAGATCCACTGGGAATATGCCTGCATTGGCTTGGGCTTTATAATGTCCCTTTATACCTCTCCATCCTAGGGTTAGATTATGTTCGCATCCCCGGTCTATTTCGAACGGGACGCGACAGGGTCTGTCCCCCCTCCTCTATATTCTTACCATGACTGTCTTTGTAATAACCCCTCAATCCAAGGCGTCGGACCCACCCACACCAAATGCTTTTTGCTATTTGCTCCTGTTCGTGACACATCCAATCACTGCCCTCCTTAATACAGTTAAATTGTACATATAACTGTCCAACTCGGTTCTACGCAGAATACTTTCCCCTTCAAAACACTCTGCCTCCGTCCAATCAGCCATACTCTTCTCCCCTTTACCCCCCTCCTTCTTAAGACCCAAGCTATGCCACCTACACCGGATGGCTAAAGTGCTCTAAAAATATGTTCTTCCTACATTGTTTCAAACTATTATCTACCCTTACTTCAATGGCAAGTTTATTTGGAATGCTGCCCGTCCCCTGAACATTATCCCTTCCAAAGTAGAGGGGGGTGGAGCCCCGGACGCCTCCTTATACCATAAGATGTATTATTGGATTGGTTCCATCACTCTTCAACCAGCTCTGGGCAGTTGGAAAGTGAACAATTGAATGTTGTCCCTGAAGCCCTTCAGCGACCTTATGACAATCGTTTGCGATCCATAAATGGGGTACTCCCTTCTTTGGGGCCTTTCTACCTTCTGTGTAAGGACCGTGGCGTAAGGAGGATCTAGGAGAATGACTCAGACCCCACTTTACATGGACCATAACATACAGTGGCTCACAGGCAACAGACCACTTCCTATACGAACCCTGCAGCTGAACCGACGGGATTTGAGGCACTGTGAACCTCCAACACATGGATATCTCAACTCTACTCCCTATGACATTTTTTCCCCTGTCCCCCGCCTGCAGGCGGACCTACACCACCCTATATCCCCAGTCAGTCCCTACCAAAAGTAGGACCCAAGAGAAGGGGATCCAAGAAAGGACTATCAAAACTGACAATGCATATGCTGGCGGTGTCTGAGAGTGACAGGATCATCATGGCTGATGTCACCCCTCCCCTGAGTTTACTCCCTGGCTCGTTTGATATGTGTTAACATGGCGGCAGCCAGGGGGGATCCCCCGTCACTGAAGGCTGGCCTGTTGAGGTGGACCGCATGACCTTAGTTCAATCCAATAGACGTCTAGCTATTCTTCTAGTTTATTTCCTGGGCTGGATCTGGATATGTCGCCCTGGTGCCATGATGGAGTGATGGATACTTGACCCCCAATTCTTACCCCAATCTCTCCCCCTTTTTTCTACCTCTGCTTCTTTTCTTTTTCTATTGTCTGAGTACATTCTTAAGAATCCATTGTCCACATACATGTCTTTATCTTCCGAATGTTAATACTTTCTGACCCCATATGTTATTCTTTAAATTTTATTTTTCTATTTTCTCTCCCCCATCACTTAAACATGCAATGTATGGGCACTACTCCGCTACCTGTGGTGTGTCGAGAGTACAACAACCAGATCTCCCCCCCCCCCCCCTCCTTTTTTTTTTTTTTTGCTAACACTGATAGACTTATGGTGGTCCTCATACTCATGCTTTTTCTCTCATTTATATTTACATAGACATGTTTATGTTCTGGCATGCAGGTACCTATTGTGATATACCGATTGTACTGTTTGTAATGTTTAAAATGATACTGTCTTTCTGCTCCTCTTTTTTCTCTTCCTAATAAAATAAGTGAATTAAAACATGCAATGTATGGGGCTGTGTAGCCGTGTACCAGTCAGGGTGCCCATGCTGACCCGTGTCCAAAGCCAAACGTTTATACAATGGGCACATAAACGTCAGTACTGAATCATGGAGCAATGGAAGAATGTGGCCTGCTCTGATGGATTCAAGAATAGTTTTGAAGAACACAAGTTTGAGGTGTTGACTTGGCCTCCTAATTCTTCAGATCTCTATCCAATCGTGCAGCTGTAAGATGTTAAAGTGATACTAAAGCTTCACATTTTGTATTTAAAGCGGATGTCCGCTGAAAAAAAAGTATTAAAAGCCAGCAGCTACAAATACTGCAGCTGCTGACTTTTAATATTAGGACACTTACCTGTCCTGGAGTCCAGCGGCGTCCGCAGCAGAGGATGAGCGATCGCTCCTCTCTCTGCTGCTCCCCCCTCCATCCACAGTGAGGGAACCAGGAAGTGAAGCGTTCCAGCTTCACTGCCCGGTTCCATACGGCGCACGGCGAGTCACGCTGCGCCTGCCGTTTGGCTCGCGCTGTGTTCTGGGAGCCGAGAGTTCCCAGCACACAACGGGGGGGAGTCCTGTATTCGGTGTCTAATGGTGCCCATGCCTAAATAGGTTACAGTGGGTGGTCATAATATTATGGCTGATTAGTGTATATACCCAACAGGATGGCTGTACAAAATTGGTAGGTTGACTTGTTGTGTGTGTGTGTATGTGTATATATATATATATATATATATATATATATATATATATATATATATATATATATATATATATATATACACACACACACACGAGTACACCACTCACATTTTTGAAAATATCTCATTATATCTTTTCATGTGACAACACTGAGGCTGCATTTACACCTGAGCGTTTTGTTTTCAGGTAGAAAGTCACGTTTTTTTGTTTTTTTTTGCAGTGATCTTACTGCGCTTTTTGTGAGTTTTTTTGTGCTGTGATTTTGCTCAGGTGTGAATGCAGCCTGTAGAAATGACACTTTGCTACAGTGTAAAGTAGTGAGTGTACAGCTTGTACAAGCCTAGGTCCACACTACTGCAATGTACTGCATATTTGACCTGTGTTTTTGTCCTGTGTGAGGTGCAAATTTGCCCTGCGTTTTGAGGTAGACAGGTGCAAATTTACTGTGAATTTCAGGAGGCAGCCAGTAAACAATTCACAGAAATGTGAACTGTGTGCTGTGAGTTTACTGCACCTTCAATTGAAGCCTATGAAGATAAAATTTGCATTGCAACCGCAGTCAATGCACAGGACGCTTTTTTTTTTTTCCTCGCACCAAATTCGCAGTGCAGAGATGTGACCCAAAGCCATATGCTTTTTTACATGACCTGCTAATCTGCGTGTTCCTAAATGCATCACACCCACTGTACATTTGCATCAGTGTAAATTTGCTGTCCCCTCAAAATAACTCATGACACATCCATTAATGTCTAAACCGCTGGGAACAAAAGTGAGTACACCCCTAGGTGAAAATGTTCAAATTGGGTCCAAAGTGTCAATATTTTAGGTGGTCACAATTATTTCTCAGTACTGCCTTAACCCTCTTGATCATGAAGTTTCACAGGTTGCCACTGTAGTCCTCTTCCACTCCTCCATGGTGACATCACAGAGCTAGTGGATGTTAGAGACTTTGCGCTCCTCCACCATCCATTTGAGGATGCCCCACAGATGCTCAATAGGATTTAGGTCTGGAGACGTGCTTGGCCAGTCCAGCATCTTTTTACCCTCAGCTTCTTTAGCAAGGCAGTGGTCATCTTGGAGGTGTGTTTGGGGTCATTATCATGTTGGAATACTGCCCTGCGGCCCAGTCTCCGGAGGGAGGGGATCATTCTCTGCTTCAGTAAGGCACAGAACATGTTGGCATTCATGGTTCCCTCAATGAACTGTAGCTCCCCAGTGCCAGCATCAATCATGCAGCCCCAGGCCATGACACTTGTCTTTGTGCTCCTCACCTGGTTGCCGCCACACATGCTTGACACCATCTAAACCAAATACGTTTATCTTGGTCTCATCAGACTACAGGACATGGTTCCAGTAATCCAAGCTCTAAGTCTGCTTGTCTTCAGCAAATTGTTTGTGGGCTTTCTTGTGCATCATCTTTAGAAGAGGCTTCCTTGTGGGATGATTTGATGCAGTGTGCAGCGTATGGTCTGAGCACTGACAGGCTGACCCCTCACCCTTTCAACCTCTGCAGGAATGCTGAATAGCACTCATACATCTATTTCCCAAAGACAACCCTGGATATGACGCTGAGCACGTGCACTCAACTTCTTTGGTCGACCATGGCGAGGCCTGTTCTGAGTGGAACCGGTCCTGTTAAACCGATGTATTGTCTTTGTCATTGTGCTGCAGCTCAGTTTCAGGGACAATCTTCTTATAGCCTAGGCCAGTGATGGCGAACCTTGGCACCCCAGATGTTTTGGAACTACATTTCCCATGATGCTCATCTAATCTGCAGAGTGCATGAGCATCATGGGAAATGTAGTTCCAAAACATCTGGGGTGCCAAGGTTTGCCATCACTGGCCTAGGCCATCTTTATGTAGAGCAACAATTCTTTTTTTTCAGATCCTCAGAGAGTTCTTTGCCATGAGGTGCCATGTTGAACTTCCAGTGACAAGTATGAAAGAGTGAGAGCGATAACACCAAATTTAACACACCTGCTCCCCATTCACACCTGAGACCTTGTAACACTAACAAATCACATGACAACGGGAGGGAAATGGCTAATCGGGCCCAATTTGGACATTTTCACTTAGGGGTGTACTCACATTAGTTGCCAGCAGTTTAGACATTAATGTCTGTGTGTTGAGTTATTTTTAGGGGACAACAAATTTACACTGTTATACAGGCTGTACACTCACTACTTTACATTGCAGCAAAGTGTAATTTCTTCAGTGTTGTCACATGAAAAGATATAATAAAATATTTACAAAAATGTGAGGGGTGCACTCACTTTTGTGAGATACTTTGTGTGTGTGTGTAAAGTATAATATATCAGAATGCATTCAGTTTTTGTTCTGGAACTTTCTATCGTTGATATTTCAGTGCTTCCCAAATATGTTAGGCTTTTTATTCAAAGGCTAAACAATTTACGGGTGACATATTGACATCTCTGCCTTGTTCTACAGCTTGAAATAGATGAACTTTTTACAAGATGACTGCCATCAAGCATGCCCTGCAGAGGGACATATTCACTCCAAACGATGAGCGCCTCCTAAGTATTGTGAATGTATGCAAAGCTGGAAAGAAGAAGAAAAACTGCTTTTTATGTGCCACAGGTAAGCGAATACAAGAGGGTAACTCTCAGCTCCTTCTCATTGGTGTTTGAATGGCCATGGCATGCATTTCCAAGTCTTACAAATTTCCCCCATTATGCCAGAGCCATAAGACTGTAGTGTACCATATGGGTTTGGCTTTGTGTTTCACTGACCCAAGGTCATGCCATGTCTGAACTGTGGCAGTCCATTGATCTACATGGATTTTAAAAATGTTTGATTTAAGACGGGCAAGTCCAAAGTCCGGCCCGCGGGCCAATTGCGGCCCACGTTTCGGTTTAATGTGGCCCCCCTGGTGGCTTGGATATATATATCCTTTGTGGCCCCCAGGGCCACAAAAGATAAATATTGTTTTAATCAGTGCTGCCTCGGCGGGACGAGTGCCATCAGATTACATACAGCAGAATCTCCTGTTTACTCAACGGTGTCTGTAATAGGAAGTCCTGTCTCCTGGGCTGCCATTGGACGACTCTTCTGTCTATCATAAGAGGCGGAACTTTGTAATAAAGAGGCCACAGAGTAAACTGGAGATTCTCCTGTATAATCTGTTGGCGCTCGTCCTGCCCCCCTTGCCCCTCCCCCCACCCCCTTTGAGGCTGCAGGATGGTCATAGATCAGGCTGCACTGATGTCAATGGTGAGGCTGCATTGATTGCAATTATAAGGCTGCATTTATGGCAATGGTGAGGTTGCAGATAGGCACTGATTAGGCTGCATTTATTGGCACTGACTGTTATTTTTTCAAATGTAAGTTTTTTTTTTTTTTTTTACCTATAACTTCCCTCTTAAAGTGAAGGTGCATGTTATACGCTGATAAATATGGTATAGCCAAATAACATGCCTGAGCTCATCCTTAGTCCTGAGCAGCGCTTCAGGGCCATAAAAGATATATATATCCAAGCTCATCTCTTCACCACACACAGCCACAAAGGCAAGATAATTATTGCTGGGCCGTGTATTAGTGCTCAGACGAACACACTTAGACCGAATTGTAATGGTTCAAAGAATGTCGGCAAAAAAAATCAGCCCTCACGCATGTTCACTTCATCAAATCTGGCCCTCTTTGTAAAAAGTTTGGATACCCCTGATTTAAAACAATTTAAGTCTCTTTGTTGGATTAATTTCTAGCAAAACGATCCTGACTCTACTTAATGCAAACTGAGCCTTAAAGGGGTTGTAAAGGAATTTTTTTTTATTTTTTTTTTCATAATAAGCATCCTTTACTTGAAGACATTCCTCTTTTCACTTCCTCATTGTTCGTTTTTGCTCAGAAGTTGCTCCATTTCTTCTCTGTTCACTTCCTGCTTGTCTGATTGTAACTCACCACCGTGAAGGGAGGCTTTACTGCGGTGGTCAGTGATGTGCTCACCCCCTCCTGGGAACTACATATGTGTGGCAGGATGCTCTCTACGTGTTAGAGACTTCAAGGAGGTGTGAAATACTGGGCGTGCCGCAATGCATACTGGGAAATGTAGTTCTTACATGAACGGGTGCCGCAAACCAGGAAGTGAATAAGAGAACAGAAACTAGAATGCCGGAGGTGATATAGATAAAGGCATTTAATAGGTATTTACTTGTTTTTTAATAGAATCATTACACTGTTCTGTCTGTCTACCTTGCAGACATTAATTTTAGGCAACATTTTTTTTGCCTTTACAACTCCTTTAAGCATAGATCACACTGATTTACACATTTGCATTACAGTAAAGCACGCTAAAATGCCATGGCGTTGGTAACACACCAACCTTGGTGCTTTGCAGTGCCATTCAAAATGATTGCAGCTTGTAAACACACCTCCCATGTGTGTGTTTCAGCACACCATACTGCAAGGATGGCATGTGTTAAATGGTGCTTGTCTAGTTTTAGGTGCATTGTTGTCCATTGGCAGGACCATTCAAAATTAGAACTGCGAACAGGTGCGGCCAATGGCGGTCTGTCATTATAGTGAATGGGCCCAGCAGCTGCACCCACCTGTTAAAAGCCGCAGGAGGAACTGCTCATGAGCTAGCCTTATTTTTTGTGTATTTTATGTGTGGCCCATGACCATTCCTCTTCTTCCATTGTGGCCCAAGAAGGTTAAAATGTTGGACACCATTGCTTTAAAGGGATATGAATGAAGACCATTGGTCTTTCCCACCCTGCAGTAGTTGGGGAGAAATACAAACGCTTACAGCACATAGTGTAGGGTTTTATTATCCAGCATTTGTGATGGTGTGTTTTTTGCCAGCATTAGATATCACAGGTACACGAGGGACTTGGATAACAGGTGCAGACCATCTAGATGGACAGTTAGCTTACACAGTAACTAATGGCTGCTAATGCAGGAACTGCTTACATAACCTCCAATTACCTTATGGGTTTTTTCTAAGCAATTAAAGCACTTAGTGAAGTAAGGTTTGCTGTATCAAATGCATTGTGTATTTAACTTAAGTTGTAGGTCATCCAAGCCACTATATGTGATTTTTATTATCATTTTTTATTTTTTTGCTTTTGTCATCCACACAGCAGATGCTGCTGGTCAATCCCCAGGTCCAGATAGCCAGCGTACCTCGTTCTTGCCTATGCCTACAGTTTAGAAATTCACATTATTGATTTCAAAAGCCGCAAAAACCTTAAAACATGGGAGTTGATTTACCAAAAGCAAATACACTGCGCACTGCAAGTGCAGTTTCTCCAGAGTTTAGTAAATGAAGTAAAGCTTCACTTTGCAAAGAATACCCAATCGCAAGCAAGGAAAATAAAAAACAGCATTATTGCTTGTACTTGATTGGATGATAGAAATCAGCAGAGCTTGCCCTCAGATCTAGAGCAAATGCACTTGCAGCGCACAGCCTTTAGTAAATCTACCTCATGGCGTACTGTCTCATTAGTACTGCTGTCTCATTGGGGCCAATTCACACACCTCCAGTGTGATGTCATTAATCTTCAATGGCGCCCCTGCACGCCTGCTTTGCATTGCACCACAGCACATGGTAATGCACTATTATGAGATGTTGCACAGTGCATCCTGAAAAAATTACGCATGTCCAATTTTTGGACCATTTTGGTGCATTGTCAGCGTATTTAAATGAATGTGCTGCTATGTTTGCCAGTGCATGTTAATGGATTGCAACAAGGCAGAACAATTTAAAAAGGACCCATTCGCATGCTGGAAGATCAGAAGATCTATTCCTATCGCACACATTCCTGGTAAGTAAGGCTCATAAAATGGGTGCTGCAGCGATTACCAGCTGGGTACTGGAAACATCAAGCAAGTGTACATATTGGCCAGCACACCATGAATCAACAGTCACCGTCCAAAACGTTGAGGTCACATCACGGAGACAAGTGCAATGTTTTGGACCCTTTGTCAGGCGTGTCGGAGAGGTCCTGAGCGGCTCCAAAACATTGCACTTGTCTCTGTGATGTGATCTCAAACCTTTGGATGGTGACTGTTGAATATGGCGAATATGTACACTTGCACATACGTCTGCTTTTTCTGTTCTTGATGGCAGATTTATTTTTTATTTTTTAAACATTGTGATTTTTACATTGTATACAAACATTTTATAAAATTCTATCTTTTCTAAAGTAACAACGGAGCATCCAGTTCATGTTCGAGTGGTGAAAGTAAAGAAATCTGACAAAGGGGATTTCTATAAGACCCAGACCACATGGCTACTGCAAGACCTGACAATGGTGGATGCAAAAGATGACCTCAAGGTAAGCCATGTTTTCACTGACATGGACTTTAACCAGTGAATATCGCTGCCCACCTGCAGGGCTTTAAAACCACTCTGTTGTTAAGTTTAAAGTGTAAATAAAACCTTCCCCTTTAAAGAAATGCCAATATAAGTCCACAAACTGTGATCTAGCCAGGACATTCAGGCCCCACAAATACAATGCTTGAATCAAAAAGGACTGGCAACTCAGATGCTCTTGAATAAAAGTCCTTTTAACATGGGTACACGGATACAGGCTATACGTTGACGCGTTTCGTCTAAGAAGCATGGCTTCATCAAAGCATACATGTTTGATTTAAAATTAAAAACGCATGGAAAAAAGAAAAGAAGCAGCACGGCAGGCATATAAAGAACAAATAAAACATGTTCAAAGTGGTACAATAAATGTATCAAATCCATGCGATTATGTTGGAAAAATATTTATGTCCATTCTATCATTCAAGCCATACAGTTTGCTAGTATTATAGAAAATAGTAGATACTCATCTCTGCCAGTTCCTGAACTGATGAACTCGGCTGTTATAAAGAGAAATCATCCTGTGAAGTCTCTGCAGACTCTTCTGTTAATCTCTGGTTTTCCCCGCTCTGTTCGGTGGTTCTTCCTGCCCACTCATCTTATAGTGATATAGGGGTCAGTGCTTGGAACCACTGAGCACAGCAGATTAACACTCCTGGAAGTGTCGATGTCTGTCTGAAGAGAGTTTAGGGACAATTTCCCTTTATTAGGCATTAAAGGGGTTGTAAAGGAAAAATATATATATATTTTTTTCATAATAAGCATCCTTTACCTGCAGACATTCCTCTTTTCACTTCCTCATTGTTCGTTTTTGCTCTATTTCTTCTCTGTTCTGTTAACTTCCTGCTTGTCTGATTATTACTCACCACCATGAAGGGAGACTTTACTGCGGTGGTCAGTAACGTGCTCGCCCCCTCCTGGGAACTACATCTGTGCAGGAGGACGCTCTCTACGTGTTAGAGACTTCAAGGAGGTTTGAATTACTGGGCGTGCCGCAATTCATACTGGGAAATGTAGTTCTTACATGAACAAGTGATGCAAACCAGGAATTGAATGAGAGAACAGAAAGAGAAACGCCGGAGGTGATATAGATGAAGGAATTTAATAGGTATTTACTAGTTTTTTAACAGAATTATTACACTATTCTGTCTGTCTACCTTGCAGACATTAATTTTAGGCAAAACATTTTTTCCTTTACAACTCCTTTAAGCCTCGTACACACGATCGGATTTTCCGACTGGAATTGTGTGATGACAGGCTGTTGGCGGAAAATCCGTGCGTTTTGTATGCTCCATCGGACAATTGCTGTCGGATTTTCCGCGGACAAATGTTGGATGGCACGCTTTAAAATATTCCGCAAACAACGGTCTGTTGTTGGATTTTCCGAGCGTATGTACAAAAGTCCAAACGCATGCTCGGAAGCAATGCTCACCAAACACAACATTAGCAGAAAGTGTCCATAAGAGTGTCGCTAAAGAGCTGAAAAACTACGTAGTACGTATATGTGTTCGTTATTGCCCGGCAATTGTGTGCCGTTTATATGCAAGACAAGTTTTTGGCCAATGCCCTTCATACAAATGTCAGAGGCTTTGTATGTGGAAAATCCGATCATGTGTACAAGACTTTTGGCAGCATGGGTAGTAGGAGAGGTAAGTAATCTCTACAGGAAACTATATTTGATTGAACGTTTAACTCCAGGCAAAATGAAATTTAAATAGTGCATTGCGCATTAATTACCTTTTAATATTCAGTCTTGATTCCAAACACCTCCTCCTATGCCATTTCCTTAATGAGCAGGCTAATTTCTTGCCCTGGAGACGGAAAATTTCTCTCTGATCGTTCTCTCCTTGGACGCCTGTAACCTCACCACCTCCGTGTGTTCTTCTGCCTATGAGAGGGGACCTGGCTGCTGGAAGTGTTGCCTCCACCAAAAATAAAAACCACAGAGGCGATCAAATATTATCAAAATAAAGCGCTATTTGTGGGAAAAAAGGACACTTTTTTTGGGTACAGCATCGCGTGGCAATTGTCAGTTAAATTAACATAGTGCTCTATCTGGTCATAAAGGGGGGTAAATCTTCCCGGAGGTCCAGTGGTTAAAGCTGAAGTTTAGTTATTAAATTTTTTTTTTTTTCTTGGTTATAGGTTCAATTACTTACCTCTAATGAAGTGTATCCCACATCCTGCTGATTGCTTTTTAGTGTAATTAAGTCCTCTTCACATTAATGAACTATGAACTAAAGTGGAATTAAAGCTCCATCAAACGTTTATTTTTTTAATTGGTCTCCAGGAGCTTTTAGCCATGATGCGCTAGCATGTACAGCAAATAAGCACATTATGGTAGATTACTTGCAGCACTGCGCCATCAGCATTTCCATCAGTCACAGGCACTGTCCTCTCCTCCCTGGCTTCGTTCCGGGTTCTGACCCTTCAGCCGCTTGGCCACGATGACTCCCCATGCGCATGGGAGTCACATCATCACGGCACATATCAGTGCTGTAAATGTATGCTAACATTGTAGTACATTGAAGAAGTCCCAACAGCTGCCCACCACTTTCTGCCATCTTCTCCATGGAGAAAAGTCCTTTTATTATTTTCACAGAATGCAACATGTTCTCTGAATGAGGGAGAGGATCATTCTGCAATGTTAGAATTGAGGAAGTTAGTCTTTTCTCTGCCCTGGAAGTTCAATGATGTGTAGAGGACTTGTCTTCACTGCAGGAACATTTATACATTAAAGATTAAAGGTGTTGTAAAGGAAAACATTTTTTTTTTTCATAATAAGCATCCTTTACCTGCAGACATTCCTCTTTTCACTTCCTCATTGTTCGTTTTTGCTCAGAAGTTGCTTTATTTCTTCTCTGTTCTGTTCACTTCCTGCTTGTCTGATTGTTACTCACCACCGTGAAGGGAGGCTTTACTGCGGTGCTCGCCCCCTCCTGGGAACTACATCTGTGCGGCAGGACACTCTCTATGTGTTATGCTGCGTACACACGATAATTTTTTGTGATGGAAAAAAAACGACGTTTTCTGTGAAGTAAAAAAAAGGGATTTTTAAATACAGCTTACCTGTAAAATCCTTTTCTTGGAGTACATCACGGGACACAGAGCGGCATATTCATTACTATATGGTTATATGGAGTACCTTCAGGTGTGGACACTGGCAATCTCAAACAGGAAGTCCCCTCCCTATATAACCCCCTCCCCTAGAGGGAGTCCCTCAGTTTTGTAGCAAGCAGTATGCCTCCCAAAATGTTTCCCCAAAAGAGGGGTGGGAGCTCTGTGTCCCGTGATGTACTCCAAGAAAAGGATTTTACAGGTAAGCTGTATTTAAAAATCCCTTTTTCTTTCTCGTACATCACGGGACACAGAGCGGCATATTCATTACTATATGGGATGTCCGAAAGCAATGCTTTAATGAGGGGAGGGAGACATCTTCCAAAGAAGGATTCAATTTAGAGGTATACTCAAATAATAATTCCAACTTAGTCAAGAAAAATTTTTTTTTTTTCTGTTTTACAACCAAGGGTGCTTCTGATCCCGAGATCTTAAACTGCAGCCTGTAGTACTGCCTGTCCAAAGGCAGAATCCGCATTCCTTCTCACGTCTAGTTGATAAAACTTTGTAAACGTGTGGACTGATGACCACGTCGCCGCCTTGCATATCTGAGCCATAGAGATCTGATGGTGTGCTGCCCAGGAGGCGCCCATGGCCCTGGTAGAATGGGCCTTTACCGACAAAGGAGGAGGCAACCTCTTCAAACCGTAGGCTTGAATGATTAATTGTCTAATCCATCTCGAGATGGTGGATTTTGCAGCTGCCTGCCCCTTCTTGGGGCCATCTGGTAGGACGAACAACACATCTGTTTTCCGGATCTTTTCTGTAGCTTTAAGATAGGCCTTCATGGCCCGGACAATATCCAAGGTATGCAGCAACCCCTCCTTTCTAGATGTGGGTTTTGGAAAGAAGGATGGAAGTACCAAATCCTGGTTCAAGTGAAAATTGGATATAACTTTGGTAGAAAGGAAGGATGGGGCCGAGAACTGCCCTGTCCTTATGTAGAACGAGATATGGGTTCCTTACACGATAAGGCTGCTAATTCTGACACTCTCCTGGCCGAAACTATAGCGACCAAGAAAACCAACTTTCTTGTCAGTAAGACTAAAGGAATCTCAGCCAACGGCTCAAAGGGTTGTTTCTGTAGAGTGGACAGGACAAGATTTAAGTCCCATGGACAAATTGGTGACTTGACAGGAGGATTAATACGCAAGACCCCCTGTAAGAAGGTCTTTACCAGCGAGTGGGTGGCCAGCGGCCTCTGAAACCACACTGACAGAGCTGAGATCTGTCCCTTGATTGTGCTTAGTGCCAGGCCTTTATCCACTCCTAGCTGGAGAAAACTTAACACCCTATCAATAGTATATTTGCGGGAATTCCATCTTTTGGATTCACACCAGCCTACGTAGTTCCTCCACACCTGTAATAAATCACCCTGGAGGCCGGCTTTCTAGCCCTAATCAGGGTAGGAATTACCTGCCTAGACAGACCTCTACCCCTGAGAATCAGGGATTCAGCCTCCAGGCCGTCAAATTTAGACGCTGTAATGTAGGGTGGAGGATCGGGCCTTGTGAGAGTAGGTCTGGTTGTAGAGGAAGAGTCCAAGGGTCTCCCACTGCCATCTTCAGGACTAGTGAGTACCAAGTCCTCCGGGGCCAAGCCGGAGCTACTAGAATGACTGGCTTGTGCTCCACTCTGATCCTGCGCAACAGGCGAGGGAGTAACTGTAGCGGAGGGAATGCATATAGAAGTTTGAATTGATGCCAAGGGCAAACCAACGCATCGGTTCCGCAGGCCATAGGATCCCTCGCTCGAGACACGAACTTGTCTAGTTTCTTGTTGAACCTGGATGCCATTATATCTACGTCCGGCATTCCCCACCTCTGGCAGATTGTCTGAAAGACCTGGGGATGCAGAGACCACTCCCCTGGCAACAGACTCTGGTGACTTAAGAAGTCTGCCTGCAGGTTGTCCACTCCGAGAATGAATATCGCCGAAATGCAGGGTACATGAACCTCTGCCCACTGAAAAATCAAGCTCACCTCCCTTTGAGCGGCCTGACTCCTGGTTCCCCCTTGGTGGTTTATGTATGCCACAGCTGTGGCATTGTCTGACTGGATTCTCACCGGGGACCCCTGTAATCTGGAGGTCCATGCCAGGAGGGCTAGGCGAGCAGCTCTGATCTCCAGGATATTGATGGGGAGCTGCCTCTCTGTTTCCACCCAAGTTCCCTGGCGAGAGAACCCCTCCAAGACCGCCCCCCAGCCTGCCAGGCTGGCGTCTGTGGTAACTACCTTCCAGACAACGGGGCTGAAGGACCTTCCCTTTAAGATAGGCCTCTCCAGGAGAAGGACCTCTACACCCCGACTGTTTTCCTGACCAAGGGCCACAGAAATAGTACCCTGTACATAAGATGTATTGGCGTCCAGGCTCAACAAGAAATTGAACAGCTTGAGGTCAAGGACAAGGGATCCACCCGCATGCGGGGCAGATGTGTTAGTAATCTGGTGGGACCAGTGGTCACTGCTTATGTCTCTCCCCCCAGTGCCGCGGCGTTTGTGGCTTCCATGCAACATTAGAGGATGGCGGAAGCTGGCCTGATTACTCCGGCATAGCCCTGACGACCTTTTCTGTGCAGGGACAGTAGGAGTGGTAGTAGAGGACCCACGGTCCCTTACATCTTGTCCAGGCCTACTTCGAAGGGGGTATTACATCCTGTCGTGCAACAGGTGAATTAATGGTCTGGCTATTTTAGCCCACATTCTTCAGGATCAGGGTTTTTAGAATCAACGGCACTTCCTTGATTCATACAGGAAGGCTGGCCTCCAGGACCAGATATCCCAGGATCGGGAGAGCCCATGTTCCTGGTATGAAACAGATGGTGGCATCCTTGGAAGTTTGTCAAAGATAAAATTCCTGCCTTCCTGCATTTGGAAAGGAGACGGAGCCAGCCTTAAGTTACATCAAGGATCCGATCTCGGCCTTGCCTCCAAAGGTCGCTTGCTTCACACTCTTTGTTCCGAGCCATTATACAAGGGGTGACGCGCATAAGTCCACCAGTTTAGTCGCCCTTGTGCTTGGAGAATTGGCTCTAGTTTTGTCGGCTTACAGGGTCTGCTCTGTGGGCCGATGCACCATATTTCCCTTAAGCCTTTAACAAGGGAATTGGTGTTCTTGGTTGTGGTAGCCTCCAAGAGAGTTTCAGTATTGGCA
>CM056049.1:621103775-621122203 GCA_029574335.1 Rana kukunoris | reverse complement strand
TAAGGGGGAGTGGAGGGGATTAAAGAAAAGTACATTTTCAGGGTGGAACTCCTCTTTAAGCTTCTATTCAGATCTGCCATAAAAACTGACAGATTGTTCTGATAGGACTGCCTATGTGATTGCACCCTAATGCCACGTGCACACAGTCGGAATTCCCGATAAGAACATTTTGATGTGAGCTTATGGTCGGAAATGCCGACCGTGTGTAGGCCCCATCTGACTTTTTCCGACAGCAAAAAAATGAGAGCTGATTCTCAATTTTTCAGACGGGAAAAGTTCTTGTCTGAAATTCCGATCGTCTGTATGCAATTCCGACACGCAAAAAAAAACACACGCATGCTGGTAATCAATTTGACACATGCTCGGATTTACTGAACTTCATTTTCCTCAGCTCGTAGTAGTGTTGTACGTCACCGCGTTCTTGACGGTCGGAATTTTGTGTGACCGTGAGTATGCAACTCAAGTTTGAACCAAAATTCAGTCGGAAAAAAATCCACGGTTTTCTTGTCGGAATTTCCGATCGTGTGTACGCGGCATTACAGCTTGGGAACACCTGCTGTGCTTTTTCATTAGAGCCTGCCAAGATCCTGGTGCATTGAAAGTAATGTGATTTCAGTGGGTCTTTTGTGGATTTTAAAGATGAATTTCTCAAAATGTTTTATTTCTTTTCTTTGCAAAAATGTTCTGTGTACTAGACTTTCCAGATATCCCACTCCATATTCTACTGACTTGCTTTCTTCTTTGTAGGATCCTGCATTGAGCTTTATGCTATGATAGCAATCAAACGCATTTTCCAAAAATGAACACAGTGGGAAATGCAAAATGGGAAGGTAGGGGGCGTCTTCTATTTAAATTAAGCGCGCCCCCGCGCCGAACGAACTGCGCATGCACCGGCCGGGAACGTAGCCCAGTGCGCATGCTCCAAATCACGATGCAAACACTCAATGAAAACGACGTGAACGTCACTTACGCAAAACCCTATTCGCGAACGTTTTACGCAAACGACGGGAAAAAATACGCCGGCACGCCGTCCATACTTAACATTGGCTGCGCCTCATATAGCAGGGGTAACATTACGCCGGACTTACGCTTACGCAAACGACGTAAAAAAAAATGCGCCGGCCGGGCGTACATTCGGGAATCGGCGTATCGATCTCATTTGCATATTCTATGCGTAAATCGACTGGAACGCCACTTAGCGGCCAGCGAAAAAATGCAACTTAGAAACGACGGCGTAAGAGACTTACGCCAGTCGGATCTAATGGAAATCTATGCGTAACTGATTCTATGAATCAGTCGCATAGATAGGAGGGCTCAGACGCAGAGATACGACGGCTTATCTGAAGATACGCCGTCGTATCTCTTTCCTGAATCTAGCCCAGTGTCGTGAGAGTAAACGATATTGCCATCATGAAATGACTGATTTTCAAACAATAAATTGTTTTTTTTTATTGCATTATTTTGGTCTCTATATTTCTTAATTCACTTTTTTCAGGGAACATTCACATAAAAAAAATGGGTATATAAAAATTGCCTATCTTGATGGTTGTATGTTTTTGTAACGGGTAAGAAACACATTAAAGGGGCTGTAAAGGTTAATTTTTTATTTTCTAATAGGTTACTTTAAGCTAGTGCATTGTTCATTCACTTCCCTGCGGGGAGACGTTGTGACACATTTAGAAGGGAAATCGAAGGAAAAGGTAAGTGAACCAACAATGCACTAGCTCATAGGAACCTATCTAGAAAATAAAAAACAAAACCTTTACAACCCCTTTAAAGAGGAACTGCAGTCTGCTCACATAATTTGTAATGAAAACATCTTTACCATTCTGAAGCTTCCCTCCAACCACTTTGCATATTATTTTATATATGCTGTGATTCTGTACTTGCCAAATATGTTGCAGAAATCTCCCTCCACAGAGTCCGGCTGCAGCCATTTTAACTGTGGGCAGCTGAAGCTGCTGCCTGATCACTTCCTGGATTTACACAGACACACAGAGGCACACCTCCAGCTCTCAATGCCCCTCTTATGAGTCACCCCCCCTCCCTTCCTGGCAAACTCTCACGAAAGTGTGAGCCAGAGCTGTGCATGATGTCATAAGCCTAGACTAATGCCCAGACAAGAAACAGGAAGTGGGCTCTATAAGGTATTTACTGACAAAAAGAAATAAGTTTTACTATCCAAAGTTGAAACAACAACGACAGAGGATTTAATAGATGGAAAGTTGGAAAAATGACTAAAGGTCCGCTTTAACCTTTTAATTTATTATCCGTTCCGCAGAAGTTTTCCAAACTTTTTCATAAATTTTTTATTTTTTTTGCTGAAATATGTCACAACCGATTACCGATTTGTGCCCAGTACCTGGCTGAAAAACAAACAAACTGTCTAAATTACAGATTTTCTAATGCTTTTTCATCTAGTGTATGGGCACCATAGGCTAAAGCAGAAGCAGGGGTCTCCAAACTGCGGCCCGAGGGCCAGATGTGGCCCTTTGTTAGCCTTTATACGGCCCTTGGGCACTATTCCTCCCACTAAAATGGGGTTTTTCCCACTGACACCAACAATGTGGCACTATATCTTCTACCGATACCAATGATGGGATACTATTCCTCGTACTAATAGGGGCACTACTTCTCCTTCTAATGACCACAAACCCTGTGGCCATAATTACTTTCACTGATGCTAAGCCGTGACATTTTCTGCCTCTGCTGGCCACAATCCGGCCCTCCTAAAGTGTGAAGGACAATAAACTGGCCCTTTGTTTGAAAAGTTTGGAGTCTAAGGCCGTGTACACACGACCGAGGTTCTCGCTGGAAACCAGCGAGAACCTCGCTGGAAGCTGCATTCCAGCGAGGACCTCGGCCGTGTGTACGCTCTCGGCAAGCTTCCCGTCGGGAAGCCCGTCGAGCAGAAATAGAGAGCACACTCTCTATTTGCTCGACGGCCCGCCTGGAAGAATGGCTGGTTGCCATTCCCGACGGGCGGGTCGCCGATTTCGACGGCCGGCAGGGAACCTCGACGGGCGGAACGATGTGTTCTGCCCGTCGAGGTTCTCTGCCGTGTGTACACGGCCTAAAGGAAAAAAAAAGGCATCTCATGCAATAGGCTTTTCATCACTGATGAGTGGCCGGTCCCTTATGCCAGAGAGGATGGAGACCGCTGCTCTATAGCTTCTTTTTTCTTTTTTTTTTGAGTTTCTTTGAGGTTGTAAGAAATGCTAAATATATTTTTTATATTTATATTTAGGTCATATCTGTGAAATTTCAGAAGGAAACCCCATGGATCTTAATACTCCCAACATAAAGCAGGAGCTTAATTCCATTGGTAAGATGTTACAATTGTTGTCCATGCCTGAAATTATAAGATTTTAAAGCTAAAATTCTGTTTTTATTAAAGGAGTTGTAAAGTAAAAAAACGTTTTGCCTAAAATGAATGTCTGCAAGGTAGACAGACAGAATAGTGTAATGATTCTGTTAAAAAACGAGTAAATACCTATTACATTCCTTCATCTATATCACTTCTGGTGTTCTAGTTTCTGTTCTCTCATTCACTTCCTGGTTTGCGGTGTACTGCCGTTTACTTTAGAGACAGTTATTAGAATTGATAAGGATATCGTTTACTGTTACATAAGGGAGCATCAAAGGAAATCTATTCGTGTATTTTCAGTAAGTACATTTTATTGTAACATTTAGCCGTGACTTCCATATTTCCCTTGCTTGTTCTTGCATTTGATTGCTGTATTTCTATAGGATTTACTTTACTAGCACATACCGTGGCAGTGCGGAGACTTTAAAGCGTATCTAAACCTAAAAAACTAAATGTAATATATTGCAGCTTATCAGTCCCTAGAGGTGGTGGCTGCATTAGTTTGTATTCCATTTTTTTTCCAGCTGGTAATCCTGCAAATAACACTCTTGCTGTCTCTTTGTAACTACTCTAATTTCACCACTGTATCTATGTAGGTAGCCAGACTGCCACAAAGGACAGACTTCAATCATGTCTGCATTTGTTCATCTCCATTACATGGTAGTTCATGGGATTAGTAGAGAGAATAAAGGACAGAACATGCTGACAACATCACTGTATGCACAAGTTTTGTTTAGAACCACAATGCCCCCTCTGCAGTTCACCCAATAGGGCTTAAAGAGGAAGTAAACCCTTATCCAAAAATTCCCCCCCCCCCCCCCAAAAAAAAAAAAGAAACCCTGCAAGACCAAGGCATAATGAGCTAGTATGCATAGCATACTAGCTCATTATGTATTACTTACCTCAGATTGAAGCCCCCGCAGAGGTCCTCGTCCCCCCCCTCCGGCTGCCGACATGTCATCCTGGAGTTACTTCCGGGTATCTTGGCTCTGGCGCTGTGATTGGCCAGAGCCGCGATGACGTCACTGCCGCTGGTAACGGCACGAAGACTGAAGCAACGGCACATAGGTGACATTGCTTCAGTTTGCCTCAGTGTGCATGTGCTGATGACTTTGGCACATGCAGACACAGGGGGATATCTCCTAAACTGTTCAGGTTTAGGAGTTGTCCTGGATAGCTGCAGGTAAGCCTTAGAGGGGTTGTAAAGAAAAAATAAATAAAAATAACAAACATGTTATACTTTCCTCCACTGTGCAGCTCGTTTTGCACAGAGTGGCCTCGATCCTCATCTTCTGGTGTCCCTCAGCGGCTATCTCTGGTCCTCCCCGCAAAAGAGCTCCACACATTCGTGCGAGAGAGCTTGCATGGTGTGGAGTCCCTGCTGGCGCGCTCTCGTGATACAGCGAGTGAGCTCACTGTATCGCTCGGCCCTCCCCCCGGCGCGCCACGTCATTGGATGTGATTGACAGCAGTGCCAGCCAATGGCCAATCAACGGCCAGGCTGAGCGGCGAAGAGGATGTCGGGGCCGAGTGCAGACTTTCGAGGGGCCAAGTAAGTATAACGGGGGCTCGGGGCCGGTATTGCCTGAAGTTTTTTCACCTGAATGCATTGGATGCATTATGATGAAAAAACTTTTACCTTTACAACCCCTTTAACCACTTCAGCCCCGAGCCTGTTTCTTTCTCGTACATCACGGGACACAGAGCGGCATATTCATTACTATATGGGTTATATGGAGTACCTTCAGGTGTGGACACTGGCAATCTCAAACAGGAAGTCCCCTCCCTATATAACCCCCTCCCCTAGAGGGAGTCCCTCAGTTTTTTCGCCAGTGTCTTAGGTGTTGGTCACGGAATAGCTTTGCTCCACATCCTTGGGATTAAGGGCGGGCTAACCGGATCTGTCCAAGGAGCCTCAGTGCCAAAGTGGACAGTACCCGGGCCCCAAACCGTGGGGTTTTGCCTATAATGCTCCTCTTTGGAGGGCTGGACCCTGGGCCCAGGACTTGGAGTTTGTAAAAACCATAAGTTCCTGTTTGCCAGGGTGCTATATAGGTCCAGGACAGTGGGTACCTTCATAGGACCCCAGGGCCTGAAGGTCTACTACGCTACCCACGGAGATGGGAGAAGATTGGATCGTTTTGCTGGACAAACATCCTGCAGCATGGAGCAGGTAAGAGGGGAGCCTGCGGGACTTGGTTCGACAGCAGGCTCTCCGGGGTAACCTAAAAGTGGGGGGTAGCCTAAGTATGCTCTGCATTGGCAACCTTGCTCACTATGTCTGAGAAAGACAGGATGATCCCTTTTCCCCCATCACTAGGTTCCCCTGTCTAAGAATGGTGTTGCTAGCTACCTGCTGCTTTCTTCCTAGGACTGGTAAGGATCCCTATGGGGCCTTTTGAAGAGTCCTATCTGGCCGGGGGTTTGAATCTGCCGCCTGATTCTGCAGTCCTGGGTCTCCAGCAGCGCGGCTCCTCCATGTTCCTCCTGCTCCGGCATACGCGCGCGCGCGCGTGCGCGCGCACGTCTTATAGACGTTTTTCGCGCCGTTCGGAGAGGAGGGCGGGGGGGGGCGTGCCTGCAGCGTCATACAGGGGCGCGCCTTGTGCTGTTATAGATCAGCAGGCATTGTCAGTGCTCAGTCTGAGGCTGATCTCAGAGGGAGAGGACGCAGAGCGGCAGAACAGTGACTCCCGGTGGCGGAAGAGGGGTAGTACATGCTGGACTTTGTTCCAATGCCTTTTTTGTTAAGCCAAGAAATTCCCCTTTTTTGCAGCAGGTTGGAGGCTGGCAAACTAAGTTTGGGGTCACTGTATGTTTGAAAAAAAAAAAAGAAAGAGACTTATATATATTAAAAAAAAAAAAAAAAAACATACGGGGCCCCATCAGTTTTTGGGCATTAGTGATCTATTGTCCCCTAAGCTCTAGTTTTGTACTCCTGGCCACTACAGTCTGTTGTTGTTGGCGGAGTCCCTCGATTTTGTATTATGGCTTCCAAAGGTTCGGGGTCAAAGGGTACAAAAAAGACCAAAAAACAAAGGGGTTCCCCCTCTGATTCTGATGATATGCCGATACTTTCCCCGCAACTTATTCCCATAAAGGGCGCCTTGGATGAGCCATTAGGGGGGTCTGGTGCGGAGGCTGGCCCAGATCAGCCCAGCCCTGTGTTTATCACAGAGGAGATGCTAGCCGTATCCCTAGGGGGGCTAGAAGAGAGAATAGCAGCATTGATCGCTAGAGCTATTCCTGGCAAGAAACGGGTTAGATCCCCATCACCAAGAGGTGTATCCTCAGATGCTGAGATTCTCTCTCCGGAGGAATTGGAATCGCAGGAGGATCAACTAGACCTGAACCAAGAGGGTTCAGGGATTGAGGGATCTACCTCTGAGGAACCATTTTCAGACTCCCAGACAGAGAGACTGTGGGTACAGTCTTTGACGGACATGGTCCGCTCGGCATTTAGTTTACCATTGCCAGAGCCTCAGGTTCCTCCGGTATCCTCTCTGGGCTCTTTGAAAGCTCCGTTAAGCAACGCAGTGTTTCCGGTCCATCCTCTCTTGGAGGAATTGATCTTTCGGGATTGGGTACGGCCGGACAGGATTTTTCTGCCACCGAAGAGATTTGCGGTCATTTACCCCATGGAGGAAAAATTCTCCAAGAGGTGGAGGCTCCCAGTGGTGGATGCAGCCATCTCATGTGTGAATAAATCACTAACTTGCCCGGTGGAAAACATACATATGTTTAAAGATCCGGTTGATAAACGGTTAGAGACACTTTTAAAAGCATCCTTTGCTACGGCAGGAGCAGTGGTACAGCCAGCTGTGGCTGCAATTGGAGTTTGTCAGGCATTAAAAGACCAGACAAAAGAAATGTTAAAGGACATGCCTACCCAACAAGCAGAAGAGTTTTCTGACATTCCCAGAGCTCTGTGTTTTGCTGTAGATGCTATAAAGGATTCCATCCAGCAGGCCTCTCGTTTATCACTATTTTTGGTGCACATGAGAAGGCTCTTATGGTTGAAGAACTGGGCGGCGGAGCCCCCATGCAAAAAGCTTCTGGCAGGGTTTCCCTTCCATGGAGGACGACTCTTCGGGAGGATCTGGATAAATACATTCAGACTATTTCAAGTGGCAAAAGTACCCTTTTACCGGTCAAAAAGACATTCCGGGGTCCTACATTTAAAAGGCAGCTCTTTCCTGTCTCAGGGCCCTCAAATTCCAGGCAGTATCGACGGCCGCCTGCACGATCCAACGTTAACAGTAGATCGCAGGGACAGGCCCCTCGGGGTAAGAGGCCATGGTATCGCAAGCCGACAAAGACAGCCCCTAAGTCTGCCTTATAAAGGGGCGCCCCCACTCTCGCGGGTGGGGGGAAGGCTTCGTTTCTTCTCAGAAGTTTGGGAAGCCAAGATCCCCGACAAATGGGTCCGGGCGTCTGTAACCGCAGGCTACAGACTGGAGTTTCTAAACTTTCCTCCGCCTCATTTTCAAGAGTCAAGGCTACCAAAGGATCCAGCAAGGAAGGCCTCAATGCTGGCAGCTTTGGATCACCTGCTTTGCCAGGACGTAATAATAGAGGTGCCAGCCCAAGAGCAAGGGCTAGGTTTCTATTCCAATCTCTTTGTCATACCAAAGCCCAACGGCGATGTCAGGCCAATCTTGGACCTAAAGAGGTTAAACGGTTACCTAAGGGTTCGTTCCTTCCGGATGGAATCCATCCGGTCAGCAGCCGCCGCGCTTCAGAGGGACGATTTTCTGGCCTCCATAGACATAAAGGATGCTTACCTTCATGTACCAATCTTTCAGTCGCATCAAAGATTTTTACGCTTCGCGGTGGGGCAGCGACACTTCCAATTCAGGGCGCTCCCCTTCGGGCTGGCCACGGCCCCCCGGGTATTCACGAAGATCCTAGCCCCAGTTCTGGCCAATTTAAGGATCCAAGGGGTCACAGTCCTAGCGTACTTGGACGACCTTTTAATCATAGATCACTCACGGCCGTGTCTGCAACAGGCAGTAAACCTCACGGTTCGGTACCTCGAAGGATTCGGCTGGGTCCTAAACCGGGAAAAGTCAGCGTTCCAACCTACAAAGCAGTTGGAATACCTCGGCATGAGGTTAGACACAGAACAGCAAAGGGTGTTCCTGCCCCTTGTAAAGATCGAGGCTATCAAGGGGTTGGTTCAGTTGGTTCTAAGCAAGAAAAAACCAACTATTCGCCTGTGTATGCGATTACTAGGCAAGCTAGTGGCCACGTTCGAGGCAGTACCATACGCTCAGATCCACACTCGCGTCCTACAGGCAGCCATTCTAGCAGCCTGGGGCAAGAAAGCACATGCCTTAGAGTCCCCTTTGACGCTATCATCAAGGGTCCGACAAAGCCTGGCCTGGTGGTTGAACCCTCAGAATCTTCTAAAGGGAAGATCCTTCAGCCCTGTTGTCTGGAAGGTAGTTACCACAGACGCCAGCCTGGCAGGCTGGGGGGCGGTCTTCGAGGGGTTCTCTCGCCAGGGAACTTGGGTGAAAACAGAGAGGCAGCTCCCCATCAATATCTTGGAGATCAGAGCTGCTCGCCTAGCCCTTCTGGCATGGACCTCCAGATTACAGGGGTTCCCGGTGAGAATCCAGTCAGACAATGCCACAGCGGTGGCATACATAAACCACCAAGGGGGAACCAGGAGTCAGGCCGCTCAGAGGGAGGTGAGGTTGATTTTTCAGTGGGCAGAGGTTCATGTACCCTGCATTTCGGCGATATTCATTCCCGGAGTGGACAACCTGCAGGCAGACTTCTTAAGTCGCCAGAGTCTGTTGCCAGGGGAGTGGTCTCTGCATCCCCAGGTCTTTCAGACAATCTGCCAGAGGTGGGGAATGCCAGACGTAGATATAATGGCATCCAGGTTCAACAAGAAACTAGACAGGTTCGTGTCTCGAGCGAGGGACCCTATGGCCTGCGGAACCGATGCGTTGGTTTGCCCTTGGCATCAATTCAAACTTCTATATGCATTCCCTCTGCTACAGTTACTTCCTCGCCTGTTGCGCAGGATCAGAGTGGAGCACAAGCCGGTCATTCTAGTAGCTCCAGCTTGGCCCCGGAGGACATGGTACTCACTAATCCTGAAGATGGCAGTAGGAGACCCTTGGACTCTTCCTCTACGACCAGACCTACTCTCACAAGGCCCGATCCTCCACCCTACATTACAACGTCTAAATTTGACGGCCTGGAGGCTGAATCCCTGATTCTCAGGGGTAGAGGTCTGTCTAGGCAGGTAATTCCTACCCTGATTAGGGCTAGAAAGCCGGCCTCCAGGGTGATTTATTACAGGGTGTGGAGGAACTACGTAGGCTGGTGTGAATCCAAAAGATGGAATTCCCGCAAATATACCATTGATAGGGTGTTAAGTTTTCTCCAGCTAGGAGTGGATAAAGGCCTGGCATTAAGCACAATCAAGGGACAGATTTCAGCTCTGTCAGTGTGGTTTCAGAGGCCGCTGGCCACCCACTCGCTGGTAAAGACCTTCATACAAGGGGTCTTGCGTATTAATCCTCCTGTCAAGTCACCAATTTGTCCATGGGACTTAAATCTTGTCCTGTCCACTCTACAGAAACAACCCTTTGAGCCGTTGGCTGAGATTCCTTTAGTCTTACTGACAAGAAAGTTGGTTTTCTTGGTCGCCATAGTTTCGGCCAGGAGAGTGTCAGAATTAGCAGCCTTATCGTGTAAGGAACCATATCTCGTTCTACATAAGGACAGGGCAGTTCTCCGGCCCCATCCTTCCTTTCTACCAAAGGTTATATCCAATTTTCACTTGAACCAGGATTTGGTACTTCCATCCTTCTTTCCAAAACCCACATCTAGAAAGGAGGGGTTGCTGCATACCTTGGATATTGTCCGGGCCATGAAGGCCTATCTTAAAGCTACAGAAAAGATCCGGAAAACAGATGTGTTGTTCGTCCTACCAGATGGCCCCAAGAAGGGGCAGGCAGCTGCAAAATCCACCATCTCGAGATGGATTAGACAATTAATCATTCAAGCCTACGGTTTGAAGAGGTTGCCTCCTCCTTTGTCGGTAAAAGCCCATTCTACCAGGGCCATGGGCGCCTCCTGGGCAGCACACCATCAGATCTCTATGGCTCAGATATGCAAGGCGGCGACGTGGTCATCAGTCCACAAGTTTACAAAGTTTTATCAACTAGACGTGAGAAGGAATGCGGATTCTGCCTTTGGACAGGCAGTACTACAGGCTGCAGTTTAAGATCCTCGGGATCAGAGGCACCCTTGGTTGTAAAAAAAGAAAAAAAAAAAAAAAAAGGTTTTTTCTTGACTAAGTTGGAATTATTATTATTATTTGAGTATACCTCTAAATTGAATCCTTCTTTGGAAGATGTCTACCTCCCCTCATTAACCACTTGCTTACTGGGCACTTACACCCCCCTCCTGCCCAGGTGAAATTTCAGCTTCCGGCACTGCGTCGCTTTAACTGACAATTGCGCGGTCGTGCGACGTGGCTCCCAAACAAAATTTACGTCCTTTTTTCCCCACAAGTAGAGCTTTCTTTTGGTGGTATTTGATCGCCTGTGCGATTTTTATTTTTTGCGCTATAAACAAAAAAGAGCGACAATTTTGAAGAAAAATACAATATTTTTTACTTGTTGCTATAATAAATATCCCAATTAAAAAAAAAAACACATTTTTTTTTCTCAGTTTAGGGCGATACGTATTCTTCTACATATTTTTGGTAAAAAAAAAAAAAAATCGCAATAAGCGACTGGTTTGCGCAAAAGTTATAGCGCTTACAAAATAGGGGAGAGAATTATTATTTTTTATTATTTTTTTTTTACTAGAAATGGCGGCGATCTGCGATTTTTATTGTTACTGCGACGTTATGGCGGACACATCGGACACTTTTGACACATTTTTGGCACCATTCACATTTATACTGCGATCAGTGCTATAAATATGCACTAATTACAGTATAAATGTGACTGGCATTGAAGGGGTTAACACTAGGGGGTGAGGAAGGGGTTAAATGTGTATGCTAGGTGTGTTCTAACTGTAGGGGGAGGGGGGGGTGACTGGGGGGGGTGACCGATCTGTGTCCCTATGTAGGAAGGAACACAGATCGGGCTCCTCCCTTCCAGAGACAGGACATTGTCTCTGTGTCAGCCGGCAATGAGAGATGATCTATGAGAGATCATCTCTCATTCGCCCACAGATCGCATTGCAAACGGCCGCTCTGATTGGCCGTTTGCCGCGATCTGTGATTGGCCGTGTCCAAGGGACACGGACAACACAGGGCTTCCCCGCAGCGCGCTGTACAGCGCGCGCTGGGAACGCCAGAAAGACATGCCGTCAAATGACGGCATGTTGGATATTGAGGTCCGCGCTGTTGCCGTCATCCGACGGTAGCGCGGGCCTCAAGTGGTTAAAGCATTGCTTTCGGACATCCCATATAGTAATGAATATGCCGCTCTGTGTCCCGTGATGTACGAGAAAGAAAAAGGGATTTTTAAATACAGCTTACCTGTAAAATCCTTTTCTTGGAGTACATCACGGGACACAGAGCTCCCACCCCTCTTTTGGGTGACCATTTTGGGAGGCATACTGCTTGCTACAAAACTGAGGGACTCCCTCTAGGGGAGGGGGTTATATAGGGAGGGGACTTCCTGTTTGAGATTGCCAGTGTCCACACCTGAAGGTACTCCATATAACCCATATAGTAATGAATATGCCGCTCTGTGTCCCGTGATGTACTCCAAGAAAAGGATTTTACAGGTAAGCTGTATTTAAAAATCCCTTTTTTTCAGATTCGGTGCTTACGAGACTAAAACAGTTTTTTTTGCTAGAAAATTATTTAAAACCCCCAAACATTATATATATTTTTTTTCTAACACCCTAGAGAATAAAATGGCGGTCATTGCAATACTTTTTCCCACACTGTATTTGCGCAGCGGTCTTACAAGCGCACTTTTTTTGGAAAAAATTCACTTTCTTGAATTAAAAAATAAGACAACAATAAATTTGGCCCAATTTTTTTATATATTGTGAAAGACAATGTTACGCCGAGTAAAATGATACCCAACATGTCACGCTTAAAAATTGCGCCCGCTCGTGGCATGGCGTCAAACTTTTACCCTTAAAAATCTCGATTGGCGACGTTTAAAAAATTCTACAGGTTGCATTTTTTGAGATGCAGAGGAGGTCTAGGGCTAGAATTATTGCTCTCGCTCTAACGATTGCGGCGATACCTCACTTGTGTGGTTTGAACACCGTTTTCATATGCGGGTGCTACTCGCGTATGCGTTTGCTTCTGCGCGCGAGCTCGTCGGGACGGGGCACTTTAAAAAAATTTTTTTTTGGTTTTCCTTTTTATTTATATTTATTTTATAATGTTTAACACTGAAAAAAAAAAAAAAAAAATTATCACTTTTATTCCTATTACAAGGAATGTAAACATCCCTTGTAATAGAAAAAAGCATGACAGGTCCTCTTAAATATGAGATCTGGGGTCAAAAAGACCTCAGATCTCATATTCAGGCTTAAATGCAAAAAAAAAAAGTCAAAATGTAAACAAATTAAATGTCTCTTTAAGAGGCTGGGCGGAAATGACGTTTTGACGTCACTTCCGCCCAGCAGAGGTATGGGGACGGCTGAGGGACATTTTTTCCCTCAGTCGCATCCCCGGACAGCCAGCAACAGGACCCGATCGCCTCCGCCGCTACCGACGGCTACGGTAAGCGGTGGAGGCGCGGGGCGCGGGGAGAGCGGCGGGGGGGGGGGGGGCACCCTCTCCCCCCGCCGGTAACGGCGATCTCGCGGCGAATCCGCCGCGATGACCGCCGTTATCGTTAACAGGACCGCCCCACGAAGAGATGGATATCTCGGTTGTGGCAGCAGCTGCTGCCGTTACCGAGATATCCATCTTCAAAAAAATGACGTCTTTGGACGTGGGGGCGGTCAGAAGTGGTTAATATAGGCTTACCTGTAAAATAAAGTTGTTAAAAAGAGGTTACAACCACTTTAAAGTAAATGTAAACCCGATTCAGAAAAGTTGAGCTGGGCACATATATCTGCAGTGTTTTGTTATCTCTCTTCAATGAGCCAAGTCCCGTAGCTCTCTTCTGAACCATTCCTCTGTTATCAGCCAGATAACTTCTAACATATTCTCGGACACATCAGATAAAAGCAGCCTGACATTTCTGTCAGGGGAGGTTGCTATAAATGGATTAGCAGGGAGCTGACCCTGTTACAAAACACATCTGAGATTCTCTGCCTATGATGAGAGGGAGTGTGTGCCTTTCCTCCAATCAGCAATGTTAGCTATCTTGGCTGTATGCCCAGACATCACACGTATTCTGCCGAGAAAACTGATCGCGTGTACACTTTTCGCAGAGAAACCCGTCGGGAAACTCGTCGAGCCAAAAAGAGAGCATGTTCTCTATTTCCTCATTGGGCAATGGGAAAATTTGGCTCGACTAGTTTTTTAACTGCCGAACTAGGAACTCGACTGGGAAAACTATGTGTTTCGCCTGACGAGTTTCTCGGTCGTGTGTACGCCACCGTAGAGAAAATTTCCTAACATGATCTGAACTTTCTAAACAGTATATAAATGTGAAGAAAGCAGATATGGATGTAAAACCTATGTAGGAAGATTTGGTTCATTCCTGTGTATTATCTGAGGCTGTTCATTTCACTGGGTGTATGGAGGGTTTACATCCACTTTAAGCCATGTATACACAGGCCGAATGTCGGGTGGCAACGGCAGTTCAGTAAAAAACAGCTGACATTCGGGGTGTGTTTATTGCAGTTGGTCTGTCGGCATAACTGAAAAAGGTCTGCCAACGCTTCGATGAGAGCACTGACTGGAGTGTTCTGATGGAGGGTCCGCCCCCTGTGAATAAATAATAGCACAGCAGAGGAGATCGCTGTACTAACATCAGATAGTAAGTACAGTGGCTCCTTCTGAGCCGTCTGTTATTTTTGTTTAGCCCTGCTGGGTTGAACTGAAAAAACTACCAGTGTGTACTAGGCTTTAGTCTATGACTGTCATTTGGGTTGTTCACTGGAATAAAACGTGTGCATACAGGGACATCATCGGTGTGCAGTGTGTCTGGAGCATGGGCGGCTCTGTTCTATGCCCGCCACCTGGCGTTCAGGTGATCGCAAGAGATCTACAAGATCGAGCTTGGAGGAGGAAGCTCCTATTTTATTCAAACGTGATTGAATTAGTAGGTTACAATAGAAAAATACGGTTGTTTGTGCTGTCAGTTCAGCTTACAGAAAGTGACAGGGACATTGCATTTCTGGCAAGATCGACAGGTATTTTATGTACTTGCTATAAATGTTCTTGGTCTGAAAAAAACAAAACCAATGCAGCCACCACATCTTAGGACTGGTACGCTGGAGTATATTAAATATTTTGTTTTTTTCTGGATTTAGATATGCTTTTAAAGCAACAGATATGAAAGTAACCCCCTCCAGGAGCATTATGGATTTCTGAGTAAGGGTATATTTTACATTACAGACCGGTAAGTAAATGCCCTATCAGCTAGATGTTTAAGGCAAACACGATCAGAACATTACTAACAGGCAAAAGTTTGTGCTTATCACACAGGTATTAGTCAGTATGAATAAAAAATACCAGACAAGAAAAAATAATAATAGGGAGGCAGCAGCTAATATGCAAATGCACTAAATGTAATACAGAAAAAGGGGGGGTATAAACTGCGCCATGTTACCCGGACATTATATAAAACATACAGTCCCAAAACAATCCATTAGTCCTCCAGGAGGTCTGTAAAGAGGTTCTCCAGTGACTATAGTTCATAAAGCCTGTGGATTAATCTGCTGAGCAAAATGGCTGGAAGCATGTAGAAAGTTGTTCAATCACCGGAGTGAGTAACACTGCACACTACACTCTTGGGTGAGGACCCACCACCAACTCATCAAGCAGCTTACCAGACAAATTAAATAAGGGTAGCGATCGGCTGTGACCCAGCCGCGGCCTTTTGGGAGAAAAACTCCCTAGTAGCACATCCGCACTCTGGCTTCTCAATATCAAGATGGCTCCACCACAGAATCATGCGAAAGAAATATGACAGAACATAGCGTAATTCCGCGGGGAAAATGTATTAAAATAAGGTTAAAATATACTCACAAAAAACATCTAAAAAACGAGCGTGTCCAAAATAATTGCCGGCCGGCAAACGGATCAATCGGAGCCCTTCCTCCTGAACGCGGTGACGTCACTGCACGTCCTCCCAGACGCGTTTTGTCATTGGACGTTGTCAATGGGAGGAACATTGACCTGTGGATAGTACCATTTTGGCCTCATGATGCCTCTTTCACATTTGTGTGACTTTTCCTGTGACTGTGGACATCAGAGTCGCATGACAAGTCATACTCCATGATTCCCAATGATAACCATTCATATCTGTGCGACTTCAAAAGTAGTCCCTGTACTACTGTGGTCCGACTTTGATGCGAGTTGTGGTCCATAGACCTCAAGTTTACACAGGCATTCCCTGAAATCGTGGCAAAATCATTGCACGATTTTCAAGTCGCATTTGGATATATATGCAGATTAGTCAGGCAACTAGAATCTTCTAAAGCAAAAAAAGGATTAATATGGAGCAAGGAATAGGTATAATGCATGTAAAAGGGAACCCTTATAAAGAAAAAGTCTCGGAGTGAGAATAAGTCCACGCATGTGGCATATATTGTTAATGAAGTCACGCAGGTTGGATGAGTAAAACACTCCGGGCCAGATCCACAAACACTTTACGCCGGCGTATCTATTGAAACGCTGCGTAAGTTAAAAGATGCGCCGTCGTATGTTTTTTTGGCTAGATCCGACCGACGTAAGTCTTTTTACGCTGTCGTATCTAGGCTGCATATTTACGCTGGCCGCTAGGGGCGCTTTCGTAGATTTCCGCGACGAATATGCAACTTACATAGATACGCCGATCCACGAACGTACTTGCCCCCGGCGTATGAATATACGCTTTTTACGTAAGGCGTACGACCGGCGTAACTTTACCCCTCATAAAGCAGGGGTTAGTCATGTTAACGTATGGACGTTGGAATAGCGTCAAATTTTACGAAGTTTGCGTAAGTCGTACGCAAATAGGGATGTGCGTAAGTTACGTTCACGTCGTAGGCAGTGTTCGACGTATATTAGGAATTCGATCCGACGCATGTGCACTGGGATACGTCCACGGACGGCGCATGCGCCGTTCGTTCGGCCATGCATCTACATGGGGTCACGCTTCATTTCAATGCAACACGCTCCCTACCTGCCTACTTTGAATTACGCGGGCTTACGCCGGCAGATTTACGTTACGCCAGCGCACATATGGGAGCAAGTGCTTTGTGGATACCCTACGAGCCTCTCTAAGTTACGTCGGTGTAGCGCATATCAGATGCGCTATGCACGCCTAAAAATACGCCCGTTTTTGTGGATCTGGCCCTCCAGTAGCAGCACCTCGTAAATACAGGAAAATTCTTTGAGAACACAAGGGGGCGCCAACTCAGTGCAGTATCTTTTAGATGTTTAATAATATAAAAAAATCTGGTTTGAGAAAGAAGTTAATAGAAGCTTGAAAAGCGTTACTGTAGAAACCTTTTATACTCTGTAGCTTCTGCTAATTTTGTTTCTAATCCCCTTGTGGAGGCTTCCATTTGTGGATGGACATTTTATGGTTACACACCCTGGTCACATTGCTATAACCTTTTTATATGGACTATAAACTGCAGGACTTATGAATAAATGGTTGTGGAACTAATCTTATTATTATAAAACATCTAATGATACTGCACTTAGTTGCCACCCCCTTATGTTCCTTTATAAATTGAGATTTTCCTAGCTTGTGACGGAAAATATTAGTTATATGAAGACAGGAGGCGAGTATCTTATGCATTATCTTCCTTTAATAATGCCCACAGCAGAAATACAAACTTTCAGTGAATTTCAATAATAAAAGAACTTTTTAAACACCAAAACTACAAGTCCCAGCAGCCCTCAGTGTATGACTGCCAATCACGTGGCAGGTCAGACCGTATATAAGGTACTGCCTCTTTAACCTCCTCCTCTTTCTTGGAGCGAACTTGTATGGACTTGTAACCGGATCTTCAGGTGTAACTATTCTTCTGACCGCCAACGAATCGGACCCGGTAAGTCGAGCAGGTAACATCCCAACGGGTAACATCCCAACGGGGAACAAAGGAGACCACTCCGGAAAAGATTTCAGCCCTTGGCTCGCGCGTTGTAGTCATCAATAACCTGGAACAAAATAAGATAAAACCGTGACAGGGTTGGGTTGGGTGGGAAGATACTCGCCTCCTGTCTTCATATAACTAATATTTTCCGTCACAAGCTAGGAAAATCTCAATTTATATATCAGACAGGAGGCTCATATCTTATGCAAGTTCAAAGTCATACAATGAGATATATACAGTAATAACCAGAGGCGTAACTAGGATCTTCAGGGCCCCGGTGCAAGAAACCATGAAGGGCCCCCCCATGGGCATTGCTAGGTCTATAAAAGATCTCGGGCTAGAGCCCATAGCAGTGTAGAAAGCAAGTAAAGAAAGTCATATGCTTGGGCGGGTATACACATGTATACAATATACGTTTGTGTGTATATGTATATATTGTCACATAACTGAGTGCAGATCCTCCTTGCATCAGGGTCACCAGAGAGACAATTCCTTACATAAGGGTGCCCAAAGAGCCTTCCCCACTAGAGAGCTCCCCTTACATCAGGGTCCCCAGAGAGTCTCCCCTATACATCAGGGTCCCCAGAGAGCACCCCCATACATCAGATATCACAGAGAGCCCAGCCCCCATAGAGAGTCCCAAGAGAGCCCCCTATACTTCATGGTTCACAGAGAGCACCCCCATACATCAGAGTACCCAGAGAGCTGTCACCTGTTAGTCAGTGTCCACTTGGGAGGGGAGAATGGCTTGGAGAGAGAGAGAGAGAGAGAGAAAGAGGGAGAGAAAGAGGGAGAGAAAGAGGGAGAGAAAGAAAGAGGGAGAGAAAGAAAGAGGGAGAGAAAGAGAAAG
>CM056049.1:620951275-621101275 GCA_029574335.1 Rana kukunoris | reverse complement strand
AAGAAAGAAAGAAAGAAAGAAAGAGAAAGAGAAAGAAAGAGAGTGAACGAAAGAAACAAAGAAAGGAGATGGATGAAAGAAAGAGATGGATGAAAGAGGGGGATGGGGGGGAGAGAGAGAGAGAGGTGAGTGAAATTGACCCCCTAAGCTGGCCTGCAGTCCTTCCTGTACCCCCTGTCCCAGCCCCTGTCTGTGTGGGTAGGTGTGTGTGTGTTGCACCTACCTCCAGACCATCCTTGTCCTCGGTCAGCCTATGTTTCTTCTTGATGACAGGCACAGCTGGAGCAGACGTTGGGGGAAGGTGTGCAGGCTCTGGGACTGGGAGGATGTCACTGCTGGTCAGGTCTTCTCTCTCACTCGGTCACTCCCTCTCGCGCTGTTCCTTCCAGTCAGCCTCCTGCTGCTCACGGGGCCCCCACTCTCTGTTGTTTTCAGATGCTGCTGATGCTGCTGCTGCTGCTCTCCCCGTCAGATGCTGTGAACCTGTCTGTGCCTCTCTGGTATGTCAAGGGGCAGCCTCGGAGCTCAGCTGTGTTGGACCCCTGGAGACAGAGGCAGAGCAGTAGCGCGGAGGTCGGAGGAGGAAGTGAAATCCTCCCGCGCTTTCAGCTTTGAACACGGAGGGGGGGGGGGGCACTGCAGCCGTGATGTCACTGGATGCTACACGCCAAGCGGCTCTAGCAACCAGTGGACAGAAGGTGGAGGTGGTTCTGCGTGCAGGAGCCAGCGCTACCGCGGCTTAGACTCCTCCACTGAATTAATCATGACAATTGTGCAATGAAGGCACCTGGGAACTAGGGCCCCCCCCACAGCGGCAGAACGGCAGGGCCCAGTCGCAACTGCGACTGCAGCGACACTGAAAGTTCCGCCACTGGTAATAACAATGACAAATCTACCCAATAACAGGATCACAGAACTGACATAGATACGTGTTCCTCCGGTCTAAAGTAAAATTGGCGGAAGGTGGTCTCGGAAAACCAGTCTGCCGCCATAAGGAGATCCGAAATTGAACCTCCAGAGGTGATTACCTTGGTAGCCATAGCACCCCTGGAAGAATGAGCACCGAACAGGGAAACGTCAATCCCTGCCATGGCCATGGTGGACCTCACCCAACGGGCCAAAGTAGCCGAGGAAACCGGGTGATGCGGGCGAGTGTAGGAAATAAGGAGTTGGGAAGAGGACGACGACCGCAGTGACGCTGTTTGTGACTCATAAGCCTGTAAACAGCGAACCACACATAAGCGTGGGTGTGTGGGAAAAAACGGGTAGAAGACCGATTGAATCCTCGTCTTTGTTCTGCGCACGACCGAGAACTGAACACCATGAGGTGAGAATTGACGCCTAGATATGTCTAAGGCTTTGACGTCGGAAACGCGTTTGACGGAGATCAGGCATAGGAGAACCGTAAGTTTGAAGGACAGTACTTTAAGCGGGAGAGCGTCATTGTCCTCCCACCTAACCAACATGTTTAATACCGCCGTTACGTCCCAAGTGCTCTGATATTTGGGGCGTGGCGGGCGTTGGAACTTGACACCTCTCAAAAGACGGCACACCAAGGGGTGTCTACCAACGGGAAGGGAATCTACTGGAGAATGATACGCCGAAATCGCCGAACGATATACGTTAATAGAGCTATACGATCTACCAGATTCAAAAGACTCCGCCAGGTAGTTAGCTACTACTGATACAGGTGCGTGAATGGGATCAATTTGCCGTTGATCACTCCAACGCACCCAGGTTCGCCAGGCTGATCGGTATGCCGATCTAGTCCCGGGGGCCCAGGCCAAGGCGAGGAGGTCCCTAGCTGTTCGTGAAAGATTGTCGTCTGCGTCTGGCAGCCCGAGACTAACCAAGCCAGGAGCTGAAGGTTGTGATCCACCACCAAGGGGTGTGGTTCCCCGGTTGGGTTGGATAGGAGATGGGGAAATCGAGGAAGCAGCCTGGGGAGATCGACAGTCATTCCCAGGAGAAGGGGAAACCATGGTTGTGTTGGCCACCACGGGGTGATCAGCACGACTGAGGCCCCCAGGTTTGCAATGTGTAGGAGAACCCTGAGGATCATAGAGAAGGGTGGGAACGCATAGTGCGTCCCCTGTGGCCAGGTCTGTCGAAGAGCGTCTATCGCCTGGGCATCGGGATCCGGTCTCCAGCTGTAAAAGCGTGGAAGCTGGCGATTGAGGCGGTAGGCGAATAGGTCCATGGAAAAAGGACCCCATAGTTGCACCAGGGAGAGGAATACCGATCGGTCCAGACGCCAGTCGCTGGAATCGGTGAGGTACCCCAACCGTGACGGCTCGCATCCGATTCTATAATGTAATCCGGATTGGAGCTGAAAATGGTCTTGCCGTTCCATTCGACGGCATGACGTAACCACCAGCGTAACTCCACTACGGCTTCTGAGTCCAGTGGTACTTCGTCTGCGTAACGAAGTCCCTGGCGTAGATGGAGTGCCTTGAGCCTCTGAAGGGCCCGATAATGGAGAGGTGCCGGAAAGATGGCCTGTATGGAGGCTGATAAGAGCCCCATTATTCGTGCCAGGCCGCGTAAAGACACTCGTCGTTTGTGCAACACGGATCGAATCTCCTTGCAGATAGTTGCAAGTTTGGTTTTGGGTAAGCGAAGGACAGATCGATTGGTGTCCACCAAGAATCCCAAAAATTCCATCTCTTGGGATGGGATAAGGATGGATTTGTCGTGATTTATGACGAACCCCAGCCCCTGGAGCAAATTGACGGTCCAGGAGGCATGTATGTCTGCCTGGAGGCTGGATCGGGCCATAATGAGCAGGTCGTCCAGGTAGATAATCAATCGTACGCCTCTGCTCCTTAATGCCGCCACTACTGGCTTCAGCAGCTTGGTGAAGCACCATGGGGCGGATGATAGCCCGAAGGGGAGGCAAGTGAATTGCCACATCCTGTCGCTCCAAAGGAAGCGTAGAAGGTGTTGGGAGGAAGGATGAATGGGGACTGTGAGGTAGGCGTCCTTCAAGTCCACCTTTACCAACCAGTCTCCGGGCCGTAAGAGATCTCTCAGAAAGTGGATCCCCTCCATCTTGAAGTGTCGGTAAACGACATGTTGATTGAGAGTTCTCAGGTTTATAACGGGGCGGAATCCGCCATCCTTCTTTCTGACCAGGAATAGGTTGCTGAGAAACCCTGGAGTGTGAGGGTCCACCTCTATCACAGCCTGTTTGGTGAGAAGAGTTTGAAGTTCTAGGTCTATAAGTGTCGAGTTTTGGTTTGAGAACCGGATGGGTAGGGGTACCACATTCATCTCCGGTAGGGAGTATAATTCTATTTGGTATCCCGTCACTGTGTTGAGTATCCAGGCGTCTGCCGTAATCGCAGACCAGGCGTGGATAAAATGTCTCAGTCTTCCCCCCAAGAGAATGTGGAAAGAATTCGGGTGTATAGTACTCACCAGCAGCAGGTCGTGAGCGGGTGTAGCCTCTCCCTCCGCGTCCTCTCCAAGGGCGTCCGCGGGGTGGGAAGAAAGGTGCTGGTTGTGCCACCGGGACTGAGTATGATTGAGGAGCCTGGCTGTACTGAGCGGGAGCTCTATAGTATGGCCTGTTTGCGGAGTAGCGACCGGCAGAACGGCCCCTGTTTCTGCCGGCCCTAGGAAAAATTCTAGGGGTACCTGACTTTTTCAGTGACGACTGGGCTTTGTCAAGACTCGTGTATAGTCCGACCATCTTATTAATGTCCTTAATAAGTGAGTCGCCAAAGAGCAAGCCCTCGGCCGCCGGACCGGGTTCCGTTTCTGCAAGGTGAGATAGTTGAGGGTCCAGTCTCATTAAAATGGAGCGGCGACGCTCCGTGGAGCAAATGGTATTTGCGCACCCCAAGAGACAAACCGTTCTCTGGGCCCAACCTCTGAGCTGGTCCAGGTCCACAGGGTTATCAGAGGAGTAAGCCTGCTCGGCGATATTCAGAATCTTAGTGACAGGGCCAAACAGGTCGAGGATTCGGTCCTGGATGGAACGAAAGGATCGTTCGATACCCTTTTTTGAATATTTGCCCTGCTTGGTAAGGTACCTGAGGAGTACCGGGTCCACCTCGGGGGTGACTACAGCCTTGTTTGGGATACAAGGTCGGGGACATTCTGCCTTCAATTTATTTCGGTTGTTTTTGTCCACAGACTTGCGGGCCCAGTATTGGATGTATTGGGCGACCTCTGGGAGAGGGGCCCATTCTCCAGATCGGGGGTGAGAAATCCCTTCTGGGTCGAAGAAGGGGTCTCCCCGCGTGTCTAGAATTGTTTCGCCCTGGGTTGCAGGGGTGGCGTTTTCAGGGGGCGCCATATGCCCACTACCCTCGTATTCTATATCATCATCAGACTCATAGGCATCTGCCTGTTCGGATTCCGCGGATGACTCTGACGTATCCACAAAGGAATCTGGTTTGGACCGTCTAGCGGACCTGTGCCCCTGCGAAAGCTGCTCCCCGAGGCTCAGGGGTCGGTGAGAGTCTGGAAGGGTAGTGGGTCGACAGACCGGGTAGGGTGCTGCCTGGGGCACATTATTTACTTCCCCTGCCGGGGAGTCGTGTAGTGTGGTAACGTTTTTGCGCTTTTGAGATGCTTTGCCCTTTTTTGTGGGCGGTTCACCACAGCCTGAGGGACCAGGCATGACAGGCACAGTTGACTGCGTTATGGGGGCAGAAGCCATGGCTGCTTGTACTGATTGATTAATTAATTCTTGGATTTGCGCAGCGGTCAAGAATATGGGACTATTAAGGACAGGTTCCCCCCCAGCCGGGATGTTAGGGGACCCGGTGTATCTGTCATCAGCCATGATGAAGTTCAACAGTATAAGTAGTGAGTACCCAGTGGGAATGGACTGACAGTCCTTCTAAACGGGAATCTGCACAGAGATGGGGAGGATGGGGGAAGAAATATCCCACTCTCTAAGCCCAAGTAAAAGTTTTTTTAAAAAAGTTTAAAAGAAAAGGATTCCTATGGATGTGATACTAGCTCCGCACAGGGACGCCCTACCAGTTCAGCCGCTCACTCAGCACTGGAGTAGCGGCGAAGGATAGTGACGTCCTAGCTCTGGAGAGCGTAATCTCGCGAGATTACGTCTCCCGAGCCGTGATAGGACGCTGCGGAGGTCAGAAGGACCCGCCCCCCGCAGTGTGCGGTTCGCTGAGTGGCGGAGTTGCACCGCCACGCCCCCTCAGAGACGAGTCGTTCTGAGGTGAAGCACGCGGTGCCCGAGGAGAGGAAGCAGGAAGGCGCCAAACGATTTTTAAATGGCGCCGACCTGAGGGGATGTCTGTTGTAGATGGGTTACACTGTTGAGAGAGGGATAGCGTCGGAACGAGAGCCGTCGGAAGGAGGGGGAATAGAGCGGTACATGATACGGCAGTAATAAACTAAAAAACATGAAAATAAGTAATTATAAAATAAATAAGAATATCTCATGATAATAAATATCACAAGGATATATGAGCAATATCAGTAAAATTGTGGGGAGAGCTGCGGGGAACAAACCCCGCCCGGTAAATCCCCAGGTAATAAGCTAAACAAACTAACAATTGAAAAAGACTTATCTGATTTCTGTGCTGTGAGCAGAAAGAAAGAGGAGGAGGTTAAAGAGGCAGTACCTTATATACGGTCTGACCTGCCACGTGATTGGCAGTCATACACTGAGGGCTGCTGGGACTTGTAGTTTTGGTGTTTAAAAAGTTCTTTTATTATTGAAATTCACTGAGGCCTCGTACACACCATCGGACATATCCGATGAAAACGGTCCACGGACCATTTCCATCGGATATGTCCGATCGGGAGTTTGATCCGATGGCGTGTACACACCATCGGATCAAATTCCCCGCCGCCGGACGGCGCGGTGACGTGGCGGTGACGCGGCGGTGACGTTGACGCCGCCACGTCACCGCCACGTCACCGCACCAGGAAGTTAAACACTTCCGCGCATGCGCCGAATCCATTCGGCAGCGGCGCGGCGGCGGTGGGGGACGACATGTCTGCTGGTAAGTGTACTAACCAGCAGACATGTCGGGCGGACAGATTCCACCGGATAGATTTCAAAGCATGCTTTGAAATCTGTCGGGTGGAGAAATCTGTCCGCTAGCCCATACACACGAGCGGAGATGTCTGCTGAAACGGTCCATCGGACCGTTTTCAGCGGACATATCCCCTCGTGTGTACGAGGCCTGAAAGTTTGTATTTCTGCTGTGGGCATTATTAAAGGAAGATAATGCATAAGATATGAGCCTCCTGTCTGATATATAACTAGAATTTTCTGAAGCTGTCGGTAAATAGCGCCTCTGGGTATTTTTAATGTCAGCTACATATCACCAGAGGGAGCATTTCCAAATCGGTATATGCAAATAACCACATCTAAAAAGTCTCTTTGTAGCCCAAATCAGTGTTTTCTCAAATGTACTCAACGGGCCAGATTCAGGTAGAGTTAGGCCGGAGTATCAGTGATACTCCAGCCTAACTGTCACTTTAAGCCGGCGTTTCTGTTTTCTGTAACCAGAAAACAAGAAACGCCGGGTTGGAGTTCCGATGCGATCGGCGTAATTTAATTTCGCCATCGCATCGCAACTTTAATTTAAAAATGGCGCCGGGGGCGTTCCCGCTGATTAACGCCGAAAAAATATGTTAATCAGCGGGAATCGGCAATTCACGATCGTATTCGGGCGCGACGCAGTGACTTTCCGACGTTTCCGTAGGAGATACGCGGCGTAAAGATAAAGCAGCCCCCTAGTGGAGTATCCTATATTAAGTATAGCCGTCGTCATCGTGTCGTAAAAAAAATGCCGCAACTTTAGGAGCAAGTGCTTCATGAATAACAGCACTTGCTCCTAAAATTTTGCCAGAGTAACGTAAATGAGAAGCGTTACTCTAGCTTAAAGATGCTCCCATCTACCTGAATCTGGCCCAACATGGATTGGGGGTTACTCTCGGCTCCCAGCACACAGCGGGAGCCAATCGGCGGGCGCAGCGCGACTCGCGCATGCGCCGTAGGGAACCGGGCAGTGAAGCCGCAGCGCTTCACTTCCTGGTTCCCTCACCGTGGATGGAGGGGGGAGCAGCAGGGTGACGAGCGATCGCTCATCCTCTGCTGCGGACGCTGCTGGACTCCAGGACAGGTAAGTGTCCTAATATTAAAAGTTAGCAGCTGCAGTATTTGTAGCTGCTGGCTTCTAATATTTTTTTTTACTGAACCATCCGCTTTAAAGGGTCACTAAAGGAATTTTTTTTTTTAGCTAAATAGCTTCCCTTACCTTACTGCAGTACTGGTTTCATGTCCTTATTGTTTGTTTTTGCTTTGAAGTTGCTGTTAACCTGCTCTGTTCTCCACACTTCCTGCTTGTCTGTTTCCTTATAAGCACCATACTGGGAGCTTTCTCACGATGGTTTAAGCTGTCATTACTGTGTGTCTAAAACTTCCCAGAACCAATCAGATTCATTTTAAAAACAAAACACTGCCCTGGATTTGTTTGTTTTTGTTCTGTGTTTCTATTTCTACTTTGCAGAAACATTAAGCCAGTTCAAAAGTGAAACAAGCCTGCATGCACATTATATGATTGATTTTTATCTATTTTTAATCATTTTGAAAAGGAATCTGTTAACTTTTATGTCTCTATACCCTGTAAACATTCATTTCAGCAAAAAAAATGTTTTCCTTTAGTGACCCTTTAAGTCTGTTTCTCTGTTATTACTTTCAGTAACAGGTTATTTACAAATATAGGGCCAGATTCATGAAAGGTTACGCTGGCGGATCGAGTGATCCGCCAGCGTAACAGTGGCTTTGAGCCGGCGTTTCTGTTTTCTGTAACCAGAAAACAAGAAACGCCGGGTTGAAGTTCCGATGCGATGAGCGTAACTGAGTTTCGCCATCGCATCTTTACTTCAATTTAAAAATGGCGCCGGGGGCGTTCCCGCCGATTTACGCTCAAAAAATATGTTAATGAGCGGAAATCGGCAATTCACGATCGAAATCCGGCGCGACGCAGTGACGTTACGACGTTTCCGGACGGGATACGCGGCGCATAGTTATACCTACATGGGGTTGGAGTATCCTATGTTAGGTATAGGCGTCGTCATCGCGTCGAAAAAAAAAAAAAAAACGTCGCTTGCGTAAAACGGTCATGAATGGGAATGTGACGTCATTGACGTTCATTCACAGATTTTGGAGCATGCGCACGGGGATGTTTTGACACTCGACGCATGCGCAGTACGTCGGCGGCGGGATCGCGCGTAGTTAGCATACTACACGCCCCGTACCCGCGACATTTGAATTCCGCCGGCTCATTTGCGATGCGCTGCCGCAACTTTAGGAGCAAGTGCTTCGTGAATGACAGCACTTGCTCCTAAAAATTCGGCAGCGCAACGCAAATCAGAAGCGTTACTCCAGAGCAAAGATGCTCTGGAATACGTGAATCTGGCCCATAGCGTGGATATGTTTATCATAACAAGAGGTGATCCAAAGTTCATTGTATATTACTAGGATGTGTTATGATGTTATATCACCTCATGTTATTGTAAACAAAACATAACATATAATAAACATGTCCTAGCTAGATATGTAAATAACTCAAAGCAAGAAGAGAGAAAACTGACTTATCCTGCTCTCTATTTTCTCGTGGTGATTCTCTGCGGTGTTTTCCTGCTGAGAAACCCAAGAGTGTGTATACTTACTTGTCGCTGTGGAAACCCGCGCATGCTCGAAATGACTATGACGCATGCACAGTAGCTTCCTAGGCATAGGTGGGGTGCAGCAAGATGGCGAAGACAGCATCAGATGTGACGAGCGCATGCTCCTCGTACGCGATGAAGTCACTGCGTTCTTGCCATTCAAAAGAACGGCTGTTCTTTTGAATGGAGTGTCTGTACACTCGGCCGGCAAGAGATTCTTGCCAAGAATCTTGTCCGGAAAAACAAATTTTTTTTCCTGACGAGATTCTGGCCCGTGTGTACAGGGCTTCACTACTGAGATTCAGGACAGTGACCTTTTTATAATGGAGGTAAAGAATAAATTTCTCAACACATGTAACATGCAACAAGGATCAGCACTTTCCTTATGTAGCATCTTTTTCCTTCCAGAACAAAGTAGATCTTTTTACCGGTTAAGCCCCGGACCATTATGTAGGTTAAGGACCTTGCCCCTTTTTGCGATTCGGCACTGCGTTGCTTTAACTGACAATTGCGAGGTCGTGCGACGTGGCTCCCAAACAAAATTGGCGTCCTTTTTTCCCACAAATAGAGCTTTCTTTTGGTGGTATTTGATCACCTCTGCGGTTTTTATTTTTTGCGCTATAAACAAAAATAGAGCGACAATTTTGAAAAAAATGCAATATTTTTAACTTTTTGCTATAATAAATATCCCCTCAGTTTAGGTGATGCGTATTCTTCTACCTATTTTTGGTTAAAAAAATCGCAATAGGCGTTTATCGATTGGTTCGCACACAATTTATAGCGTTTACAAAACAGGGGATAGTTTTATGGCATTTTTATTAATAATTTTTTTTTTTTTTACTACTAATAGCGGAGATCGTCGATTTTTTTCGTAACTGCGACATTATGACAGACATTTTTATTTCATTTAATTTCCCCTCTGCTACCTTTTTATCACACAAGATGAGAAACACAACAGGTCCGGACAAAAGGTGGGTCTTTTGAGTTAAACAAGCGGGGCGATTTCAGCAATCAAATACCTGCCTTTCACTAGCAAAGTCCCGCCCTTTGTCCGAACCTGCCATGCTTCGCGTCTTGTGTGATTGAGGTAGCAGAGAGGCGGAGTGCTGGGATGGTAGTGTAATATGGATGGGGGAGTCTGTGATGGGGGGTCTGTTATGGGGGGCTATGTGAGGAGAGGAGTTTATGTTGGGTGGGCTTTGTGATGGGGGAGTCTGTGATGGGGGGATCTGCTATGGGGGGGACCTGATATGGGGGCTTTTTGATGGGGGGGAATCTGTGATGGAGAGGAGTCTGTAATGGGGGATCTGTTATGGGGTTCTGTAATCGGCGGGCGTCTGTTATTCTGGGCTTTGTGATGAAGAGGAGTTTGTGTTGGGGGGCTTTATGATGGGGAGGAGTTTGTGGTGGGGGGTCTGTTATTAAGGGCTTTGTGATATAGAGGAGTTTGTGTTGGGGGGCTTTGTGATGGGGGTCAGTTATTGGGGGGTTTGTGATGGAGAGAAGTTTGTGTTGGGGGGCTTTGTGATGGGGGTCAGTTATTGGGGGGTTTGTGATGGAGAGAAGTTTGTGTTGGGAGGGCTTTGTGATGGGGGGCCTAATATGGGGGGAATCTTTGATGGTTGGGGATCTGTGATGGAGAGGAATTTGTTATGGGGAGGGGGGTCTGTGATGAGAGGGGGTCTGTAAAATACTAGTACGTTTGCATAGGTTCATATTTTTTTAAACTATAGTCTGGTCCCCCAACAGTCTGAGGGACTGTGAACTGGCCCCCTGTTTAAAAAGTTAAAGGACCCCTTTTCTAATATGATAAAAAAACATTTTTTTCCTATAGTTCTACTTTTAAGGTAAATACCTTTTTGTAATTTATGTAAAGCTAAAATCTTAAGCACTCTGTACTTGACAATCACTGTATTTTCTGACTTTATACAGGTATTACCAAGCATGAGTATAATATGTATTAATACAACACCTGTTTATTTCTAGGCCAATATCATGAAAGAGAGGAGCATGCTTTGCCTACTAGAGGAAATGCTGTAGAGCCCCCCTTTAAAGAAGAATCCGCATCTGTAGGTGAGAACTTGCCATATTCTTGTATAAGGGTCAGTGATCAGTTCTTTTTTTTATATATATAACCACGGCCTAATTATGCATTTTTACCCAGGGAGAGCCCTACCATAACAAATGCAGGCTGTTTTATAATTGGAGCACTGGAATTATAGAATACAAACCCTGCAGCTTTTTTTTTATGCTTTCTGTCTGTCCGCCTTTGTTTTCTTTTAGTTCCTTAGAGCTGATCTTACAAGCTAAAACAGTCATAATACTTATACTAGAGCTGTTATCTGCCAAAGGATTTGTAATTCTGCCCAGCCAGTTCTGAGATTTATACAGCCATGTAAAAGACCACAGGAGAATTGACAAGATCGCTTTGGGGAAATTACATTTTGAATACCTCCCCCAGCCTGTGATTGGTCGACAAAGAGACAGCAGCAGACTCTGCTGTCTCCTTTTTATCAGCTTTTTTCTTATCAGCACAGATGTCCTGCTGTTTAATGAAATAGAAGGCTGATATCACGGTTGATTCAGACGCTTTTTATTATATCTTTCTGGACTTCAGCTTTCCCATTTCGTATCACTTTGTTTCTCAGATATTTTCCTGTAATTTTGCACTAAATCATATTATCGGAAAAGCGTCCCTTGATGGTGTATGTAAAAGGTTACACTGCACAAATAGATTCTGACTGTACAATTCTACAAACTTTCATAGCTAATGTGTGGAGGTGCGCGTTCACACCATGCATATTCCACTGGACTTAGATCATATACTAGGCATCTTTAAATGGTGGACCACATCACTATCCAGTCCGGACCGATGAGGTCACATCATTTAAGGAGCCTTTTTCTCCTTCCAGCCTCGCCTCATAGAGCGGAGAAATAAAGGCAACACAGCTCTGGAGGGAAGCAAGGTGGGAACAGGAGCTGCCGTGGTTAATTTTTCTTATCGACAAGCTTTTGATTGGTTGCTCAGACTGCCCTGCGTCCGAGCAACCAATCATTCGGTGGGTAACTTTAAAAGTGAGCTCCCGCTTCTCTTCCAATGTTGTGGCACATGTTGTCCAGAACTGTGTGAAAGTCTCGGCATCCTCTTAACTATTTGCTCTCTGTGTCCAGGCGTGCAGTGTTGGAAGTTTATTGTTGGCTTTTAGTGGAATTGCACGTGGAGTACCTGAAAAGGAGTGCTTCGTGTTTAGTACATGGTGAGATGTAATTTGGCGATACTACCAGAAAAGACAGAGAACATTGCTGAGGGGGTTATGTGAAGGGGGCGGGTAGAGGAAATGGCTGTTTTATGAAGACGTGTACATGGCTGGGGGGAGGTACTGAGGTAGAGGGCATGGCTGTTAGGGAAAGAAGGGGTGGGGGACATGGCTGGAGAAAGAAGGGGTAGGGGACATGGTTGGGGGAAGGGGGGTAGGGGGACATGGCTGTGGGGGGAAGATGGGGGGGAGGTAGGGGACATGGCTGCAGTGGGAAGAAGGGTAGAGGACATGGCTGTGGGGGGCAGGGGTGTGTAAAGGGGGTAGAGGACATGGCTGTAGGAGTGATGTGAGGTGGGTAGTGGACATGGCTGTGAGGGGGGTGTGAAGGGGGTAGAGGACATGGCTGTGGTCGGATATGAGAGGAGGTAGAGGACATGGGGGGATGTAAATGGTGGTAGAGGACCTTGTTGTGGGGGGAGGGTGTGAAAGGAGGGTATATGACATGGTTGCAGGGGATGTGGGAAGGGGAGGTAGAGGACATGGCTGTGGAGGGAGGTAGAAGACATGGCTGTGGGAGGGGGAGGGTTGTGAAGGGGGGTAGAGGACATAGATGTGGAGGGGGGTAGAGGACATGGCTGTGGGAGGGGGAGGGTTATGAAGGGGGTAGAGGACATGGCTGTGGGGGGATGTGAGAGGAGGTAAAGGACATGGCTGCGGGGAGGTGTAAAGGGGGATAGAGGACATGGTTGTGAGGGTAGGTAGAAGACATGGCTGTGGGGGGATGTGAGGGGAGGGGAGGTAGAGGACATGGCTGTGGGGGGTGTGAACGGGGGTAGAGAACATGGCTGTATGGACAATGTGAGGGTAGGTAAAAGGACATGACTGTGGGGGTAGGGTGTGTGTGAAGGAGAGGTAGAGGACATGAACAAGGGGGAAGGGGTGTAAAGGGGGGTAGAGGTCATGGTTGCGGGGGGATGTGAGGCAACATGGCTTTGGGGGAGTGTGAAGTGGGTAGAGGACATAACTGTGGGGGGGTGTGAGAGGAGGTAGAGGACATGGTTGCAGGGGGGTGTAAAGGGGGATAGAGGACATGGTTGCAGGGGGGTGTAAAGCGGGATAGAGGACATGGTTGCAGGGGGATGTGAGGGGATAGAGGACATGGCTGTGGGGAGGTGTGAAGGGGGTTAGAGAACATGGCTGTGAGGGGGGGTGAAGGCGGGTAAAGGATATGGCTGGGGGGGGGGGGTTAAGGCGGATAGAGGATATGACTGTGAGGGGAGGAAGAGGACATGGCTGTGGGGGGGGGGGTGAAGGGGGGGTAGAGGATATGGCTGGGGGGGGTGAAGGGGGGTAGAGGATATGGCTGTGGGGGGGTGAAGGGGGTAGGTAGAGGATATGGCTTTAGGGGGATGTGAAGGGGGATTCAGAACACTACTGTGGAGGGGAAACTGTGACGTAAGGGTCTGTGATATAAAGGGGGTGGGGGTAATTGTGATATGCAGGGGGACAGAGGACACTATATGGAAGATACGTGTATGTGGAAAAATTGATTCAGTGATTGCTTGATACAGTCTTATCCAATTTTATGGAACTGAATCTTCATGACCTCATGTATAGGGAGATCATAGTACATTCCTGGGTGTGTAACTGTGAGCTTGGTCTCCGATCAGTTTTTAGGTTATGTACAGGCCTAAGGCCTGTTGTATATGCATAGAGAGCAACTGCTTTGTATGCATATTTTTATTTTCTCTGAATCTTTCCTCCACTTTGTCCAAATCTATATGAAACGGGAAGCCATGGGAAAAAGTCCATTGAACTTCCAGTCCCTGGGTCTGTACATGAATGGAAATGTAATTTTCATGGTGATGTAGTAACAAATCCCTAATGTTATGTACTACAGTCATGTGGTGTAAGCATGATGCCGCGTACACACGGTCGTTTTTTGCGATGAAAAAAAACGACGTTTTTTAAAACGTCATTTAAATTGATCGTGTGTGGGCAAAACGTCGTTTTTTGTCTTCAAAAAAACGACCAAAAAAAAATTCCAACATGCTTGAATTTTTTGTGTCGTTTTTCAAAACGTCGTTTTTTGTTTCACAAAAAGTCACCGTGTGTAGCAAAAACGTCTTTCAAAACGACGTTTTTCAACCCGCGCATGCCCAGAAGCTAGTTATGAAGCGAGCTTCAATGGAAAAGAGTGGTGAACGTAACCTCGCTTTTTGTGAAAAAACGATGGTGTGTATGCAAAATTGTCTTTGAAAAGTGACGTTTCAAAAACGTCGTTTTTTACTTCACAGAAAACGTCGTTTTTTTTTCATCGCAAAAAACGACCGTGTGTACGCGGCATCAGACTTTGGTCATATTTTTATTGTTACGCTTCTTGTATTGGATTGAATTCTCATGCAGTTGATGATAAAGACTGATACAAATGGGTTACAGTGCAGAAAATAAGTATTTGAACACCCTGCTATTTTGCAAGTTCTCCCACTTGGAAATCATGGAGGGGTCTGAAATTGTCATCGTAGGTGCATGTCCACTGTGAGAGACATAATCAAAAAGAAAAATTCCAGAAATTACAATTTATGAATTTTTAACTATTTATTTGTATGATACAGCTGCAAAGAAGTATTTGAACACCTGTCTATCAGCTAGAATTCTGACCCTCAAAGACCTGTTAGTCTGCCTTTAAAATGTCCACCTCCACTCCATTTATTATCCTAAATTAGATGCACCTGTTTGAGGTCATTAGCTGCATAAAGACATCTGTCCACCCCATACAATCAGTAAGAATCCAACTACTAACATGGCCAAGACCAAAGAGCTGTCCAAAGACACTAGAGACAAAATTGTACACCTCCCCAAGGCTGGAAAGGGCTACGGGGAAATTGCCAAGCAGCTTGGTGAAAAAAGGTCCACTGTTGGAGCAATCATTAGAAAATGGAAGAAGCTAAACATGACTGTCAATCTCCCTCGGACTGGGGCTCCATGCAAAATCTCACCTCGTGGGGTCTCAATGATCCTAAGAAAGGTGAGAAATCAGCCCAGGACTACACGGGAGGAGCTGGTCAATGACCTGAAAAGAGCTGGGACCACCGTTTCCAAGGTTACTGTTGGTAATACACTAAGACGTCATGGTTTGAAATCATGCATGGCACGGAAGGTTCCCCTGCTTAAACCAGCACATGTCAAGGCCCGTCTTAAGTTTGCCAATGACCATTTGGATGATCCAGAGGAGTCATGGGAGAAAGTCATGTGGTCAGATGAGACCAAAATAGAACTTTTTGGTCATAATTCCACTAACCGTGTTTGGAGGAAGAAGAATGATGAGTACCATCCCAAGATCACCATCCCTACTGTGAAGCATGGGGGTGGTAGCATCATGCTTTGGGGGTGTTTTTCTGCACATGGGACAGGGCGACTGCACTGTATTAAGGAGAGGATGACCAGGGCCATGTATTGCGAGATTTTGGGCAACAACCTCCTTCCCTCAGTTAGAGCTTTGAAGATGGGTCGAGGCTGGGTCTTCCAACATGACAATGACCCGAAGCACACAGCCAGGATAACCAAGGAGTGGCTCTGTAAGAAGCATATCAAGGTTCTGGCGTGGCCTAGCCAGTCTCCAGACCTAAACCCAATAGAGAATCTTTGGAGGGAGCTCAAACTCCGTGTTTCTCAGCGACAGCCCAGAAACCTGACTGATCTAGAGAAGATCTGTGTGGAGGAGTGGGCCAAAATCCCTCCTCCAGTGTGTGCAAACCTGGTGAAAAAACTACAAGAAACGTTTGACCTCTGTAATTGCAAACAAAGGCTACTGTACCAAATATTAACATTGATTTTCTCAGGTGTTCAAATACTTATTTTCAGCTGTATCATACAAATAAATAGTTAAAAAAATCATACATTGTGATTTCTGGAATTTTTATTTTTGATTATGTCTCTTACAGTGGACATGCACCTACGATGACAATTTCAGACCCCTCCATGATTTCCAAGTGGGAGAACTTGCAAAATAGCAGGGTGTTCAAATACTTATTTTCTGCACTGTATATGGTTGTTATTATTATGGTCTAGCAGAAAGCTTAGAATGCATTTATAGGCTTTGAGGTTGGGATGGTCACTATGGCAGGTTACATGGTATAGTGAGGTAGGCCTAAAGAAAACATAAAGCCCCAACATTTGTGCTTCTTTAGCCCACTTCCTCTTAATGTAGTTATTTTGTTTTATCAGTCCATAAATCTACTTCATGGAAACTATAGAACCATAGTTGCCATACCTCGTGACAGTGCTCGCCCTTGCCCCTCCTGCTGTTGAAATACCATTATGGCATTTCCTTCCATTTACTCTGTGTCCTAATGATGTGTCCCCCTGTGTGTGTGTGTGATTTATACAAATAAATGCTGATTATACCTCATTTCAGAGCACCGATCGGCGCTCACGTGACCGGCTGGCTCTCTCCTCCTCTCCTTGTCCTGCCTGAAGTCACCTGGGGGAATCTTCGCCCCACCCTCTTTAGCTATCAGACAGGGAGAGGAGAGAGCCGGGCAGATCATGTGAGCACAGATCGGCACTCTGAAATGATTTTTAATCAGCATTTATTTTTTAAATCACACACAGGGGGGACACAGCATTAGGACACAGAGCAGATTATATAAATTAGTCAGAGTGGCTTAACAACCACTATAAAACTCTGCATAGTTTCTGAAAAGAAAGTTATGAATTGCTCCTTAGCATCCTATTAGGTTCAAACGTTAAATGGAGCAATTAAAGAGGATAAAGGCATACGACTGGGGCAACATTGAGAGCTGTGGAAAATGTAGTGTAACCACACCTCCCATATTTAAAAATATCATACAAACTGAGTAATGAGTGGTACATGCGGATATTGGTGTCCAAAGGTCGAGTGTATATTCACCTAACATACAAATTGTAAATCCTGTACCATCATTTATTTATCCAGATGATACCCCAGATGATCCGGATAATGACTGCAAAATAGTGACCCCAAATGACACAGGAGGGGGCAGGAACTGGAGCGATTATGAAGTCCAATCTCTGCTGCACATCTGGTCAGATGAGATGATATCCCGTCGGCTGGATGGCACCTTCAGGAACAAACAGGTCTTTGAAGAGATCTCACTCAGACTGATGGAGTTTGGGATCAACAGAGACTGGAAGCAGTGCAGAAGAAAGTACAAGAACCTAAAATACGAATATCATTGCATTCAAAAAGACGAAAACAATGAAAACCAACGTACAATGAGGCAAACAGTAAAATTCTTCAATCAGATTGATCACATATTGCGACATTTTCCAAAAGTTACAGCACAGGTTGCTGAAAATGAACCATGTGGTAGTGTCCCAAACGAAGCAATCTGTCTAGAAGATTCCAGATCATTTAGTGGAGCGCAGAATTTCTCAGGTAAATATAATCTCTATTTGGGTTGCATCAAAGAAGATCAGCCATATGCAGCTTCAGATTTGCAAGCAAGGCAATAGATTTAGGCTTCCCTTTTGCCAATCAGGCGATGTACAAGAGCAAGATAAGAAGTACTTTGGAGTGTCAGCAGTGCTGATCACCACTAAGGATGAGCTCCGGCGTGTTTGCGCAGTGTACAGAGCCCGCCAGGAAGTCGGCACAGTGCTGCGCTAATCACAGGCAGGGAGACATATTCCCAATGCTCGATGATCTGCAGAGATCGGAAAATGTCTCCCTGCCTGTGATTAGCGCAGCGCTGTGCCGACTTCCTGACGGGCTCTGTACATGGACTGTGCGAACACGCCGGAGCTCATCCTTAAAGGGGCTGTAAAGGGAAAAAAAATTCCCCTAAATAGCTTCCTTTACCTTAGTGCAGTCCTCCTTCACTTACCTCATCCGTCAATTTTGCTTTTAAATGTCCTTATTTTCAATAAAAATAATTTTCAAAAAAAAAATTACTTATTTTTTCTGAGAAATCCTCACTTCCTGTTCTTCTGTCTGTAACTACACAACGTAATGCGAGGCTTTCTTCCTGGTGTGGAAAAAGCCTCTTGAGGGGGGAGGGGGCAAGCAGGAGTGCCAGGACGCCCACTAACACACAGCTCCTTTTTCTATCTGTAAAGTAGAGAGTGTCCTGACTTGCCTGCTCGCCCCCTCCCCCCTCAAGAGGATTTCTCCACACCAGGGAGAAAGCCTTGCATTACGGTGTGTAGTTACAGACAGAAGAACAGGAAGTGAGGATTTCTCAGAAGAAATAAGGACATTAAGCCCAGGTTCACACTGGGTATGATTTGCTTCGATTTGAGATGCAATTTCACATGTGAAATCGCATCTCAAATCAGCTGCATTTCCCGGCAATTGTCGGCAATGACACTGTCCTAATCGCTGCGATGCCGCATCTGCAGCGCTGCACCGATTTCAAAAAGTAGTTCCTGTACTACTTTTTGCGATTTCGAGCTGCGATTTACATTGACATCTGTGCAGAAACCTGCACAGATGTCTCTTAAATCGCGGCCGAAATCGGGAATAGCTAGCTGGTTTCTCATCTGGCGCAGTTTATTTTTATATAACATCTTTGATGCGCTGTAGAAGCAGTATATATACCGCTCCTAAAGCGCCCCTGCCCATTGAAATCTGCCGAATCGCCAGAAAAGTGCTGCTTTGCCGGGGCTTTTAACCCTTTTTTGGCCGTTAGCAGGAGTTAAAAGTGCCCCGCTAGCGGCCGAAAAAACGCAGACACCTGGGTGCTGCCAGTAAGAAAGTGCCCTAAAGCTCCCACAGAATGCTGAACTAACTTAGCAAAAAAAAAAAAAACTTTTATCAGAAGGTAGATGATTTTTAATGAGAAATCCAGAAGTTAGATCTCCGGTGGCCCCCGGCAGGTTCAGAAAATCAGTAATTGAATGAAATGAAAATCCACCTATAACTGTTACCTACATACAGTGCCTTGCAAAAGTATTCGGCCCCCTTGAACTTTGCGACCTTTTGCCACATTTCAGGCTTCAAACATAAAGATATAAAACTGTATTTTTTGTGAAGAATCAACAACAAGTGGGACACAATCATGAAGTGGAACAAAATTTATTGGATATTTCAAACTTTTTTAACAAATAAAAACCAGAAAAATTAGGCGTGCAAAATTATTCAGCCCCTTTACTTTCAGTGCAGCAAACTCTCTCCAGAAGTTCAGTGAGGATCTCTGAATGATCCAATGTTGACCTAAATGACTAATGATGATAAATAGTATCCACCTGTGTGTAATCAAGTCTCTGTATAAATGCACCTGCACTGTGATAGTCTCAGAGGTCCGTTTAAAGCGCAGAGAGCATCATGAAGAACAAGGAACACACCAGGCAGGTCCGAGATACTGTTGTAGAGAATTTTAAAGCCGGATTTGGATACAAAAATATTTCCCAAGCTTTAAACATCCCAAGGAGCACTGTGCAAGCGATAATATTGAAATGGAAGGAGTATCAGACCACTGCAAATCTACGAAGACCTGGCCGTCCCTCTAAACTTTCAGCTCATACAAGGAGAAGACTGATCAGAGATGCAGCCAAGAGGCCCATGATCACAGCTGAGGTGGGAGACTCTGTCCATAGGACAACAATCAGTCGTATACTGCACAAATTTGGCTTTTATGGAAGAGTGGCAAGAAGAAAGCCATTTATTAAAGATATCCATAAAAAGTGTTGTTTAAAGTTTACCACAAGCCACCTGGGAGACACACCAAACATGTGGAAGAAGGTGCTCTGGTCAGATGAAACCAAAATCAAACTTTTTGGCAACAATGCAAAACATTATGTTTGGCGTAAAAGCAACACATCTCATCACCCTGAACACACCATCCCCCTGTCAAACATGGTGGTGGCAGCATCATGGTTTGGGTCTGCTTTTCTTCAGCAGGGACAGGGAAGATGGTTAAAATTGATGGGAAGATGGATGGAGCCAAATACAGGACCACCCTGGAAGAAAACCTGATGGAGTCTGCAAAAGACCTGAGACTGGGACGGAGATTTGTCTTCCAACAAGACAATGATCCAAAACATGAAGCAAAATCTACAATGGATTGGTTCACAAATAAACATATCCAGGTGTTAGAATGGCCAAGTGAAAGTCCAGACCTGAATCCAATCGAGAATCTGTGGAAAGAACTGAAAACTGCTGTTCACAAACACTCTCCATCCAACCTCACTGAGCTCGAGCTGTTTTGCAAGGAGGAATGGACAAAAATGTCAGTCTCTGGATGTGCAAAACTGATAGAGACATACCCCAAGCGACTTACAGCTGTAATCGCAGCAAAAGGTGGCACTACAAAGTATTAACTTGAGGGGGCTGAATAATTTTGCACGCCCAATTTTTCAGTTTTTTATTTGTTAAAAAAGTTTGAAATATCCAATTATTTTCGTTCCACTTCATGATTGTGTCCCACTTGTTGATTCTTCACAAAAAAATTACAGTTTTATATCTTTATGTTTGAAGCCTGAAATGTGGCAAAAGGTCGCAAAGTTCAAGGGGGCCGAATACTTTCGCAAGGCACTGTAATGTCTTTTTCATAACTGCCCTCTAGTCTTGATGATCTTTTGTTAGAACAGAGTGTGAAATTTAAATTTTTCTGCACTTTTTTTTCATAGAACTTCATTGTCCAGATCAAAAGAAGCATGCATGGATCCACATGCCAACAAAAAGGTCATATCAGGACTCTGATAACTCATGTGACATACCTTCAGCAGTAAAACTGATCAGCCGTCCTCACAGTCATGACAGTCCTTGGGAGCCTTGGCCTCCAGGCGGTGTATTAGGACACCCAGGTGTAAATGACCAGGTGAGATATTACCAACTATGTGTTGTAACTGTAGATCAGGTTTACATCAGCACTTTGATGCTGCAGATTTATTTTTTATTGTTCATTTCTGACTGAGCTAATGACTTCAATGTGATGTCGGCATGGGAAACGGTTTAATGCTGTCAGACATGCAGCATTTCACAGTAAAACAGATTTTAGTCTGACTGTCATGTGACTGTAAACTTGGAACAGGATCACATCTGTACTCCTGAACTGCATTTCAAGTATAACTAAAGGCAAAACGTATTCCTTAGTTTTGGAAAGAGACAAGAGGGATTAGAACATCTGTCAGTTTTTATTTGTGTCTGTGCCCCTGTTAAAGCGGGGTTCCGGACATAATTTTTTTTTTTTTGTAAGCTAAAATTAATTACATCAAATAGTCCCTAAAACATATCAATAGCTCCCCAATCGTTCCAGAAATCATTGCAAACACTTGCCTTATATCCTCCAGCTCATGTTGTGCCGTATCCATCATATGTGTGGGCATGTGAAGCCCAGTTCCTTTTTCTTCCTGGTTTTCAGGGAGAGGTGCATGCTGGGCGATTTTTAGGCACAGTAATGCCCAGAGACTCCTGGGAAATGATGACACTCATTTCCCAGGAGTCTCTGGCAATGGGGTCTTAGGGCAGGAGGTTGAACCACCTAGGACCAGGAACTAGGCAGATTACGAAATCTGCCTAGTAACAGCCAGATAAAAGGCAAGCTGTTAATAGAAATTACATTTTTAGGGTGGAACTCCGCTTTAAGGAGATTCCCCCTCTCCATGTGTCCTGTTTGTTACTATCATTAAAAGTAAAAACAAAAAAAATAAAAATGTGGGTTGTCCTCAGAAAGGTAATAGAGGGAAAATATCCTAATGGGGACACTAGTTCTGGAGACCGGGGGATCCCCAAGGAATTCCTTTCAAATGGATGTAAACCCAATTTGTTTTTTGTTTTTTTATGTCACAATGTACAGTATAGGATTTCCTATCATCTGTGCCCAGTCTTGCCACACAGAGTTAATCCAGCTCTGAGCAATCCTCTTTTATTGTTCAGTGAAATAAAACGGACTTACAGAGAAAAACCTTTGTCCATTCCTCCCCCTTGCTGTGAGTGACAGGTTATTTACACATCTCATGCACTAGCCTGGAGACGGGCATTATTTTTCAATTCCCACCCCCCACTCCTTTTCTGAAGTCATGTGGTTTCTTTACTGGATTTTGTCTGGATGTTAGTGATCATAGCAGAATTTGGTGTAAGGAATACACAGGAGAAAATGCATGTTGACAAGGGGAGTGTAGAGGTGGGTGGGGAGTCTACTGACATTACGACTCCACCCACTGAGCTCCAGACAACAGACCCACCCACAGAATCTGCAGTTTTTCCGTTCTTATAACAGACAGAGGGGAGACATTTGCCAGGTAGGGATACATGCAGGAGGCATCTATATCCTTATAGATCAGCACTATGGCAGTAGTTTAGAAAGGATGAGAGTGGGTTTACATCCACTTTAATTTGCAGGGTTTTCTTCTCATTTCCTGTGTGGCTATGGGACAGGAAGTGAAGGGAAATCTCCCTAAACTTTGACAGGAGTTACTACCCTCCCATGCTCTATCCAAAATGAAAAAAACGTTTTGCCTGTAGTTCTTCTTGCTTAACAATTTCATAAATGAGGACATAAGTAACTAACACTGTGGGAGATATACTAAAACTGGAGCACTCAGAGTCTGGTACAGCTGTTTATGGTGGCCAATCAGCTTCAAACTTACGTTTGTTCAATTATGCTTTGACAATGAAAACTGGAAGCTCATTGGTTTCTATGCAGAGCTGCACCAGATTTAGTATGCTGCAGTTTTTAACAAATCTCCCCCTGTGTTTTAATCAAGGATTTGGGGCCTGTTAGTGCAATATTGAGTGTGTTGAAAACTCTGTGCACAGGGCAGGAATATTTTCAGATGTCCCCCAAATTTAGAAAACCACTATCTGATTTGAGAGATTGACAGTGCTTAGAGAACTGAATTTAGATTATTTCAGATGTATTTTATGTCCATACCACAGGTGAAATAGGGAACATAAGGCCAGGGAAATGCGAGTGCTTGTGGGGCCTGGAAGTTATGACACAGGAGATCACAAACAACATTTTCCAGTTTCCCCCTTTAAATATTTTTAGGGTATGTGCACCCTGCCATCTAATAACTGTGTTTTTAATCCTTTTTATTCCTCGTGTCTCTACTAAAAGCAGAAAGGACAGTGCTTCTTCATTCAGGCCTTGCTTCTTCATTCAGGCCTTACTTTTTTGCCAGTCTCTTCACTTAAATGTTAGCCATGTGTTTTTGGTACATTGCATTTTCTTTCATACCTTAAGGGTCCTTTCACACGTGCGGACCGTTTTTTAGATCCGTTTTTTTATCATCAGTTTTTCATCCGTTTTTATCAGTTTTTCATCAGTTTTTTCATCCGTTTTTTTTTTTTGGTTAGAACTTTATTTTTATTACATATTTTGATGAAAAACAGATGTTAGCGGATCGGATGTTAAACGGATCGTCCGCTAACGTCCGTTTTTCGTCCGTTCCGTTTTTTTTGACGGAAGAAAAATAGGGTTTTCTTCCGTTCAAAAAAACGGAGCTTAGCGGAGACGGACGTTAGCGGATGCGTGTGAAAGGACCCATTGGAAAGCATTGCGGTCAAAAACTGGACGTCTAAAAACGGACGAACGGTCTGCACGTGTGAAAGGACCCTTAGGCCCGGTTCACACTGATGTGAGTTCATAACGAATGTGATGCGTCAAAAACATTCTAAATTTGCATGTCATCCATAAAGTCATTGTTTTCAATGACAGTTGTTCACATACATGCGTTGCGATTCCTCTACAATTGCGATAAAAAAAAAGGGTCTTGTGCGAGTTTACAGCGTTGCGTTGCGAATTTAGTCTCCATAGTTATCAATGTAAATCGGTCTGGAATCGCATTGATGGTTCACATATGTGCGAATTCCACCACACTACTCTCTACAAAAACCAGGAAATTAACACTTTTTTTAATTAAAATTATGATTCCATTGGCTAGAACATCAATTGCAGATCCAAGTCCTGAAATTTACGGTAAATTGGCACCTCACACAGGACAAAAAAACGGAACAAATTCACAGCGCAGCAGTGTGAACTGAGCCTTATGCTGCAGTTTTGGACCTGCAGGCCCCTACAAAAAGCGGAAAGCAGGTCTCCATTTTCATTCCTTTTTTAATCCGTCTTCATTCATTTTTTTTTTTTTTAGGTTTGTGCATCTTCCAGTGAAAAAAATCAGCTAGAAAAAGAGATTGAAAAAAGAATGAAGACTGAATGAAATATGGAAGCATTGTTTTAAAGAAGAACTAAAGATTAAAATTATTAAAAAGGATTAAAAACGGCAATACATTTTCATTGCTGTTATTTTTATTGATGAAAATGAGCCTTGTGCGCATACCCTAGCAGTCGGAAAACAAAAACTTTTTTATTTGCTAAGGGCAAATATGTCTTCCTTTCCTTTGCCGCTAGCTGACACTTACCCCCTCTAAAGTTTATGGTATGGAAAATAATTCGGGTAAATTATTTATTTTGGCATTAGATAAAGTTATGCTTACTAATAGTGTTATTTTCTCCAACGAATGTAGGTAAAAGCAATAGTGGTGAAAAATTTGTTCTGTCCTAGGCTCAGTTCATATACCCATGAACTGAAAAATGTTGTGATTTATGCCATGCTAGCATTGTATGTTGTGAGAAATGTTTCACAAAAGGCCTTGGAAACCCAAATACTTTGCATCCCTCCTGTGACTGCTGTGACCGGACACAGCGGATTACAACTACCGGGTATCATGTGATTGGCTATGGTGATCACATGATAACAATGTAAACAAACTGTCATGAATAGATTTTCATCCATGAACAGCTTGCTTAGGGTAGTGATCTGTGATTGGCCCACAGCACCTACATGGTACCTTGGTACCTGTACCATGTGATTAGCTGTAGAAAATCACAGATTAGAACCATAAGCAAGCTGTTAAAAAAAATATATGTTATGGGGACACTGAACTACTCTTATGACAGTGACAGAATATACAAAACAAATACAGTTGAATCTCGGATTACGAGCATAGTCCGTTCAAGGAGTATGCTCGTAATTCAAAGTACTCGCATATCAAAGCGAGTTTTCCCATTGAAGTCAATGGAAACGAAAATAATTTGTTCCGCATTGACTTCAATGGGATGCAATACCGAATGTGGTCAGCAGTGGGGGGGGCACCAGAGAATGCCAAAAACGGCCAAAAAGACCCGAGGACCAAATGAGGTACTGCAGGCCAATGTTTGGCTTTTCTCGGCTCCTGCGCCCCCGTACTGCAGGCCAATTTTCGGCTCTGCTTGGCTTCTGCGCCCCCGTACCTCAGGCAAAATGAGGTACTGCAGGCCTATTTAGTTTGAATTCTGCTCGTCTTGTGAGTCAACACTCGCGAACCGAGTCGGAATTAAAAAAAAAGTTGCTCGCAAATCAAAACACTCTCAAACCAAGTTACTCTTAAACCGAGGTTCCACTGTAGTAAAAAAAAGTTGAAACAATCTACCGGTAATTGCAAATATTTTTTGACATACTGTCACCAGTCAGTATCCCTGATCGCCGCCACACCAGTCATATGATAACACTGTACTGCAATGGTGACAGTACATAAAAAATAAAAATAAATTGTGTTTAATTTCATCTTCTAAAAACTTATGACAAAAAAATACCTCAGACTGTCTACTTTACAAAAAATTGAGGGGTATTTGTACTTTCCTGGCATTTTAAGGGCCTCAAGAAATGAGATAAGCAGTCAGTACATCGGGATTGATCAACTTTCATATATACAAAATATATATACACATATATACACCATAGTTTGTAGACTCCATAACGTTCACACAAAACAATTAAGATGCCCTTTTTGAGATTTCTTTTTGCCACAGACATGTAACAGAATACATTTTGGCCTAAAACACTCAATTGTGCACAGACAAACTAGAAGCAGCTGTGTTTCAAACTGAGACTGACTACACTGCTGGCCCTACCACAGATTCTCATGCTACCTGGTTACATAAACGTAGGGAATATGAGCTTTGATTTCTTAGATTTCACTAAAGAAAACGCTATACACTACCCAAAATGTTTTTGAGCTTTGTAACAAGGCTGGTCGTCTTCTAGCATATTTAGCCAAACGCTTTCTGGTAGGGGTTCAACGAATCATAATTGATCCGTGATCCGAACGGGTCAATGTCCGCGAATTGGCACACCACGTGATCTGTGGATTGAGCCCATAAGAAAAGGCCGCGGCTTCGGCCTAGCTCCGGAGCAGCGGCCATCTTGGTACACCCGGTGGCGGCGGGAGGCCTAGGTGAGCTTCCTAGAGCTGCCCTAACTGGGGAGATGTGGACATTACAGTGGGGGGGAGATGTGGACATTACAGTGGGGGGGAGATATGTGGACATTACAGTGGGGGGGGGGAGATGTGGACATTACAGGGGGGGGAGATGTGGACATTACAGTGGGGGGGGGAGAGATGTGGACATTACAGTGGGGGGGGAGAGATGTGGACATTACAGTGGGGGGGGAGAGATGTGGACATTACAGTGGGGGGGGAGAGAGTGGACATTACAGTGGGGGGGGAGAGATGTGGACATTACAGTGGGGGGAGATGTGGACCTTACAGTGGAGGGAGATGTGGAGATTACAGTGGGGGGAGATGTGGACATTGCAGTGGGAGAGATGGGGGGAGCTGTGGACATTGCAGTGGGGAAGATGTGGACATTGCAGTAGGGGAGATGGGGGGAGTTGTGGACATTGCAGTGGGGGAGCTGTGGACATTGCAGTGGGGGGAGCTGTGGACATTGCAGTGGGGGGAGCTGTGGATATCACAGTGGGGGAAGATGTGGATATTACAGTGTGATCCATTGCACCCCTACCTTCTGGAGGATAGAGGTATGTCTCTACCTCTATCTACCACATTCGAACCTCCACTGGCCAACTTAGCACCTCACCCCCATGTGTTTCTGGATGACTTCATGTCCTTTTGCTCTTTGAATGCCAGTACTGCACAATATCTGGATTACCCTTTTCCAAATATTTGGCATATATTTCACACCTTTCCCTGTCTCCTCACCGAAGCCAAGGACTGGATACGCCTATCTATACTGATGTGATGGAGTTTGTGATTTCACGATTGCCTTCTCATAAAACACCAGGCCTGGATGGTTTCCCAGCCGAATGGTATAATACATTTAAACATTTATTAAGTCCGTATCTTCTCAAGACCTTCACTACGGCCTTGGAGGGGGGCATCCTTCCTCCTCTTTGAGGGAGGGGTTAATCGTTCCAATCCTACAAACTCATCTTGTTAATCAATGTTAAGATCCTGGCTAAAGTTCTCGCTAACATTTGAATAAGGTGGTTGCACGTTTTGGAAAAGAGTAATCAGGGGGTTTTATTCCTGGAAGAACTACCAAAATGACTATTCAGAGGCTCTTTCACAATTTACAATACCCTCATGATCACTCTGGAACGCAAGCCATTGTCAACCTAGGCCTAGTTCACATCAATGCTGGTTGCGGTTGATGCATTTTCCGGGTGTATTTTGTGTTTTTTTTTGCCTTTGTTTTTAATGCGTTTTGTGTTTTTGGGAGGTGTTTGTTGGCTGCAGAAAAAACAAAGCAAGAACGCAGCATAAACGCATAAAAAAAACGCAAGCACTGCATTTTTGATGCATTCCACTGACTTTCCATTAAAGTCAATGGAAAAAAAAGTTCCTCACCCTTTTAAAAAAAAACGCACAGGTAGAAAATGCACGGATGTGAACATGACCCATAGGAAACCATGTTAAATGGACTGCAGTGCGTTTCTGCAAAACTGATTGTAGCGCTACCCCCACAGGAGCCACTGGATAGATTTGGGATTGGCGTGTTACCTTTATGGCTAGGGGTATGATGATGAATAAATGATGTGAGAAATGATGGAATGTCCAAACAGCAAGGTGTCGTTTTCTGTGCTTTTAATTTCTTGCCCAACACAGCAAACCGGTAACTTCAGGTGAATAGAGAAAAATGGTGAAAAAGAGGAGAAGTTGCAGATTCAGGCCTTAACTATTGTGAAAGCAGTCCTGCTTCAACAGTACCTTTGCTTCGTCGCCACTCCAGCTGGAGTGGGTGTAGTGTACCCGGACAGTCTCTTTCACAGAACTGGCAGCCGGATTATCACTCAGAACATTGAGAAGGAAGACAAACCTCTGCCACAGACTTGGCTCAATGGAAATTAGGAGTGGTGCCTCTGCCACAGGCCCCTGCTCTGGAACGCAGCTTAATGGAGCAATTCCTTCTTAATAACAGTAGTTGCCTGAATCTCCCTCAGGTAGCTCTTGGTTGCAGTCACCAACTGACAGGTTGCCATTAGACAAACTCCCAGTGTCCGGTCACCTAGATCCCTAATGGTTTGTCTAGGCCCTATTGGATCGCCTGCCTCCGGGCTTTCCTCAGACTGACTCCCCACCGAACAGCACAACTCGCTTGGGATCTTCTCTCAAAAGATGGGGGACCCAATAAGTCACTGGGTCCCATTGCAGCTTTAGTCGCTCCGGGCCAGCATGGTCCCGGAGCCGAAGACAATGCGTAGCACGTGCGCCCCGGCCTGGTAGGCCATTTCGCTGGGGCCCGCGATGTGCCAGACCCGGGTCCAACCTCAAACTCCCCCGCCAAAAATGGCGTCTAAACAGAAGTACCCTCCCCAGCATGCCCCGCGAGGGAAAATCTCCTCTGATTGGCTGCTGGCAAGAAGGCGCTCCCACCTGAACTCCACTGACGCCCCGGGGTGGTAAGGCACCTCTGAAACACAGAATGAACTGACAGCACAGTCCAGAAACTAAATTGACACAAATCATTTGGATGAGAGCTACATAACTCTCTCATCCCCCTCTAAATGTAAACAGCGTCCGGACTGAAAGTACAGGGGCGCTACATGAAAATGCACTGAAACATGCATAGGTGTGAACCAGGCCTTAGATACTTGTAAAGCCTTCGACAGCGTAGAGTGGCCTATTTGGTGTACTGAGGCTTGAAGGCTTTCCTCCTGATGATAGCTTAGATATGACTATAATATACCAACTTGGTAGCCTAGAGTTCATGTAAAAACTTTTCTTCAGCTGCTTTCTCCATTTACTGATGTACATGCCAGGGGTGTCCATTACCCCATTATTATTATTTGCTTTGTCCATAGAACTGCTGCCTGTTGGCATTCGTACATCTTTTTCCATAAGAGGCCTCACTATAGAAGAATATATCTCTCTGTATGTGGGTAGAGTGGAACAAACAGTGGATGGATCAATTGGATCTCATGGGTAGAGTTATTCTGCTCAAAATGATTTATCTACCAAAATTCTTATACGTTGTGGCTAATTCTCTGTAAAGTCAAACAGATTGATGCCATTTGCACAAGTTTTCTCTGGCATCGCCAAACCCCAAGAATTGCACTGTAAGTCCTGAAATTACTGACCCACGTAGCGGGTCTAGCATTTCCTAATTTTTACCTTACTATCATATGCGTGCGCACAGGGTGTGCCAGGTGTGCCCAGGCACAAGCTAATCACTCTAATCACAGCACAGATTCCCCCTACTGCCCTGGCTCCCATCTCCGCCCCCCCCCCCTGCAGCGCTGCCAGCTTCCCTCCTCTCCTATTGGCTGTTGCTGCTGGGATGTTTTAGGAGTGGGGAAGGGGCCAGCAAATATGTAATTTCCCTGCCCCTTCACTTTCTGAATGAACAACATTATCTGTGCCCCTTTCTGATGATCATGTGCCGGTCAAAGCAGAGGGAATATTTCTTCAGTTTCCTGCGCATTACCATTGAGCTTCACTCGCATGTTCTTCTAACTTGGCTCAATTCCTGGCCAGCCGCCTGCCTATCTCCTTGCCTTATCTGGTGGAGTGATCTTCCTCCGCTCCCCATCCAGTAGTAACCGGGGCCCAGAGAGTAAAGCAGGCCATAAAACGGTCGAATTTCGAACACATTTTCTTTTTAAAATCAGAAAGTTCATTTTTTTTGTGATCCGATGATGCCACCATTGATTTTCGAAATTCGGCCGACCAAACCTTCATATTGCCGGGAATATTCGTTTCTCTCCGGGAATATTCGTTTCTCTCCGGGGATATTCGTTTCTCTCCGGGGATATTCGTTTCCCTCCGGGGATATTCAACAAAACGCGTCGTTTTTAACCGCATTTTTTTACAGTACATTGTCAGCTATGCCGAACGCCGAAGCCGCCCGATACGCGTGTCGAAAAAGGGTCCGGGACTTGTTTGAAATTCGGCGTTTGGCGTTCTATCGACGTACGGCGTTCTGCGTTAGGGGATGTGAACAGTCTCCATAGAGAATAATGTAATTTCGACCCTCCGGCGTACTGTAGCGTCGCGCTTCAGGCGTTAAAACGCCTAGGTGTGAATGGAGCCTAAGGGCCCTTTCACACTAGCGGACGAACGGTCCGCTCATTACAAGTCTGTTTACGGACTTGTAATGGGTCCCTATGGGAGCGGATCCGTTAGCGGATGATGCATCCGCTAACGTCCGCTAGATCCGCATCTGTTTTTGCGGACGGAAGAATGTCCTATTTTTCTTCCGTCCGGGCAAACGGATCGGATGCAAACGGACAGACGGTCCGTTTCCATCCGACTCCCCATAGGGGAGAGCGGAGGAGAGACGGGGCGGTCCCTGCACAGTGTGCGGGGACCGCCGTCCGCCCGATCAGCTCAGCGGAGACCCCCCGCTGAGCTGACGGACACACGGAGCGGACCGAAAAACGGACCGCTCCGTGTATAAGGACCCTTAGACTTGACAGGCTGTGAGGCGGGAAGCAGCGGCGATGGGCAGAGAGTCGCCGATTGCTGCCATTGCTAGTCAAAAAAAAAAATATGTCCCCGGATTTCATTTAAAAAATCTGGTCGCCTTACTGTACAACCACTGAAGCTACTATAGTCTCGTCTTTTGAAACATTACCTATAAAAGACAAGCACCCCCTTGCAAAGGTACCACCATGCTGGAAAACGACTCTGTCTCTATTTCTTACAGTAGTGACCCATATCTGGACTAGTTCCCCAAACAACCCACTATGGAATAATCTCACATTGAATGAGCTGCTTACAGTTCCTGACCCACAAAGTTGGTTAACACAAGGAATTCAATATTTGTTTCATTGGTATAATACCCAAGGCTTATAGACCTTATCCCAGTTGCAGGAGGAGTTCAACCTTCCCCCTACTTTTCTACTCTATAATTATCCACTGCAGCTTCCCCTTTAGGCACAACTTGGGCTGTTGACAGATCCACGCCTACTCACTCCTCTTGAAAAATTGCTGACACATTTTTTAATATTACCCACTTGCCACCAAATCACATACATGTATGTAATTGGCTGAACGTGGTTATACCAGGGTTATGGCTGCAGCTGTATGCAATAACTGCTGCATTTTTTTTTTCCAGCCAATGATGCCTTTTTCATCTAAAAGCAATCCTAATGGCTGATTAGCTGCTGTATTGCTTTTACAGGCGGCAGGATATTACCCCTTCCCTCCACCCACTGGCACCTCTCAGGCTCTTCCGTGCGACTGTTTGCAGGCCAGTCAAGTTCCTCCACCCCAAACTCGCTCATCCATGTCTTTATGAACCTTGCTTTGTGCACTGGTCCAAGCCATTTGGTGGAGGGGGGATTATGGTGTGGGGTTGTTTTTCAGGGGTTGGGCTTGGCCCCTTAGTTCCAGTGAAGGGCACTTTTAAGACGTCAGCATACCAAGAAATTTTGGGCATTTTCATGCTCCCAACTTTGTGGGAAAAGTTTGGATGTGGCACCTTTCTGTTCCAAGAAGACTGTACACCAGTGCGCAAAGCAAGGTCCATAAAGACATGGATGAGCGAGTTTGTGGTGGAGGAACTTGACTGGCCTGCACAGAGTCCTGACCTCAACCTGATAGAACACCTTTGGAATGAATTAGAGCAGAGACTGCAAGCCAGGCCTTCTCGTCCAACATCAGTGCTTGACCTCACAAATACGCTTCTGGAAGAATGGTCAAACATTCCCATAGACACACTCTTAGGCCTCGTACACACGATCAAATCTGTCTGCTGGAAACGGTCTGCTAGACCGTCCCAGCAGACAGATTCGATTGTGTGTACGGCCGAGCCGACGGATTTGGCCACCCGACAGATTTCAAAGCATGCTTTGAAATCTATCGGGTGGAAATCCGTCCGCCCGACATGTCTGCTGGTTAGTACACTTACCAGCAGACATGTCGTCCCGCACCGCCGCCGAATGGATTCGGCGCATGCGCGGAAGTGTTTTACTTCCTGATGCGGTGACGTGGCGGCGTCAACGTCACCGCCAAGTCACCGCGCCGTCTGCTGGCGGGGATTTTGGTTTGCTCGTGTGTACACGCGAGCAAACCAAAATCCTATCAGACTGATTTGTTCAAATCGGTCGGTCCGACCGATTTGAACAAATAGATTGCCTTGTGTGTACGAGGCCTTAGACCTTGTGGACAACCTTCCCAAAAGAGTTGAAGCTGTTATAACTGCAAAGGGTGGGCCAACTCAATATTGAACCCTACAGACTAAGACTGGGTTGCCATTATAGTTCATTTGTGTGTAAGGGTAGGCGGCCCAATACTTTTGACAACATCTTTAAAAAAATGACATGACAGAGAATGCAGGTTGTTTCAGGTCTACATATATGCGTACTGAGTTGACAGATGGTATCCTTAAGCCCCAAGCCGCTCCAGCCGTCTGGGAATGTGAAATCTCTGCTCTTTATCATGGCAAAATAGGTTGTATGCAGAGCACACAGCCATTTTGCCTGTGCTAATAAGCACAGATTTCATCTTAATGTAATAATCCATTTTAAACTAAAATTCACTCACCATTCATTGGATTTGTCATTCATTCAAATCAAGAGACATCACTACACTGTTCTCATCATCTCAGCATCCCAGCAATCACTGGTCGCCGAGAGCCTCACGGCTCCTTTTTATTATATCAAAAGATCTCACAAACAGGAGGTGATTGGCTGCAGCAGCTAATCACCTCCCCAATGGGAGTGGTCATCACAGGATGTCCCCTTCACACAGGAAATGTCCATATAAGGGCATCCCTCTAACAGGATGTCCAATACAATACAAAACATGAATATAACACAATACAATGATGGCTAAAGTCTCATGCCGCGTACACACGGTCGTTTTTTGCGATGAAATAAAACGACGTTTTTTGTGAAGTAAAAAACGACGTTTTTGAAACGTCACTTTCAAAGACGATGTTGCATACACACCATCGTTTTTTTCACAAAAAAACGAGGTTACGTTCACCACTCTTTTCCATTGAAGCTCGCTTCATAACTAGCTTCTGGGCATGCGCGGATTGAAAAACGTTGTTTTAAACGACGTTTTTGCTACACACGGTGACTTTTTGTGAAACAAAAAACGACGTTTTTTTTAAGACAAAAAACGACGTTTTGCCCACACACGATCAATTTAAATGACGTTTTAAAAAACAACGTTTTTTTTCATCGCAAAAAACGACCGTGTGTACGCGGCATTATGGGCGTGTCTGGGCAGGGAAAGCGTGTATGCTCCTAGCAAACAAAGCAGTATGGATGCCTTCCCTGACTCTGAAAACGCTCATAAGCTCTCATATTACCACTGATAGGAATCCTTATTTTGCACTATTCCATAGAATGACGCATATTAAGATTATACTATTTATTGCTTGTGGAAGGGAGGCTATCTGCAGGCGTGCGCTACAAATCCCGACCATGCTGATCAGACACAGCAGAGGCAAGAGCGCACATCCGCCGATAACCACTAATGTTCTTGCGGAGCGAGCATATCCCCTCCTCAACGATTGTCCATGCTAATGCACAGAGGGCTCCTTGTTGGCGGACATATCCCCACGCCGCAAACATCACACTCCAACCTCAAGACATTTTCCACTACCAGACGGGATTCAACCAGCCTCAGACTGCCCCAGTCAGCTCTTTAGAGCGGGTTGCGGAAGTACTAACACTGGGTGACACTATGACAATACATATTAAATACATCTTCGTAAAATTTCCACAACACTCTTAAAGGTTCATATTCCTATGCCTACTGTACTTGTATGAGAACTTATCCTGTTTTCTTTGTATTGCTTCCCTTGTGTGAAATCCCTGGTGATCCTGCCAGTCCCTCAGATTTTCTATAAAAAAAAAAAACACACTATGCAGGAGATCACACCCATAGTCAGTTCTCTAGCTATGCTGGGAACTCGGGCCTGCTCTCCTCCAATGACATGCCCCCTCTGCACAGCCATTCACTGGGAAGCTGGGTGTGCTGCTGTTTCCTCTCCTCCCCCCAGCTGTCATCCCTTTTTTTTTAAAAAGGAAAAAGGGTATTTAAATAGGTTTTTTTTCTCTTTTTGTCCATGGGTGTTCTAAAAAACACCTAAAGGGAAATGGAGCAGCCAGAGCCAGCAGGGATGCCTTGGGATGATTGGACAGTATCACCCAGTTGGCTGCGCAGCGCACCCCACATAGCGAAGTCACTCGGCCACTGACACCCCCCCAATGTGTGGTACCTGGGGCGGATGGCCCCCCCCCCCGCACCCCTATTGGTACGCCCCTGCATGGACGGACACAGCCTTTTCAAGTCTTGATATATGGGTTATGTTCCATCTAATAGGAGAGGACTAGGCAGAACATGTTAGATATTTAAATACATGTTTCTTTAACAGAGTTAATTGGGGCGGTCCCTCCGGTCATAACCCCTCACCGTGCAGTCAGCAGAGGAGTAGGACCTGGCTTCCTTCGGGCCCAGGATCCTAAAGATTTTTTTTATTATTTTATTTTTGAGAAATCTTCTATCAACTGCCGGCTGGGTGACAGGTTGGATATTATAGATCCTTGTAGTCCCCCCAGTCCGGCCATCGAACGTGAGCAGACCTTAGCTACGCGATGGGTCAGCCACAACAGACCACATGGCTCCAGGGGTGGCCGGTAAGCTATATGCTTTGAGGTCCACATATGACCGGGCTGTTGTTGTCTCAGACACAGTGGACCGGGCCGACATCTACTCCATACTACTCAGTTGTAGGCCTGTCAGGAACGCACCAGCAGGTCCTCGCAAGGATGGGTAAGTACAGTTCCTCCTGCCTTGGCAGGATGGAACAGCTGGGCTTTCCTAGGAATAAAGCGGAGTTCCACCCAAAAATGGAACTTCCGCTTAATCCACTTCTCACCCCCTTACATGCCACATTTGGCATGTCATTTTTTTGGGGGGGGAGTGGGGGCTTCAGTAGGAGTGGGACTTCCTGTCCCACTTCCTGCTTCCGCCGAGGGGCTGGTAAGGCGATTAGGCTTAATCGCCTTATTGCAGCCCCTCCCTGTAGGCGATCATCTAGGACACTGACAGGTCCTAGACGATCGCCTGTCCAATCAGCGGAGAGCCGCGCGCGCATGCGCAGTGCGGCTCGCGTATGCGCAGTGGGTGCCCGGCCGTGAAGCCGAAGGCTGTCACGGCCGGGTGCCCACAGTGGAAATGAAGATGCCGGACAGGGAGGGGGGGGAGAAGAGCGGAGCCCCCCGGCGTTATGCTGGAACGCTGGAGCAGGTAAGTGATTGTTTATTAAAAGCCAGCAGCTACACTTTTTGTAGCTGCTGACTTTTAATAAACAAAACTTTTGGCTGGAACACCCCTTTAAGGGGTTCTCCTGTCCTCCCTTTCCCTGCCCTCTGTCACCTTTTTCTCCTCCTGTCCTAGCGGGGTTCGCTGCGACCGGGGTATACCTGTGGGGGGATTCTAGGTTCCGGCTGGGGACTGTGGGGGTGTCCGGGCCCGCTTTCTGTGGGGGGTGGTCTGTGTCTTTGGGTACAGTGTTGCATGACCGTGTAATTGTCATTCAAAGTGTTACAGCGCTGGGCAGGAAGGGGGTGAAAATGCCCGGTATTGAAGTGGTTAAACTGAATGGGTTGTATTACAAGGTGATTGTTTACAATCACTTTTAGTCCTCGTTCACATTGTGCTGATTTGACATTTCAAATCGGAGTCTATTGTCGGGAACAGGACCGTCCGAATTGGTGCAACGCCAACTTTGTGGCGCTGCACCGGTTCCCAAAAGTAGTGCCTGTACTACTTTTGACGACTTTGGGGGCAATTTCAATTTGCCCCTAAAGTTGGACTGAAATGCTGGTTTGAAATCCTGTGTTCAGCTGAACTCGCAGGATTTCAAACCCGCCCTCAGTGTGAATGAGGGCTAGGTGCTTCTGGCATGGACCAGATCAATTCTGGTTGGATTGTGCTGACCAATCAGAATTGATCTGGTCTGTCCTGGAGGCGTACATGGAGCGGAGATCTCAAATCCTTTGACCGCTAGAGAAGATTTGGGGGTGAGGATGGTTCAGAGGTAAGTAAAGTGGGGGATGGGCTGTGTTAGTTCCCCTCCATTTTTGTCTGTAGAGTAGGGTGGCCACATTTCCAAAGTGCCATTCAGGGACACACCCCCTCTCTCACCGTCCCCCCAAAAAAAGATGAGAGGTGGGCGAGGGAAATGTAGTCTCAGGGTTGATGGGGAATTATTCGGCGAGTTTTTTGTCAGGTGAATGTGCCACTTGCCACCAGATGCAGTGCGCTTGCCACCCATAGCATGTCACCAGATGCAGCGCCACTTGCCACCCATAGCCTGTCACCAGATGCAGTGCGCTTGCCACCCATAGCCTGTCACCAGATGCAGCGCCACTTGCCACCCATAGCCTGTCACCAGATGCAGTGCGCTTGCCACCCATAGCCTGTCACCAGATGCCACCCAGCGCCATGCTTGCCACCCATAGCCTGTCACCAGATGGCCATGTCACCAGATGCAGTGCGCTTGCCACCCATAGCCTGTCACCAGATGCAGCGCCACTTGCCACCCATAGCCTGTCACCAGATGCAGTGCGCTTGCCACCCATAGCCTGTCACCAGATGCAGCACCACTTGCCACCCATAGCCTGTCACCAGATGCAGTGTGCTTGCCACCCATAGCCTGTCACCAGATGCAGCGCCACTTGCCACCCATAGCCTGTCACCAGATGCAGTGCGCTTGCCACCCATAGCCTGTCGCCAGATGCAGCGCCACTTGCCACCCATAGCCTGTCACCAGATGCAGTGCGCTTGCCACCCATAGCCTGTCACCAGATGCAGTGCGCTTGCCACCCATAGCCTGTCACCAGATGCAGTGCGCTTGCCACCCATAGCCTGTCACCAGATGCAGCGCCACTTGCCACCCATAGCCTGTCACCAGATGCAGTGCGCTTGCCACCCATAGCCTGTCACCAGATGCAGCGCCACTTGCCACCCATAGCCTGTCACCAGATGCAGTTGCGCTTGCCACCCATAGCCTGTCACCAGATGCAGCGCCAACTTGCCACCCGATAGCCTGTCACCAGATGCAGTGTGCGCTTGCCACCCATAGCCTGTCACCAGATGCAGCGCCACTTGCCACCCATAGCCTGTCACCAGATGCAGTGCGCTTGCCACCCATAGCCTGTCACCAGATGCAGCGCAACTTGCCACCCATAGCCTGTCACCAGATGCAGTGCGCTTGCCACCCATAGCCTGTCGCCAGATGCAGCGCCACTTGCCACCGATAGCCTGCCACCAGATGCAGTGCCGATGTCACATCCTCTGCATGAGCCGCGTACATAGAAGGAAAGGAGTGGAGTCACTATCTGGAGAGTGAAGATCACACCAGTCCCTGCTGCCTGCCGCTGAGTGTCGGAGAAGGAGGATCCAGGGTGGGTGGGGACAACAGTGCTGCACTAGGCGCAGGCCTCACTGTCTGAGAGTAAATTGTCACTGGTTGCAAGATGCCAGGCAGCGTTGGCCCTAGCAACCAGTTCCGGAAATGTAGTTATTAGTTAGAAGGGGGTGGCTGTGTCCTCAATTTCATTCCTGGACATTGTATTGTCCCAGAATGAAGGTGCCCGGGACAGACATGTCAATTATGGGACAGTCCCGGGCAATCCGGGACACGTGGGCACCCTACTGTAGAGGTGAAGTAACCCTTTAAGTTTCCCTCTGTGCAGCATGCTGACTCCTCCTCTCAGGCTGGGGCTGCTTTCTGAGGGCCAGTTACATGTCTGCACTTTGATGTGTGAGGAAATCCCATTGATTTTGATAGACTGGGACACATTTATAATAAAAGGCCATATAATACACTGTGACATGCTGATTGATGTGCATTGGTAATACATGTTTACAGCACTGTAACAAAACAATGCAGTTGATTTACCAAAGGCAAAGACTGCGCACTGATTTTCCCGAAGTTCCCTCAGAGCTTAGTGAATGAGGGCCAATGGGAATGGACTGTGACATATAACTCCGCACACCCTCTGTGTCCCCGCCCGCCAGCACTTTATTCAGAGGAAAGTGCGCTGTGGCGCCTACTGGCACCTCTACACACTTCTCCCGCCACAGAAACCCGAGGAGACCCCCGAGTCCGAATCCCCCGCCAGCAGTACGGCTGTCCTCTGACGTCAGTACGATAAGGGAACACGGAGAGGTGCCCTGAGATTGGGCAGGCGTAAGGGGGCGGGGACAAATACTTTCCTTACTGGTTCTTGGATTGGACAGAGGGAGGAGGCGGGGACAGTGTCCGTCTTTACTGGTGTTTGGATTGGACCGGCAGAAGGGGCGTGGGTAGAGGCCTTCCTTACTAGTCTGTTCCTCGGCGCTCTATGCCTTGCCTACAGTGGTGAGGGTTCTAGCTGTACGGACGTGAGGCGAGGTAATAATATAGCCATGTGCTCCGGCCTGGGGGAGGGGGACAATGTGTATGAAGTGATTGGTGGAGGAGGAGGGATCTATCTATCTATATATTTTGTGTTCTGACGCTGTGCTGTCATTACAGGGAGAAGTGTGCACCAGGGTGAGGATGGAAGCCCTCTCAGGTGAGTAGGTGAACACGTGTTGTGTGCTCTGTACACGCTGGTCATGTGATTTCCTCCCGTGTCCCCCCATGTGTGGGCAGCAGATGAGCTGACTTTATTTATATCTCTGTGTTCCCTAATGATAGGTTCCCTTCCTCCGTTGTCATGTAGATCAGAGGTTGTCAGTCACCTGACCCCAGCTCAGTGCTTTCTTCCAGAACCTTCCATACCCTGACAGGGTCTGTGTGTTTCCATGTGCAGGTCACAGCAGCCTGTTCATTGGATGTGCTGCTGTACCTGCCAGTGTTGCCAACCTACCAGATTGAAATTTACTGGCACGACACCCGACATTTACTGGCGCAGCCACATTTTTACTGGCATTACATAAAAGTTACTAAATTTTTTTTGTGCGCTAATTTTAGTATTTAGGATACAAACAAGTACGCTACGCAAATAGCAATGTGATTTAAGGTAGATATTCAGGTAAAAAAAAAAATAATCCCCCTGCCTTCACAACCACCCATCCCCCGCGGTGTAACAATCTACCTCTAATCTCCCTGCGCAGTTCCAAGCCGAACCAATCGCGGCTATTTTTTTTACTGACGCATTCCCGCAACCACAGACATTTACGAACGGGGGGGGGGGGGGGGGGGTGGAAAGCGCCCGAACTGTCCGTTAAAATACGGACAGTTGGTAACACTGGTAACCGCATGGAGATGAGACTCTATACTGCTACACCGCCTGAAAAACTCCTGCCCAGCCTTCTCAATGTGAAAGCCTGAGGGGTTTCACACTGAGGCAGCACCTTTGGAGCGGTATACACAATGTGAAACCGCGGTAATACCTGCAGAGGCGCATTGCGGGCGGTATTAACCCTTTATCGGCCGCCAGCGGGGGTTAATACCGCACCGCTAGCGGCCGAATCCCGCGGCAATTCCGACGGTATACCGCCTCCTGCCCTAGTGTGAAAGGGGCTTAACTCTCAGCACCCGACTGCACTGTACAGGGGTGAGTGAATGACGAAGGGATACATGCCATTGCGGCCTAGACATGTGGGACATCCCTTCATTAGTAACATTGTTTGTGGCTAGAGCCATGATGGGTGCCTCTAGTAAACACACTGCAGATCAGGATTACTTCATCCTTGCAGACAACCTGCCCACCAGTGTCTCCATAGAATGACAATTGTTTGTTTTCCTGCCCCAACCCACTAGATGGTATTTCCTTGCTAATTGGCATCTCGGTCAGACCTGAGCTCCTGTTTGGTATAGTTTCTGCCAGCAGACAAAATGTGTTACTCTGGTGATGCGGACCAGGGACATGCTTGCTGGTGCATTTCCAGAGACCACAACGGGTGCTGGAGAAGAAAATCTGATTTAGCGGGGGGGGTCTAACACATAACTGTTCAACCACAACAAGTTGCTCTGTATTAAAGTTGGCCTGGCCTAAAACAAGGTAACAATGGGGGGGGGTATTTACTAAAAGCAAATCCACTGTGCACTTGGAAGTGCAGTCTCTGTAGATCTGAGGGGGACATGCAAGGAAATGAAAAACCGTGATTTTTTTGCTTGCACATGATTGGATGATAAAATCAGCAGAGCTTCCCCCTCATTTCAGATCTTGCCCTTAGATCTACAGCGACTGCACTTTCAGTGCAGAGTGGATTTTGATTTTAGTAAATCGACCCCTATGTATCGCCGTGTCTGTCTGTTCTTGGTATTGAAATCCTTATGTCTGGGAGCCCCTTGGATCCTACACCCAGTCAATTTTTCTAAAATGGACTTTTTTATAAAGTGCATTATGGACCCTCTTTCCTTCATCTTAAACATTAAAGGGGTTGTAAAGGTACAATTTTTTATTTATTTTTTTTTCTTTTCCTAGCTAGCTTCCTTTACCTTCGTGCAGTCCTCCTTCACTTACCTCATCCTTCCATTTTGCTTTTAAATGTCATTATTTCTTCTGAGAAATCCTCACTTCCTGTTCTTCTGTCTGTAACTTCACACAGTAATGCAAGGCTTTCTCCCTGGTGTGGAGTGTCGTGCTCGCCCCCTCCTTTGGACTAAAGGAGTGTCAGGACGCCCACTAACGCACCGCTCCTTTCTCTATCTGCAACGTAGAGAGTCCTGACTCGTCTGTAGTCCAAGGGAGGAGGCGAGCATGACACTCCACACCAGGGAGAAAGCCTCTCATTACTGCATGTAGTTACAGACAGAACAGGAAGTGAAGATTTCTCAGAGGAAATAAGGACATTTAAAGCAAAATGGAAGGATTAGCTAAGTAAAGGAAGCTATTTAGGGAAAATAAATTGTACCTTTACAACCCCTTTAAGGCTGGGTTCACACCATTGCAAATTGGATGCCGGTTTACCTCCGCATCCAATTCGCATGAGGAACCTGGGACCGACTCTTAATGGAGCTGCTTCACACATCTTGAGCGGCTCTTGTGCGAATTGCATATTAATGTATGTCAACTGACTTCGGTGCACATTAAAATGCAACAAAATGGATGGGAAATGTACATGCATTTGATTCGGACATGAATCGCACCACATTCCTGTTCAAGTCACATGCGATTCTTTCCAGTTCGGTTTGCGCCCATTCATTTTGTATGGGCTCAAATCTCACCGCAAAGGTATCAGTTTGGGGTATCTGAGCATTTGTATGAGAATAAGTACTTGTGAAAATGCTTGGTATCGCACCAATGCTGGTATCTGCAACTCTAACATTTATACTACTTGGACTTCTCATTTCCCTATCCTCTGAGCCAGGGGTCTCCAAACTTTGGCCCTCCAGTGGTTCAGGAACTACAATTCCCATCATGCACAGTCAGGTATGTGAATGTCAGAGCTTTGCAATGCCTCATGGGACATGTCATTTGGCAACAGCTGGAGGGCCGTAGCTTGGAGATCCTTGTCCCTGAGCCATTGTATGTTAAACGCATCAGCAATCTTTCTTATGATGTTAACAAGCACTGTCTTCTACTTTGGAGAATTTCATTGGATTTTTAGAATGTTGAAATTTGGAAATTAAAGTGTTCATGCATTTTGTAAGGGGCACCCATTTTGTTCTTGGCCCAACAAGGCATTCATCCATGGAAATAGAACATGCCTGGTAGGGCTGCAACTAACGATTATTTTCATAATCGATTAGTTGACTGATTATTCTTTCGATTAATCGGATAATGGCCTTAAAAAAAAAACTTTTTTTTAGGGTTGTCACTATGCCACGTTTTTAGGACCAAGTAAAAGTACCGATACTTTTTTTCAAGTAGTCGCCGATACTGAATACCGATACTTTTTTTTAAATGTCCCCCCACATATGCAGCCATGTCCCCCCACATATGCAGCCATTTCCTCCAGCCATGTCCCTCCAACCATGTCCCCCCAGCCGCATGGAGAACATCACAGCATTCATTTGAATGGCTGTTTTGCCCGCGCGTATAGACACTCCCCCTTGCTCGGGATTGGATAGATCGCGATCACCTATCCAATCCCGAGCAAGGGGGAGTGTCTATACGCAGCGGGAACACTACAGCTATTCAAATGAAAGCTGTGATGTTCCCGCATGCCGTTAAACCCATGCGGCGGCTTTCGAAGGGCGGCGGCACGATGCGGGGGAGGAGTGTTCTATTTAGTTATCGGGGGTATTTGCGGGAGTACAAGTACTCCCGCAAATACTTGGTATCGGTACCAATACTGGTATCGGGACAACCCTAGTTTTTTTTTTTTTTTTTTTTTTTTTTTAAGGGTTTTTTTTTTTTTTTTTTTTTTACTGTGGGACAGTGAAAGTGATATTTACAGTAGCAATTTGCTTTTTTAGCAATTTGCTTTTTTTGTACTATAAAGGGCTAACTTTTTTTTTTTTTTAACCCCATTATGTTACTGGCCGATTATTCGTTTTATGAAAATTGTAATCAATTAATTTCATAATTGATTATTTTTGGCCCTAATACCTGGGCACATGCATCAAGCCTAGAGCAAAGATGGCAATGATACTCTAGGCCTGTCCTGTAGCCTGGAGGTCATGTTTACTTTGCAAACGAAAATGGATGTTTGTAAATGTTGCTTAACACTCAGGTATTTGATTTACACAGACCTTATATTTGTATTTAGAACTAAGACTTGGCAAGAAGATCAGTGAGGGCAAAACTAAAGAGGTCTATGAGCTGCCCGATCACCCAGGATGTGTTCTCATGCAGTCCAAGGATCAGATCACGGCAGGGAATGCTGCCAGGAAGGACCACATGGAGGGCAAAGCCTCCATCTCTAACAAGACCACCAGCTGTGTCTTCAAACTGCTTCAAGAGGCCGGTAAGAATTATCACTTGGTGTATGTTTGCTGTCTTCCTTTTGTAGCCTTCATTGCATTATTTATTGCTAATCTTATTGAGTTAATTAGATTTATTTTTTATTTTTTTCCCCACTCAAATTTTATAAGCCAATGGCAGCCAGTCTGGGCTTCTTTTGTCGATGAGCTACTCTAATCTCGCTGCATCTGCAGCAGCCTACATGAGGACTTGTTTTCAGTTTTTGTCAGTGTAACCCACTAAAATGAGTAGACTACTTTAACCTTGGCCATAAAATATCAATGAATGACCCATGTCCACGTATTTACAAATAACAAACCTTCATACTCGCCTACATGGCTGCAGCATTGATTTGATGTTGCAGCTTTCCCCTGCTGGCTCTACAGAGAACTGATCATTCAGTTCTCGGTCTTCAGTGAGCTGTGGAGATGGTTAAAATGGTGGGTTTGGGCTCTTGGTGGGCCAGTCAATGGGCGGTCATTGTTGGGTCTGCAGAGCCACTTGCTCTGTCAGCGGGCTTACTGGATCTGGGACTGTGGAGATGGTTAAAATGGTGGGTTTGGGCACTCCTGTCAGGAATATGGGCGGTCCAAAAAAGCTTTGGGACATAGTCTCCTTTTTAACCACTTAAGACTTGCTCTGACATCATACGCTTACTGCTAAATGGCTGTTGGGACACAGGAGTCCAGAACCAAGTGCACTCCTTTGCTACGTCGCTTTAACAGTCTCCTTTTTAACCACTTGCGCGGATCCCGGACAAACAAAAGCTTGTCCTTTTCTTCAAATAGAGCTTTCTTTCGGTGGGATCGCCTCTGCGACGTCGCTTTATTTTTTGCTATAAATTAAAATATAGGCAACAATTTTGGCTCCCAAACAAATTTGCGTCCTTTTCTTCACCTTTTTGTTATAAAAAAAATCAAATAAACTGGGGTATTTGATCGCCTTGATTTTTATTTTTTGCTATAAATTAAAATATAGCCAAAATTAATTCAGACAATTTGAAAAAAATCAATTTTTTTACTTTTTTGTTATAAAAAAAATCAATAAACAATAAAAAAAATAGTTAAAACATTTAGCGGGCCAAAATTAATCAGACACTAATACAATGTCTCAGTAAAAAAAAAATCGCAATAAAAAAATATCGCTTAGCGGGGAAACAGCGCTACAGCAATAGGGAGTCAGAAAAAAGAGGGCTTAGTGATCAATATAGGAGTGAAAGGGGGTTTAAAACTTATTAGGGGGGAGGGGGGGCTATCCTGGACCTAACACTAACAGGGGGGTTTTTTAAAAATTTATTAGGGGGGAGGGGGGGCTATCCTGGACCTAACACTAACTGATTTACACTGCCGGTCACTGACACTAAATGCAGTGATTAGATCACTGCATTCAGTGACACTATGACAGGGGGGGGGGGGGGGGCGATCACAAGGGGTTTAATGTGCCTATGTGAGTGTGTTGTCAGTGTTGTGTTGGTGCACACTTACTGTGGATGTCTTCTCTCATCAGCAGCGGTGGGAAACACCGCTGCGATGAGAGGTGACATAATTTCCTCCTTCCTGTGTAAACACAGGAGGAGGAACTGACACGAAGGGGGAGGGGGATTGGCTGGGAGTCGAGGGGGGGGGGAGGAAACACGGACATCCGCGCCCGCTCGTCGGCGGGGGGGGGGGAAAAAGGGGGATCCGCTCCGCTCGTCGGCGACGCCGCGGAGGGGGTCCCGAGCCAGGGGGACCCCGCACGCCGCGGAGGGGGTTGGCGGGGACGTTAAATTTACGCCCTTGTGCCTGTACGAGCCATTCTGTGGCCGTATATGTGCGTGCGGGGGTCCTTAAGTGGTTAATAGACGTTAATGTCTATTTCTGATTAGTAAAGTGGGTTGTTCTAATTGAGATCTGCAGACTGATATAATGGAGTAAGGCTTGCACACATCCACGCTCCATAGTATTGGACAGATGCTGGATGAACTCTCAGCACTTTAATGTCTGATTCGAATAAAGTCATCTGTTATCTTTTTGGTTGACTTAAAGGGGTTCTAAAGGTACAAGTTTTTTTACCTTCATGCATCCTATGCATGAAGGTAAAAAACATCTAGCAGCACCGGCCCCCCCCACCGAGCCCCCGTAGCAGCACCGGCCCCCCCCCCAGCCCCGTGTACTTACCTGACCGTTCATCTCCCGGGCGCGTCCACGTCGTCCTCTTCGGTTCCCAGCCTGGCCTTTGATTGGCTAGGCTGGCGGAATTGATGGCAGCGCAGCCATTGGCTAGCGCTGCTGTCAATCAGGGCGGAGGGCGGACGCGGCGCGCTGGGGGGCGGCGGTGGGGGGCGGAGCCGAGTGATAGAGTCGGCGGCTATGGCCGCCGCTGTATCACGGGGAGCGCGCTCGCAAAAGCTTTCCTCCATGCGAGCGCCCTCGCATGAAGAAGGAAAGCTTTTGCGAGGAGGAGCCCAGACAGCCGCCGAGGGACCCCAGAAGACAGGTTTCCGGGCCACTCTGTGCAAAACGAACTGCACAGTGGAGGTAAGTATCACATGTTTGTTATTTTAAAAAAAAAAAATCCCTGACTTTAGTGACCCTTTAAGGACATCTTGTACAAGAAATCACAATATTCCTTTTTATTTCCAAGAAGGAAATGGCTAAATTGGGATGCGTGCTGTGAGTATTTGCTCGGGACACACAATTTCTTCTGGCAATGCAGTAATTGAATTACAAGTGCACATGACCACTGTGGGGCAGTTGGGGGGGGGGGGGGGTGCAATCTGTGCAAATTAGTTCATTCTAGCTGTCTAAAAAGGAATTTTCGTGGCTTTAATTAAGTTAATAACTTCCCCCTTCTCTCCCTGCCTATTCACTCCATGGAGCATCATTTTTGGAAGGTAAAATCCATGTTCAGAAAACCTGTAGTGTTAAAAAAAAATTGTGTTTGACACTGTAGACGGTTTTACTTTAGGAATCTTCAGAACACTTGACCACTGGTGACCTTGTATTCTTGCCGAGTGAAGTGTGTGTGTGTGTGGATATATATTTTTTATGTCCAATTCCCCATAGGGGAGAGCAGAGGAGACAGGGCGGTCCCTGCACAGTGTGCGGGGACCGCCCTGTCCGCCGACAGCTCAGCGGGCATCCCCGCTGAGCCGACGGACACACACGGAGTGGACCGAAAAACTGACCGCTCCGTGTGAAAGGACCCTTAGCTGTTTCGATGTAGAGAAGACTGCAGTCCAGAATTGTTTGAGCTGTCAGGAAACTGGGCAGGGAGCTGAAATTACATACTGGAGAGCTCTAAGAGCTGATTTGAGGGAAGACACGCCTCCCTTCAGAGCTGAGGTTGTCGATCACAGGCTGTGTGCAGGAGCTCCCTCACCTGTCAGGAAAACTTGTCAGATGTGATCCATGCAGATAGCAGAGGAATAAAGCAACAGACAGAAATTAAATTTGGTGCTCTTAATTGAGACAAGTACACACTATAGAGGAATTATTTTTATTTATTTTTCTCTGGTCAGACTTTCTGATAGGAAATTTAAAAATAACCTTGGCTGTGTTTGTGTGTCTCTTTCAGGTATCAAGACTGCATTTGTCAAGAAGTGTAGTGAAACGGGATTCATTGCCACCCATTGTGAGATGATTCCTATTGAGTGGGTATGCAGGAGAATAGCCACTGGCTCCTTCCTCAAGAGAAATCCTGGAGTCAAAGAAGGATACAAGTTTTATCCCCCCAAAGTAGAGATGTTCTTCAAGGTGGGCTAATTTTCTGTTGACTTTCAATGACTACAGTCGCTAGTCCTTGTTGGTTCCACTAATGTATGCATTGATTTTACCTGCAGGATGATGCCAATAATGACCCGCAGTGGTCTGAAGAACAGCTAATTGCTGCAAGGCTTACTGGTGCTGGCCTTGTGATTGGTCAGGCGGAGGTGGACATCATGAAGCATTCCACAGTGGCTATCTTTGATATTCTGGAGAAGGCATGGTCTACACAGGACTGTACCCTGGTGGACATGAAGGTATGTGTATGCCTTTTCATGTTTGAAGGTTGGGATATTTTTGGCATTCTGACCTGCTCTTTATTTTTGAAAGTCTATACAGTAACTGCTTTAGTGAAAGCCTTTGGGTCAGGGATTGATGTCATTTTAAAACTGATCTTTTTATTTTTTTCTTGCTTTAACAGTCATTAAAAGTAAAATATATTATCCACGCGTGCCTTTCGCACACCACACACCCTGCTGTGTGTGGTTTGTGTTTTTTTTTTTTTTTCTTCAGGATTTTGTATGTTTGATGCAACACCAAAATTCTAAAACATCTGCAGGCACCCTGCTGTTCTTTGCATACAGCAGCAAGCATGATGCATATAGTGGGTGTCCCCCCTTATATATTTTTAAAGCATCAGTATGGCCACACCGCAGGCTCCACAACACAGCCTGCATTTTTGTGGCATATAGTGGGTAGCGGACCCCCACTCATCATATATGGGTTTTAGACTTCAGTAATGATTCTGATATTGGTACAGTTGCAGTTTTCCTTGGTAGGCTGTTTTTTTATTGCTTTGCAATTTTTCTCTTTAAACCAATAATCTGCCAATCAGATTCCCTCAATATACAAAAGATCACTTAAAAGTATTCACTAATTATATATGAAATCTAATAATCCCACCATACAAAACCACAAGGGGAAAGTAAGTCATGCCAATATCTTGTAAGTGTCACTTGTTTATACTGAAGATGGCTTCCTTTTGTACTTGGTATTAAATGTATAATCATCAAGTAATTTTTTGCTATTTTCTGTATCTACACCAGATTGAATTTGGTGTTGATGTGACCAAAAAAGAGCTTGTTCTTGCTGACGTGATTGACAATGACTCATGGCGTCTGTGGCCTTCAGGAGATAAGAGCCAACAGAAGGATAAACAGGTAATGAAATGTTGTCGGAAGGCTTGTACATGAAGCTCTGAAGACATAACCGTTTGAGTTTGGGCATAGACCCTCAGTGTGCAAGCGCCATTTATGTGTCTGGAGCTGCATGCAGACAGCAAACGATGGCCAATGGAGATGTGATGGCTGTATAGACTTGCCCACACATCTGAGTTGACAGGGATGCGTGCACCTTTACCTTTTTTAAATCCAGATGTGCTGGTGAGTCGTACATCTGCTGCATCTCAATTGACTAACATAGGCTGTCTACATGCAGTGCAACACTGCTCCAGACACCTAAACAAACGGCTCTTGCATACTGTATGGGCCTCTGCACCCAGATAAATGAGCCCAAAAAGCCTATCCAAATCTAAGAACACAAGCTAAATGTATTGCTTTCCTTCAATGTAGGGAATTAATTTTGTTTCGAACTGGTATTGAACATTTCCTAAAGATGGCAGATCCTGGCTTTTCTACGAGCCAGGTGTGTAATGCCCAATGTGAGGATAGCCTACAAACAGGTTGAGATCTCCCTTGTAAGCTGGCTTGGTGTGTTCCACTAAATTTGGGTACATTTTGTGCTCTGGTAATCCTTTGCAGTACACTGCTTTCTGAGACGGTCCTGAAATATATGTCCATAAATGTGTGTTTTTGTTTGTGTGTTTTTTTAATATTCCTAAAGTAGTCCTAGAGGATGTTTTTATGGTGACCTGTGTGTTTGCAGACCTACCGGGATCTGAAAGAAATCACCCCAGAAACAATGCAGATTGTGAAACGCAACTTTGAGTGGGTTGCCGACAAGGTGGAGGTAAGAAATGGTTGCTGTCGGTACATTGTATTTGTACAGTTGTGAATTATTCTATCAGTGATTTAGAATGGCAAAGGCTTTTGTTGGCTCCTGCCAAAATTGCAGTGCGTTTATTTTTTTTATTTTGTAAATAATAAAATGTGTAACTTTTATGGTAGATGAAATTCTGCGGTGCAGGTATAGAACTAGTCTTCTGCCAGGTCTTTTACACTAGTAATGTCCCCAACCTCCTCTGTTTTGCCTTCCATGACCTTTAAGCTAAATTCAATTAAAAAACTTGTTTGCCTATTTGTGATTTGCACATGTGCTACACTACATTGGATGGCAGGTTACACACATTCCTGGTTAACAGTGTGGCCTTGTCGCCTTCCCACCTCCAGCCAACTCTCTTCATAAGAGATCTGAAATGTCTAATGCCGCGTACACACGGTCGTTTTTTGCGATGAAAAAAAAAACGTTTTTTTAAAACGTCATTTAAATTGATTGTGTGTGGGCAAAACGTCGTTTTTTGTCTTAAAAAAAACGACCAAAAAAAATTCCAACATGCTTGAATTTTTTGTGTCGTTTTTCAAAACGTCGTCTTTTGTTTCACAAAAAGTCACCGTGTGTAGCGAAAACGTTGTTTAAAACGACGTTTTTCAACCCGCGCATGCCCAGAAGCTAGTTATGAAGAGAGCTTCAATGGAAAAGAGTGGTGAACGTAACCTCGCTTTTTGTGTAAAAAAACGATGGTGTGTATGCAACATCGTCTTTGAAAAGTGACGTTTCAAAAACGTTGTTTTTTACTTCACAGAAAACGTCTTTTTTTTTTTTTTTTTCATCACAAAAAATGATCGTGTGTAAGCGGCATAAGAGTCGGTAAACTAAATTGCAAGGTGGTGGTGTAGTGGTATGGCTATGTAGTAACCTATACATTACAAGAATTGAAGCTGAACATAATTGGATCATTTGGCTGGTAATCACTAAACATACTGTATGTTTGTCTGTGGTTAGTGGAGTTTTAATTGTGTTGCTGCTGATTGAGAGGACTAACATCTGTCTTTTACAGCTCTTACTGACCAGCGTGAGCCAAGGAAGGGTGGTTGTGCTGATGGGTTCCATTTCTGACTTGGTGCATTGTGAGAAAATCAAGAAATCCTGTGCAAACTATGGCATTCCATGTGACCTCAGGGTGACTTCTGCCCACAAGGGTCCTGATGAAACTTTGAGAATCAAGGCTGAATATGAAGGTAAGAATTCCCACTTTGCTAGAGTGGGGACTCTTCACCTCCTAAGTGCTTTTTGCTGTATGTGTGTTTTTAAATATATCCCTGCAACCACCCCCCCCCCCCCCCCCTTACCTGACGAGCAAAGAAATGTGCTAAATTCAGTAAATGCTTTGAGTATTTAACTTTTTGTAATTCTGTGTAGTTTTGTGATTTGCACACATGTGCTACACTACATTGGCAGGTTACACAAATTCCTGGTTCAGCAGTGTGGCACCTGCACCATTCTTCCATATTCGGCTCTGTGACTGGCTGGAGCTGCTGCTCAAGGCACATCTCTCCAGTGAGGCCAAGACTAAAAAAAAAATGTTTTCCAGTAAAATGGGAGGGGCATTTGAAAGCTGTCAGGTTATTGCTGGCTTTTGTGTTCCTGCACCAGACACATCCACTCCCATCATTTCTTGTCCTTTCGGAGGAAGAGGGAATTGGATCTAAATCTTACTAGCAGGTTCACAAACGCCAATCTAAGGATTCATTCACACTAGGAACCTCATGTTAATTGTACAGAAACGCTGTGCAGTTCCTGTAAGATTCATGTGCAGTGTGATTTGTAGGCCCCCCTCATTTTGAATGGGCTGAAACCGCACCACGCCACCCCAATGAAATGCATGGCAACTACATTGCATGATACTTTTTGTACTGTGTGGGCCAACATGCTGTTTGCAATCTGTGTTTAGGGTGTTAACTTTGAACTGACACTCGCAGCAGATCGCAAGTGTAGTGTGATTGGAATGCAGTGCGGGAAGCTGCACAGGAACATGGCTTTCCCACACTGCATTCTAGTGTGCATGGGCCTAAGGTTGAATTTTTGCCAAGTCTATGCAAAAAAAAAAAGTTTTGGAGTTCTGCTCGGCCTCTAGTTTTAGGTTATGTTGAACATCTGGTGTCACAATATAAAGATGGTAATCATGCCAATTGAGCATGCTGTGGTAGCTTTTAGGATACAAGAAACCGACCCATTCTAAAATACAAATCTTAACAAAGCTCCTTGCACTACCCTTTTTTTTTTTTTTTTTTTTTTTGTTTTTTTAGGTTTTCAATAATATAGCAGTTAGTATATTTTATCAAAATATATATTTTAAATGTTTATTCAATGGGTTCCTTCCTAGCTCTGTGTGGGGGTATGGGTGTTTTTTGAATTGTTATATTCTGTGTTTTAAATTTTTAGTTCTGTGCTGGTGAACAGAATTCTGTTAAATTACTTAGTGCTGCAATGCCTTACACATTATACACTTCACTCTTAGGCGATGGCATTCCCACGGTGTTTGTTGCAGTTGCTGGCAGAAGCAATGGCTTGGGTCCTGTTCTTTCTGGAAATACTGCATATCCAGTAATTAACTGCCCCCCTCTTACGGCTGACTGGGGGGCTCAAGATATCTGGTCTTCCCTGAGGATGCCCAGTGGTAAGAGAAATTCATGCACACTGCTGAAATGCAGCCAACCAGTTCTTATGAGTAATAACATTGCTTTTAATCGAACCATAAAATTGTTTAACGTTCTTGTACCCCTCTATCCTGCTGCAGGTCTTGGATGTTCTACAGTTCTGTCCCCTGAGGCAGCGGCTCAGTTTGCTGCTCAGATATTTGGGTTGAACAATCATTTAATATGGTCCAAGCTACGCTCCTGCACTCTGAATACTTGGATTTCTCTTAAACAAGCAGATGTGAAGCTGAGAGAGTGCAGCATGTGACACCCCCCATTTCCTAATGCACTGTTCTGTCTTGCTTAATTAAAGCACTTGGTTTTTCTACACCTGTTTTTATGTGGGTTTGTTTTCACTAAATTCATTTTAGAAGTGGTCTAGTGTGCTATCTGGTCACCAACACTGGTATGTCACTGAACTATTTCAAAAAGGAAGTAAAATTTGTGGTGCAAAAATAAAAAAGCATGTTGGTTACAATGGCGACAGGCTTATCCATGATCACTAAACATTGGAGCAAAGGTAAATGGATGTTGACCACAGCAGAATTTGGTTATGTAAACAATGGGAGGAATTTATTAAAGTGGTTGTATGCCCGCAATTTTTTACACCTGTAAGGCAAAAGCCATAATGAGCTAGTATGCACTGCATACTAGCTCATTATGAAATACTTGCCTTTAAAACGAGGTGTAGAGAATATACCTGGTCCACGCCGAGCGAGATGTCGTCTTGCCTCGGCGTGTCTTCCGGGTATCGCCGCTCCAGTGCTGTGATTGGCTGGAGCGGCGATGTTGTCGCGCATGCACGCGGGAGATTTCATTCCGGCAAGTCTGCCAGCCCTTTAACCGAGTATCCCCGCTGCAATCAGCGGCGCATTGCGAAGGGAATATCTGCTGAGCAGCACATCAGTATGGATGTCTCGCCACTTCCTTAAACACAATCTAAAACTGAGCCTGTAATATTACCTCCTCCCCACTTTACCATTGAGATCAATGGCAGAACCATTGGTTCCTCCATACACGCCAAGGTGTTGGGTGTAATCCTAGTCTCTGACCCCTCGCATCAAAACACTGGTTACATCTTGCCTCTGACGGTTCCAGAATTAGCCCCTGACTAACGACATTGCATAACAACTTAATGAATAATAGGGGGGGGGGGGGAAATGGGAGCACTCGCAATGCCACATCCGCATAACAACTTGGTCACTTCTTGGTTATTTCCCACTATGACTACTGCAAATCTCATCACTGGCCTACCTTTACCTAGGCAATCCCCTTCAGTCCATTATGAATGCTGCTTCTAGACTTAAATGCCCTACTAATCTGCTGCTCCTCTCTAATGCCTACACTGGCTTCTCTTACTCGTCATATAAAATGTAAGACACTAACCACAACATGCAAGGCCACCCACAATTCTCCCCTGACCTTTTTGCTTTAAAAAAAAAAAAAATTGCTTTCAGCCTGGATCGACAGTGACGTCGTAACTTCACTCCGGTCCTCGCGTCGATCAAAGTATCTGCACCATCAAATTGTTTCTTGGTGTAAATGGTTATGGCTGATATCTTCAGTCATAATTCTTGCAAACCGCAATGTGTATATCTATATATTGTCATCAGAAAGTGGTAATTTTAAGTGGTCTAGCATGCTATAGTCCCCTTCTGGGTTCAGAATGCTAGACCCTGGTATGTCACTGAACTATTTCTCATGTAACAAGTGAAATTGGGCTGCATTTAAAAAAAAAAGCTTATTGGTTACAATGGCAAATGATTCATGATCACTAAACCTTGGAGCACACTTTTTGGTTGCCATACAGACAATCTGGAGCAACAGTTGATGGTAGTCAATTAGCTTGTTCAGATAAGATTTAAAAAGTTCCTTTGCTCCCGTTTTGATTTCCCTCCAACAGTTTTTTATTTATTTTTTTTATTTGTGCGCTGCATCTAGTTTAATGCAGCAAGGAAAATCTAACAAAATAGATACTTAAAGTGGAGCTCCATACAGAGGTATGGGTCTCTCGGCATGTCCGAGGTATTTTGAGGTGTGTGTGTGTGTGTGTGTGTATATATATATATATATATATATATATATATATATATATATGAGAGAGAGAGAGAAATTGTTGGTATGAACACAAAAAAATCATGTATTTAAACAAAAAAAATGATGATGATAAAGCATAGAAGCCACACATGATGCAAAACCGTTATGGAGAAGAAAAAAAGCACAAAACCATGAGCTGCTCTCCAGGGCTTGGTGAAAGCTGAAGTGGAAAAAAAGGTGGAGCTCCACTCAATGGAAGCTCCCATATGATGGTGCACAGAGGCTGCATATGATTATGCTTTAGTATTTTTTTCAGTTTGTGCCATAAATAAAACACAGAATGGGTCAATTGCAGTTCAGACATGTGTCTGAGATTGTCCAGAACTCTCTGAAATGTATCCTAAAAACTTTCACCCAGTAAACTGTCTTACCAAAAATGCCAGCATGAAGCAGAGAGGTCATCTAGAGTCCCGACTGACAGGGTGGCTGTGGGTGCCACCGCTGCTCGCTGGTGATGTCTGGGGCCACACTTGACACACACTGCCCATGATTGCCACCCTTTTAATAGAAGAAGGCTATAGGCACAATGTTTTCCACTCTCTTTAAATGATACAAGGAGACTATAAAACTTGTTCTTTTTTTTTTTTTATTCCAGCTCCAATATAGCATTACGGTACTTATTTTGCAAATATCTGTTTTCCATTAAATCTACAGAAACTTACTTTGCTTGTTCTTATCAGTGTTTCCAAATGTATATATTAGCAATGTCTTACTTCCTGGACAGACTCTAAATGTATTTAATAGTAGGAAGCGCCTACCGTATTTCCCGGCGTATAAGACGGCCCGCTAATTTTACTTTTTTTTTGCCTGTATTCGCTGTATAAGATGCCCCCCTTCCGAGGCTTCCCACGCTTCATATTTCTTCCTTCTGGAGCCATATCATTATTCATTCTTGCTGGAGACAATCTGGGCGAGTGATCTATTAATGAATACACAAAGCCTGCTTGGATTGGCAGAGGCTGTAACATCAGCCCACGCCTCTGACTCTCAAAGCCGAGCAGGCTACTGTATGTAGCCTGCTACAATCGGCAGAGGTTGTTACTCTAATCTGAGCAGGCTCTGTATTTGAATACATCACTTGCTGGAATTGGCTAAGCGGTATATACTGTATGTAGCCAAAGCTACATATAGTATTCCCGCACATCCAGCTGACCTGGCGTAGAACACAACCCCTGCTTTTTGGCCAATTTTTTTTTTAAGTGCAAAAGAGTCGTTTTATATGCTGGAAAGTATGGTATCTAGCCAGTCACTCTGTATCCAATCAAGCAGGCCCATGTGGGAAAGCAAGTTCCTGCTATGCAGAGATGTGAACAGGGCTTGACACCTGAGTGTTTCTGTCCACTCCCTCATATGTATTTGAATAAAAATCGCCATACACTATGCATACTGATTTGTGTATTTAGTGAGGAGGGTGATCACCGATTGATTGTATTTTTTATAAATATGAACTGCAGCTGGGAATGGGTGGGTAGGTATGAGGGTGTCTGATGCAGAATATGTGCTAATGACGTCTGGTAAGCGCCTTCCTGTGTCATAACCTATAGTTTGTCCAGGAAGTAAAACATTACTAATGGATACATTTGGAAACATGGATGAGGACAAATGAAGCGAGTGTCTGCGATTTAATGGAAAGCTTTGATAATTTTGCTAAATAAGTACATTAATGCCATATTGGTACATGGGGTGGCTGGAATTTAGAAGGGAAAAAAAAAACATGTTAATTTATTCTTTAACCTCCCTGGCGGTATGATTCTTTAAGATTTTAGGTGCTAAAAGCGGTACCATTATTTGCAAGGGAATTTGGCGTTTTATACTGTAGGCTTGTAATTCTTAGGAATAACTCACTTAAATCTATTCAAACAAGAGTCTAATAGGCATCCCGGGTATGATTTTTTTTTTTTTTTTTAATTAAAAATTATAATATAATAAATAATTATAAAAAATGATCACAAATGATAATATAATTATAGTAAAAATTATTCAATAATGTAATCAAATCAAAATCACTGAAATTTGCTCAGTTGCAGAATTTTTGCTGTCATTTTTTTTTTTTTTTTTTATGACGAATTTCCCCATAAATCGCTATCGCTAAATTCTGCAAGTGATTCTGATTTATTATCGCTGTTTTTTTAGCTGCTCTAAAAACAATTTTTGCCATAAAGGGACACTTTTGGTTGCTATGGGCAATCTACAGTTTGCAGGGAGAAAGAAAAGTTTTTATTATACAAAATGACATGTAGTGTACAGGGCAGACCACTAGGGACATGGGGGGTGTGTATTTTTTACATACAGTACTGTAATCTATAAGATTACAGTGTACTGTATGTATAGTGTTTGTTTACTTTTTTAAATTTGGCGCCGTTCCCCCCCCTACGTCGCGACGCTCGCAGGGAAGGGAATCGGAGGTACACACAGCATCAGGCGGACATCCGCCCGCCGTGTACTGCGGGGATTCATCGCTGGATCGCAGAGAAAAGGTAAGTAAACTTTTTCTGCATCCAGCGAGGTAAGCGCGTGTGTGGCACGGGGTTACCGATATTAGCTTAAAAATCTCACCCCGTGCCACACACGTGAAGACCGCCAGGGAGGCTAGTCTGACCGGGGGAAAAAAAAAATGCACCCCGAGCGTGACTCGGGGTTACCGCTTCTGGCACTGAATGTTAACCCCGAGTCACGCTCGGGAATACCGCCAGGGAGGTTAAGGGGTTGTAAAGGTTTGTTTTTTATTTTCTTAATAGGTTCCTTTTAAACTAGTGCATTGTTGGTTCATTTACCTTTTTTCCTTTGATTTCCCTTCTAAAAAAAATTTTCTTCTGAATTTCTCACTTCCTGTTTCTCTTTACTGCTACAGCGCGGTCGAGTTGCTGTGACACGACGTCCCTGGGACGTTGTCGTGCACTTCCGCGTTTGCTGATAGCGGCAGTTTAACACGTGATCGCGCCGGTCGGTACAGTGTGAGAGGAGAGGGGGGGAGCGGGTGTCGGCAGCAGCGCTGTGGCTGGATCTGTGACAACTGCAGTCACAGATCCAGCCATCCATCCCTCCCTGCTCAGCTATGCCTGCACAATACTCTGCAATACCCTGCCCAATACCATTTTTTTTTTATTTATTTTTTTTACAGAATTTTCAGCTGTTTTTCTTTTATAGCGCAAAAAAAAAAAAAACCCAGAGGTGATCAAATACCACCAAAAGAAAGCTCTATTTGTGTGAAAAAAAAGGACAACAATTTCAAATGGGTACAATGTTGTATGAAATTGGTCTGGTTAGGAAGGGGTTTAAGTGGTCAAGTGGTTAAGGAACTATGCATATAGGCCCCCTTGAAGGCAGACACCATGAGACCCCGAGCAAGACAAGAATAGTTGAACTGCAGTCTGAAGCTTTCAGAGCTCATCCACCAGGAAAAAACAATGTGGCCTACTTCAAGGCGAGACTCAGTCCCAGACACTCCAGCCTCCTGGCCAGGACAAACTTATTGAGGCTTAGGAGCCATCTAAAGTCCTGTAGGGAGTGCATTGTGTCACTGCAAACCCCATTGTCCCAGCAACACCAGGACTGAGGTCACCACCTTGTAGAAATTCCTGGGGGACCAAGGCCAACCAGATTTTTGTACCATGAATAGGTTGGAGTAAAACTCCTGGAACTATTCGGCTCAGGCACAGGAATTATCTCCCTGGCGCAGCAGAGCCTCCTACACTGCCTGACACAGGGTCAGAAGGCGAATATTGGAGGGAAAGAATTTCTCTGGTGAATAAGAAATACATTCTATCCTGTAGCCGAACACAACCAGTTTGCAGACCCACTTGCCTGGAATGAGGGAGGTCCACGGGTCCAGCGAAGACGATCTCCCACCCAGCAAACATTTGGGGGCAAACCTTCATACTTAAGAGGACTTGTCTGCAGGTTTGGTGGACTTGTGTGTCCAGGACTCAGTGCTTGACACCACTCGCAGGTGCGTTGAAGGGCTTGAAGAGATATCCTCCATAGAAGGGAAGATCAGCCAAGGCCTTTTTAGAAGTGCCGCAAAACCATTATTTGCGTCCTCCACTGCAAAGTAACCACTGATATTCCTCATAGTTGAGCAAGTGCAGATATGCATCCTTCATGTCTGTGGATGCCAGAAAATCCCCCTGTTGAGAGAAGCCACAGCCGATATCAACTTAAATTTCTGCACCTGTACAAAGAAATTCAAGGCCACAGAGGTCTAAAATAAGGTCAACCCCATCCTGTTTTGGAACCACGTAATAGTTGAAGAAAAACTCCCGGAACTGTTCCGGCACAGGTGCCATCTCTTGCAGCGCAGTAGAGCCTACACTGCCCTGCACAAGGTCAGAAGGTGCAATGGCATAGGGCGAATATTGGAGGGAAAGAATTTCTCTGGTGGATAAGAAATATCCTGTAGCCGAACACAACCAGTTCACAGATCCAGAATCTTCTTATCCTAGAATAAGGGGGGTCCAGTGAAGACTACACCCCACCCTGGAAACGTACCTGGAAACTGAAGAAGACATGTCTGCAGGTTTAGTGGACTTGTGTGTATAGGAGCGCTTGTCACACTGGAGGGGAACAAAAAAGCAAATTACACCAGCACTGCATATGTTACAGTGAGATACACCCTTTAGATAAAAAAAAAAATTTTGCAGTGTTTTCTCCATATCTGTACGTGTGAGATAAACACTTTAGATCAGGCATCTCAAACTGGCGGCCCTCCAGCTGTTGCAAAACTACAAGTCCAATGAGGCATTGCAAGAATGACAGTTACCAGCATGACTCCCTCAGGCAGAGGCATGATGGTAACTGTAGTTTTACAACAGCTGGAGGGCCACCAGTTTGAGACCCTTGCTTTAGATACTGTTCTTCTATTGCGCCATTCAAAAAAAAAACCATTTAGGGCAAGATCCTACATTTGAGAAATATGAGAACGTCAAATAAGGGATGTGGCCCCGGCCGTGGTGCTGCTGGTGGAGCTCCTGTTGCAGGGAGAGGACGTGGTCGATCTGTGACAGCTACATGCACAGGTGAAACACCTTCTTCAGGTGCGAGTAGGCGACAGAGCCTGCAACGGTATTTGGTCGGGCCTAATCCGGCTCTACGAATGTTGAGGCCAGGAGCAGTACAGGCAATTATAGATTGGGTTGCTGACAGTGCCTCCAGTTGCTTCACATTGTCTCCCAACCAGTCTTGTGCTGAAAGATCAGAGTTGGCACCTTCAGCCGATAACCATCAGTCTTTCACCTCACCCCCTTGCAAATCAGCCAAGCAGTCTGAGCCCCAAATCATGCAGCAGTCTCTTCTCATTTTTGATTACTCTGTTAGCAGGGTTTCCCAGGGCCATCCACCTAGCCCTGCCCCAGAAGTGGAAGAGATTGAGTGCACCGATGTCCAACCACTTATGTTTCAAGATGAGTACATAGGAGGACCATAGCAGCACGTCTCGGATGATGAAGAAACACAGTTGCCAACTGCTGCTGCTTTCGCAATTGTGCAGACCGACAAGGAGGGCAGGGGTGAAGACTGGGTGGAAGATGATGTGGAGGACGATGAGGTCCTCGACCCCACATGGAATCAACGTCATGCAGATGACCTGTGTAGTTCGGAGGAAGAGACGGTGATCGCACAGAGCCACCAGCACAGCAGAAGAGGGAGCAGGGTGCAAAAGCGGAGCGTCCGTCCTAGACAGTACGCCTGCTTCTGCCCAATGCAGCAAGGGACACCAAAGCCAGGTCCAAGGAGTTCCCTAGCATGGCAGTTCTTCACACAATGTGCTGATGATAAGACACAAGTGGTTTGCACGCTGTGCAATCAGAGCCTGAAGCGAGGAATAAACATTCTCAACCTGAGCACAACTTGCATGACCAGGCATCTAAGTGAAAAGCACGAGCTGCAGTGGAGTAGACACCTCAAAAACCAAGAAAGGTCTCTGGCTCCTCCTGCTTCAGTCTCGGCCTCTTCATCCACCTCTGTAGTGACAGTGGCACCTGCCACCCCACAAACAGAGGATCTGCCAGCAACACTACCACCTGGGTCACCAACCATCTCCACAATGCCCCATGGAAGCGTTCAGCTCTCTATCTCCCAAACACTGGAGCGGAAGAGGAAGTACCCCCCTACCCACCCGCGATCCCTGGCCCTGAATGCCAGCATTTCCAAAATTCCTGGCCTTTGAAATGCTGTCATTCCGTCTGGTGGAGACGCAGAGTTTTAAAGTACGTCGTGCCCAGCCGCCACTACTTTTCCAGGGAGCCATCCCTTCCCTGCCCAACCAAGTGGGGGACAAAATCAGGTGTGCACTGTGCAACGCCATCTGTGGCAAGGTCCACCTAACTACGGATACGTGGACCAGTAAGCACGATCAGGGACGTTATATCTCCCTAACAGCACACTGGGTAAATGCAGTGGCGGCTGGGCCTGAGGCGGATAGCAGTTTGGTGCATGTCCTTCCACCACCGAGGATTGCAGGGTGCTTCAGTTGGCCTCCTGTTGCTAACTCCTCCTACTCCACTTCCTCATCCTCTACCGCCCCCTCATCCGGTCAGCGTAACACATTCACCATCAACTTCAGCGCAGTCATGGGTAAACGACAGCAGGCAGTTTTAAAACTTTCCTGTTTGGGGAAAAAACCCACACCGCGCAGGAGTTGTGGAGGGACATGGAACAACAGACCGATGAGTGGTTGGCGGCAGTGAGCCTCAAGCCGGACCTGGTGGTGTGCGATAATGGGTGAAATCTCATAGCAGCTCTGGGCCTAGCCGGTTTGACGCACATCCCTTGCCTGGCCTATGTGCTGAATTTGGTGGTGCAGAGGTTCCTTAAAAATTACCCCGATATGTCACAGCTGCTGCAGAAAGTGCGGGCCGTCTGTGCGCACTTTTGGCATTCTCACCCTGCTGCTGCTCGCTTGTCAGTGCTGCAGCGTAACTTCGGCCTTCCCGCTCACCGCCTCATATGTGACGTGCCCACAAGGTGGAACTCCACCTTGCACATGCTGGCTGGACTGTGCGAGCAGCAGCAGTCCGAGGGTGGGTTCCTGCACCAACAAACGCCAGGTACACAATTGTCCAGCAAGGGCATAGTTGTGGTGGAGGATGAGGAACCATGTTCACAGCAGGGTGGCACCCAGACCAGCTTATGGCCATCACTGGTGCGTGGCTGGGGGGGGATACAGAGGACACAGACGATACACCTCCCACAGAGGACAGCTTTTTGTTGCCTCTGGGCAGCCTGGCACACATGAGCGATTTTACATGCTGCAGTGTCTTCCGCAACGACCGCCGAGTTGTCCACATTTTAACAGGTGCTGATTACTGGGTGGCCACGCTGCTGGATCCCAATGACAATGTACCGTCCTTAATTCCCTCACTGGAGTGTGATCGTAAGATGTGCGACTACAAGCGCACGCTGGTAGATGCGCTGCTGGTGGAATTCCCACCCGACAGCGGGGGCACAGTGGAAGCGAAGGCAGAGGAGGAGGAAGAGGCCGCCAACGCACCCGGGGCACAGCCAGCACCTCAGAAGGCAGGGTTAGCATGTCCGAAATGTGGGAAAAGCGGTGTCAGCACGTCACAACAACCAGCACCACCAGCTGATATGGAACATCTTAGCAGGTGGCAGCATTTCACCAACATGGTGGAGCAGTACGTGTGCACACGCCTACATGTACTGAATGATGGCTCTGCCCCCTAAACTTCTGGGTCTCCAAATTGGGCACATGGTCTGAGCTTGCCCTTTACGCCTTGGTGGTACTGGCCTGCCCTGCAGCCAGTGTATCATCTGAACGTGTATTTAGCACGGCAGGGGGGGCGTTATCACAGACAAGTGCAGCCGCCTGGAATGGAACTGGGCATAGGGCACCACCTTGAAGTATACCATTCACCATTTTAGAGACATTTTAGTACTCAAAAGTTCTGGTCCCCATTGACTTCAATGGGGTTCGGGGTCCCGAACCCGGACTTTTTTCAAAGTTCGGCCGAACCTGAACATCCAGGTGTCCGCTCAACTCTAGTCATAACACAACTCTGTCGTGGTGAAGGTACACGTACGGTTTCCTGCATAAAAGGGCCGCCAACTCTGATACCCTTCTAGCCGAGAGGTGATAGCCATCAGGAAGGCTAGCTTGTGTGACAGCAAGTCTAATGGGATTTCCTTAATAGGTTCAAATGGTTGTTTCTGTAACACAGACAGCACCAAGTTCAAGTCGAGTCGCCCCCTGCTTAAAGGTTCGGACCAGTGAATGGAAAGCTAAAGGACTTTGGAAGAATACCGATAGGGCTGAAACTTGACCTCTGCTTGTACTCTGACTGTAGGAAAGAGAATTCTCCCAATTACGTATTTCCGAGGATGCAATTTTTTGGCTCCACACCAAGCAATACAAGTCTTCCAGACCTTATGATAGATCTTCCTAGTGACAGCTTTTCTAGCATTCACTAGGGTAAACACCATTGGTCCTTCAACACCCTGGCTTCAATAGCCATGTTGGCAAATTTAGAGACTGTATATTGAAATGGAATATAGGACCTTGAGACATTGGATCAGGGCGCCGTGAAAGCGTCCATGGCCCGGCTGTCAGTCTCCGGGAACCAGGGGCTTTTGGCCCAGGCTGGTACCACCAGAATTACTGAAACACCCTCTCTCCGAATCCTGCACAACAAATGTGGAAGGAAAGGGACCGGAAGGAAAGCATAAACCAGGGAGTATTGGCTCCATGGAACTACCAGAGCATCTGCTCCTATTGCCAGAGGATCTCTTCAAGACAAGACACAAACTGCTGTAGCTTGTTGTTGAATCTGGATGCCAGTAGGTCGACCTCTGGCAACCCCCAAGATTGGAAAATTTCCTGGAGCACTGCCCATAATTCCAGGCTGGTGATGGGCAGGATCTGTTCTGTCCTGTCCTTCACCATTTCCCTTGAGCTGTGAGCATGCCAGAGGAGATAACATTGGATAATCCAGGGCTTGTCCTCTCCTGTTCCAAACCAACAAGATGTCTTGTTGTAGAGGCCTGGAATGGAACTGGGCAAAATACTCTTGCTTGGACCGTATCTAGGATCAGACCTAAATACTTTAGACTTTTGTTATCTATGATCCCTGTACAGTAGGTGACCGCGATATTGTGTCAATCTCGCTCCTTTCTCAGAGAGATCGACCACCTACGAGCCCCATCGCGGGAGCCACCCGAGCACCCTGTCCCCATGTTAAGGACAGGGCCTCTTCCCGACAACCCTGGACGTTCGTTGTCGGGGTCGGCAGGCGGGGGGGCTTATCGGAATCTGGCAGCCCCTTTTAATAAGGGGGCCCCCCAGAGACCGGTCCCCCACCCTAGGTGAATGAATATGGGGTACATGGGTAGGTACCGGAGCATGATGGACTGTGACATCATAAGAGAGGCCTATATAAACTGGTGGGAGCCGCGCACCCGGCATAACAGCGAGAAGAAGTGTTGTGTCAACATCGGAAGAAGAAGGCAGAAGACGTCACAGAAGAGCGGTCCACCCAAGGTTAAATACCTATGCCATCTTTTTACTGTGCAGGGTCCTTACAACAGTTACAGGAGGACTTTAATTTACCCAACTATTTTATCATCAGCGCCACCACGCAGTACATGTACAATTAGGGTCTCTGGCGACCCCCATTTTTTTTATGAAGGCCTGATTCTACTAGGATTTTTGTTTACTTTTCTGCACTTATGACCAATTCCAGTTCTAGGTTCATTGCTGCTCAGGCAAAATATGCTTCATAGGATATAACATTTACACATGCAGATTGGTCCGAATTTAGTGTCCCCTACAGCAAAAATCTGTTATTCCCTCCAAAGAAAAATTATTCAGCTTAAAGTTTTTAATAACTCTTACCTTACACCTACTTGATTACATAAGATGGGTTTGTGCCCTCTGCGGATTGTTTTAGAAGTTGTGGTCAGGTTGCCTATGTCCTACATATTTTCTGTTCTTGCCCAGGGATTTGGGGAGGAAGTAGGCTCCATTTCTTTCACACTGGGCTTAGCTAATATTTTACATCCCAAAAATGGGCTTCTGGGATTCTTTGGGGAATTGTCTCAGTATGTGAAAAAAGATTATGCATACTACTTTTGAAATTGTGTTTTAGCAAAAAGGGTAAAACTGAGAAACCCAATCATAAAAAACAAAAAAACACACAAATACACACCTGGCTTGTCGATAGCAGGAGGTTTATACCAGCTAGGACTGTTAATAGGCAGCGCAGTGTTTTTTCTGCCTAGTGTTAGACACTGGTAGGTGGAGATATAAGCCCTAAGGTCAAGTTTCAGAAGTGTCGCCACTGTGTCCATCAATAAATGCAAAAGAAAGTTTAATTACATTGGTAATATTTGGGACACAAAGTCTTAATTTTGAGGGTGGAGGCAGAAGCTCCATGCACTTTAAAATCCTGCAGAGGGCATCTATTTCTCAATGTGTGGATGGTGCATTACCCAACAGTGATATTCTCAGCTCCCTGGAAGCACCATCCAAAAAGAGTAGTACCCAAGCATAGACAAATTTACTGTGTGCTTCCAGACAACTCGTACAAATACACATCAAGTCAGAAATATTTATTGATTGCATGAGATAAAATTCATCTATTTCTTCTTTTGAAAAAATAAAACCACCACTTTGAATATTGTTTTTCATGTTCACACGCATCCACAAGAGCCAACACATTTTGCAGATACAAGATAACATTTTAAGCATGATATTTCACATATCTACAGGTTAAAACATGCAGCAAAAAGTGGTTACTTGCAGATCTTCCGACAAACAATTTTTCTCAACATAACAGAAGCTCTCGTGATATCTATGTCATCTTGGGGGTCTCCCTACCCCCCGAAATGGGCTACTAGCGTCCAGGTATTAAAGCCCAAAAACAAGATGACACAAGACAGCCAAAAAAAAGGAGGCTCTAGGGTACAAAACTGATATGTAAAAGAGCCCACCTGCTCATACCAGCTTCTCTCCAAACCGTATACTGTACCCCAAGGTGGAATGCACTGGAGGCATCCCCAAGCTCATGTGCCACAAAAAAGCAGCACACTGCTCAAGGGCAGGAGAAGATATCCACATGGAAAGACATTATGCACAAGGGGTAAAATCAGACACACAGGACTGACACCCTCCAGAAGGCAAGGACACAGGCCATAAGGGCAGATCCACCACCACTCTCAATGCACAAAGAGCATGAAAAAAATGGCAAAACAAAAAAAAATTATTAAAATAAGGGGGGGGGGGGGGGGACAGAAGAAAAAAAGAAAAAAAAAAAGAAAAATTATAATGGAAAGGAAGCAGGAGACCAAGGAAAGGAGAGAAAAAAAAATAAGATGGTAACCATTAAGATAAAACCTCCTACCCCAGAATTCCCCAAGGTGGCAACGGGATGTGCTATTCCCAATCTAAAAATTCAAATACACAGACAAAAAACTGAAAACGCGAATGTGGCAAAACTGACTTTTTAATGCGGCCTTCTACAGCTAAAGCTACTGCGCTTTTTAGAATGTTCAGTGTGCATGAAGCCCAACTTTATTATGCATCTTGCACTTGATCATTACCCGACAGTCCCAATTCTCTTCAGTTCTGAAGCAGCAGGGTTTTGCTTGGTGTGGAGTGCATCTGTAAATCTTATTGACCCTTGGAGTTTAAGTTTATAATTTTCCAAAAGGAAGAAATATGAATATTACATGTATGTATTGTGCGAATTTGCCTGTTGCCTGGAAGCAACATGTAAAGTTTTTTTCCTAGTTCCAGGCAGCTCCTGATCAGAGCCCTTCTCAAGATGGGTGAGCAACGACAGCTTTCCTACAAAGTATGGATTTTTATCATATGCATAAGGAGTGCAATGTACAGAAGGCTAGAGACTTTGGCAAGCTTCTGTAAAGCATTTGTGAAGCTCCTGACAAGTGTCTAGCAGATTTGTTGAAGTTTAATTCCAGTTTGGAAACTTTAAAATACATAGAAATGCAGACTCTCTAAACAAGCCGCTAGCTGGCTTTCAATAAAATTCAGTGTGCTGAAACTTAGGCTGGATTCACACCTATGCATTTTTAGTGCTTTTTGCAGATTTTGACTACAGAACATGTTCCATAGGAAACCATGTGAAATGGACTGTAGTGCAAATCTGCAAAAAGCACTAAAAATGCATAGGTGTAAATCCAGCCTTATGGTCTGCTAGCAATTCAATTTGTTAAAATGAAAGCAACCTCAGATCTGTGTTACACTACCAAACTGGAGATGAATGGTACTTTGAAGCTTGTTGAAAGGTCAGCAAATTCTTTACAGAGGAAAAAAAAAAAAGTGTAAAATCTTATACATACAAAACTCTTGCAATGAACCACCATTGCCCATAGTGCTGCAATTGTGCAGCAGCCAATTTAAGAGAGTTTGTCTTAAATGACGCAGTGCTCCTCAATAGGCTCCACAAGCACAGGGCTGATCGCCCAGCTTAACAATTGGGAAATGCCCAATGACACTACATGTGAGTGAAAAATAGAGGCACCAGCCTACCCCCAGCACAGCAGGAAAGTGTACCACCACTATGGAAAGGGGAGAATAAAATTATCCAGTAACCAGCCCACATATTGGGTTAGAGGGGTAAAATTAGAAGACAAGAACCTGCATGGAGGATTGGTGGGCAACTTACATCAGCCTTCTGCAGTGCTTGTTACAGTATCCAAATGTAATTCAGAATCACTTGAATAAGCAAGGTAGGGCCACGATATATCTGGTGCCCCATATCCCAACAAAACAAAATACTGTTACTAGTAGTTTTATCAATGCTAAATAAAATAGCAAGAAAAATGTTTGGTTGTGCGCCGCAAAAAAAAATGGCATTTCATAATTTTGTATTTCAACTTGGATACACAGGCAATCTGGAAATCTAGAGAAAATAACTAGCCGACCGCAATAAAAAGTAAAAAAAGTTTTATTGCCAGCCTTCCAGATGTTAGAGGACAAAGGAAGGAGAAGCAGACATTTGTACTAAAGAAAAAAACCATAAAGAACACAGACATCATACTGTACAGGTAAAGTGGTCAACTCTACAGAACAGACATTAAAAAAGGCAGAGTATTCTCTGTGCGTCTTTCAGCATAGGCAAAAAAACAAACACACACAACGGTTTTGTTGGCATTGATGCCCTTTGAAGAAACTGTCCTGTCTATCAGATAAAATAAATAAACCGTCCAGTGGTGACAGGTCACACGTCCCGTAACAAAGATGAAATTCACCATTCGAGTTCCACTGGATATTCTCCTGTGAGACAAGCTGTACAGTGGCCACCTGAAGATGGCGGAGACGTTGTGCCATTCAATCCGTTTTGTTGGTCTTTATAGGATTTAATGCCCTCACGTACCGCAGAAGTTAATCCTTCCACAGACAAGTAAACCACGCTGTTCGCACCTGGAAGGAAGAGAACATAGAAGACTGAACTTGCAAATCTTAGAATATAATAATTTAAAGTGGATCTAAACCCCCTTTTTTTCTTTTGATGTCACAATGTACAGTATAAGATTTCCTATCATCTGTGCACAGTTTTGCCACACAGAGTTAATCCAGATCTGAGCAATCCTTTTTTATTTCAGAGAAATAAGGAATTACAGAGAAAAACCTTAGGCCGTTCTGCCACCTTGTGACAGGTTATTTTCATATCATGCACTAGCCTGGAGACGGGCATTTTTTTTTTAATTCCCACCCCCACTCCTTTTCTGAAGTCATGTGGTTACTTTTCGGGATTTTGACTGGATGTTAGTGATCATAGCAGAATTGTGTGTAAGAAAGACACAGGAAAAAATGCATGTTGACTAGGGGAGTGAAGAGGAGGGCGGGGGAGTCTACTGACATCACAACTCCACCCACAGAGCTCCAGACAACAGACCCACCCACAGAATCTGCAGTTTTTCAGTTCTTATAAGGCTGGGTTCACACTACGATTTTCTATACAGTTTTTGGATACTTTTAAAAAAAAAAAAAAAAAACGTATGCAACCGTACAGAAAACCGTGGCCATAGACTTTACATTAAAAACCGTATTTGCCATAAATCATACGGTTGTATCCGGTTTTCAAACCATACGTTTAACTTTTTTTTTCCTGGAAAAAAAACGTGGTCTACCACGGTTTTTGGTCCGGTTCAAAAACCGTATTTCAACCATATACGGTTATTTTAACATAGGACTCTATGAGAACTGTATGTCGTTGCGGTTCTGTCCGTTTTTTTTCTATACGGTTGTTAACCTTGCTTCCCTTGAAATTTCAAAAGAACAACTGAAACAACCGTATAGCATACGGTTGAGTCCGTTTTTTAGAATACGTTTAAAAAAAAAAAAAAACTATCCAAAAACTGTATAGAAAATCGTAGTGTGAACCCAGCCTTACAGAGGGGAGACATTTGACAGGTAAGGATACCTGCAGGAGGCATCTATATCCTTATTGATCAGCACTATGGTAGTAGTTTAGAAAGGATGAGAGTGGCTTTACATCCACTTTAACTGGCATTGACAGGTTTGCTGTTCATTTGGTCAGGATTGCATTTCCTACAGTAAGGCGCTCCCTCTAGTGGCTACCTGAACATTCAACAGTACACTTAGGATCCTTGCTTAACTGTCACAAGGACTTTACAAAATAGATCATTTTTAATAAATTAGTGTGAACCAATATACCCTGCTAAAAAATAAATAAAAAATAAAACATTTTAGTTTTAGCCCCATTTTAGTCTTCTGCAATAGTTTGTCATATTTAGTCAACTAAATCTCCAGTACAATATAGTCGACCAAAATATCAAATGTTTTAGTCGACAAAAAAATCAGTACATTTTAGTCATCTAATGTGTAATTGAATTGTAATGCTTTAGTTACCATTTCTCTACAATTTCCAAACTTATAATATACTGCTGGAGTGAAAAATCTAATATGTTATTTATGGTATTGAGGTATGAACATGCACTACAGACCAGTGTTCATTTTGAAGTCAAGTTTCAATTTAGTTTTAGTCCCATTTTAGTCTCTTGGACTAAAATGCCATTTTAGTCTCTTGGACTAAAATGCCATTTTAGTCTCAGTCCCATTTTAGTCATCTCAATGGTTTTAGTCATATTTTAGTAGACTAAAATAGTATGCATTCAGCAAACAAATTCCAGAATGAAGTTACCACCGATTATCCATCGAAAAGTTCAAAGTTTGCTTACCAATGTAGCCAGCCAAGTCACTGAATTCTGGACGATTTGCAATCAGCTCCTCTTTGGTTGGAATGTTAATTCCCATGTAGCAGGGATATCGGATAGGTGGGGAAGCCACACGAATATGCACCTGGACAGAATACAATAAAATCAAACAATATTGAAGCCTCCAAAGATCAACGGGAAGAGGAAAAAAAAAAAGCTATTCTTGTCAGCAACCAATTAAAGAAAATGCCAAGCCAACTATGATGTATCGTTTACATTTTAGCAAGCTTGCTATAACCCCTGTAACATCTATATATGCACAATGAGATGATTCGATGCCAACATTGCTACACAGTAGGGCTGCACAATTCTGGAAAAATGAGAATTGCGATTCTTTTGCTTAAAATGAAGATCACGGTTCTCAATTTTTGTTTTTATTTGACTGTGTTAATATTCATTATATTACACTCCTCACAGGCTCACATCACATGCCCCCCTTTAATAGCCTGACTGCAGTGTCATCTGCAAGGTCTGGGGTAGTTGACTGTGGTAATATTGATAATATGGGTAGCTGACTCAGACTGTGTGGTAATATTCATAATATATTATAAGCAGGGACACTGACAGTGGTTGCCGGTATTTTAAGTCCACTCCTCAAGTGCCCCCCCTTTAATAGCCTGACAGTCAGACAGGCTATTAAAGGGGGGCATGTGAGCCGAGGAGTGGACTTAAAATACCGGCAACCACTGTCCATTATTATGAATATTACCACAGTCTGAGTCAGCTACCCATATTATCAATATTACCACAGTCAGCTACCCCAGACTCACAAGCTCACATGCCCCCCTTTAATAGAATGACTGAAAGATCTGGGCCTGGCTGGGGTAGCTGACTCACTGTGATCACTGGTGTTCATGATATATTATGTACACTGTTTTGGAGACTGTAGTGGCGGGTGACACCTGCTGCACACACACCACACCATATACATACAGACACAAGGGCTGCCTCCTGGTTATGTCGGTGGGCTGTTTGGCATTGAAGGGATAGGCGATACACCTCATAATGAAGACAGAGCTGTAGCCGGTCCTTCTCTCCCGTTCCTCCCTCTGTGCACCCTCCAGCTCCTCTCTGCCCTCACTATTCATTAACGGACAGACTGGCCGGTCTGGTGAGGGTGGTATGTAGTGTGCGGAGCCCCGCTCCATCTCCGCCATCGTTCTGTACCGTTGTCCCGCTGGCCGAGAAGCACGGTGGTACCGCCCATGCATCACACTGCATCTGATAACTGACGTCAGTTCCTTTATCCGCCATTTGCGTTCCACACTGGTTACATGGAAGCGGCGGTGCCACATAAGAATCACAAGTCATCCCGTGGGGAGATCGTGGACGGGGAGAATCAAGATCGCGATTCTCTCCGCGATTAATCTTCCAGCTCTACTACACAGATCAGGACTTCTGTTAATTAACTGACCGTTGCTCCCCCAACCTACCAACATGGTTTTGTGCCCAGTGAAAAAGGACTCTAGGATGCAGGCAGCCAGGTAAAGGGCTTCTGACAGCATTCTAGGTACACAAGATTAGATGAAACCACCAATCAGGAAGTCTGCATGCAACCGTCTCACACGCCATGAAATGTACCCTCTTCTCCCACACTTGCCTCTTTTGCTCCAGAATCCTTCAGCAGCTTAATGATCGGCGAGATAGTGTTCCCTCTCACAATGGAATCATCAATCAGCACTATTCTTTTCCCAACAAAGTTATCAGACAGGACTCCAAACTTCTTCGCAACCCCAAGCTGTCGTAATCTCATGTTTGGCTGAATGAAGGTACGTCCAACATAGCGATTTTTGCACAGTACTTCAACATATTGAATGCCACACTGGAAAGTTGTAAAGGGAAATTAACACATATATTCTGATAAAGGTAGGGGGAGGGGAAAGAAAAACGTAAAGACCAAATGATTACCTTCTCAGCATAGCCCAAGGCGGCAGGGGTTGCAGACTCTGGCACAGTGCTGACCAAGTCAGCTTCAACTGGAGCCTCTATAGCCAACTGCTGACCGCACCGCCTTCTAACTGAATACACCATCTGTCCTAGAACACATAAATTAAACATAAATTAAAATCTGTATTTTTAAATTAACCTGGTAGGATCTACAGAAAAAATAAAATAAAAATCAGGCGTACAATATCCTTTCTTATCACCACGTTGCATTGTATGTATCCATTTCCTACCAACTCACTTGTTTTGAAGGAAAAATAAACACCTCAGGCTGGCTTCATGATCCATTGGGATCATTATAAAGTTAACTATTTAACCATGTAATGAAAGGATGCTCATCGTCAAATCGTAATACGTTTTCTACCCATCCTAAAAGGGGTTGTAAAAGGTTTAATTATTTTTTTAAACATACCATACTTACCTGCGCTGTGCAGTTTGTTTTGCACATAGTGGCCCCGATCCTCGTCTTCTGGGGTCCCTTGGCGGATGTCTCAGCTCCTCGCCACAAGAGCTAACCCCCTCTTGGAAGTGCTCTCCCAAGGGGGTTAAGCTTGTGGGCATTCTCCCGTGTGATACAGTTGGCAGCCATAGCCGCCGACTGTATCACTTGGCTCCGCCCCACACATCATTGATTTGACAGCAGCGGGAGCCAATGGCTGCACTGCTATCAATCATCCAAAAAAGAGCTGGAGGAAAGCAACGCGGGATTGCGGGATTGCGCCCACGGAGATTTAGGGCTGGGGGGGGAGGCAGAGTGCAAGGTGTTTTTTCACCTTAATGCAGGGATCCTCAAACTACGGCCCTCCAGCTGTTGCGGAACTACACATCCCATGAGGCATTGTAAAACTCTGACATTCACAGACATGACTAGGCATGATGGGAATTGTAGTTCCTGAACTGGAGGGCCGTAGTTTGAAGACCCATGCCTTAATGCATAGGATGCATTAAGGTGAAAAAACAAAGCTTTACAACCCCTTCATGTTCTCATTCTCTTATTTGGTATTTAACAGTGGGTACCTAGAAAACCACTGAAGTCGTATTTCTCCATAAAGGCATCCAGCACCAAAATTAATCTTGGAATTATCAGCCGTATTTGGACATCTGCACCCAGGGATTACACTTCGAAAAAGGACATCTATGCCCTAGCTTAAAGTGGAATGCATTGTGGTTTAAATAGAAAAAAATAAATAAAAAATTTGTGGCGCACAATCAGTTTGAGCAAGCAACCTAGTCTAAAAATAAAAGTTGAAATAAACATCAATCAGTATAAGTCCATATGGTAACAAAATACTCCGGACAGTCCAGTTTCAGCAGTTAGATAGATGTGGGAACTTAGCGGCAGCACCTGAAGCAGAAGCAAGCCTCTAGAAGAGCCAAAAAAATACAAGAGAGAGATGCGCCAAACTAAGTGCAGTATGTCGTTTTTAATCAGTAGTAAATTGGTACAATAAAGTAACTACTCACAAACATGGAGTAATATAGGCATTGGTGTGGCTATCTTGTATTGTGGTTTAAATGTTTGGACACACACTTTCGCCCAACACTATTCCAAGTCCATTTTACTCATTCCCCCACAGGAAGACACTCATTCAGGCCTACCTTCAAAAATAGAGTCTGGCCGTGCAAAGTAAACATATTCAAATATACAGAATGCAGATGGGTCCTTCTCCTTAGGTCTGGGGACAATATCCAGCGTTTGTATCCCAGTCTTAGAAATCTTCACTATTTCTCCAGGCAAGACTTCTCTGTAATATCTAAAAATGGACAGATAGATAAAATTCTTAAGGCATTCTAGTCAACCAGGTGGCACATGTTGCTCTTTGCAGGAATGAACAATCACTACAGATATTTGGGTGCAAATTACTAGTGCTGCTGATCCCATTATCCCCTCTGCTCTCCCCTCCAGTTAGCATTGCCTATGGATGCAGTGCACCCAATTGTATCAGAACACTTAATCCTGGTACAGTTTTTGTACAAGTCACAAACTGATAATCCAAAAATTATGTACTTTAGTTGTATTAATAAAAAAATAAAAATTTATATAACATATACAGTAAATGCATCCATTTGCAATTTGCATTTGTTTGCATTTCAGCTTTAAAGCAGTATTTCCAAACCAAAAAGGTTATACCAGTATATTGCAGCTTACCAATCAGGTGTGGCGGCTGCTACAGTTTACAGGCGGTCCCCGGGTTACAAACAAGATAGCGACTGTAGGCTTGTTCTTAAAGGGTCACTAAAGGAAACTTTTTTTGCTGAAATGACTGTTTACAGGGTATAGAGACATAAAAGTTAACTGATTCCTTTTAAAAATGATTACAAATAGATAAAAATCAATCATATAATGTGCCTCTAGTTTCACTTTTGTTTTTAAAATGGTTTCATGTTTCTGTGAAGTAGAGAAGACACACAGAACAAAAACAAACAAATCCAGGGCAGTGTTTGTTTTTAAAATGAATCCGATTGGTTCTGAGGAGTTTTAGACACATAGCTTAGACCACAGTGAAAATCTGCCATGAGCTTTTTCATAAGAAGCCAGACAACCAGGAAGTGTGGAGATCAGAGAAGTATTACAGCTACTTCAAAGCAAAAACGAACAATGAGAACATAAAAACAGCACTGCATTAAGGTAAAGGAAGCTATTTAGCTAAAAAAAAAAATCCTTTAGTGATCCTTTAAGTTGAATTTGTAAGTTAAAACAAGTACATTTTTTAAGTGTAGCTCTAGACAAAAATGATTTTTAAGCTTTTTGGATGGCATAGGGAAGGGTTATCACCTCTAATGTTTGTGTTTGTCTGTGCCCCTGTTGAGAAGATTTCACCTCATATTCTGTCCCAATGACAATTGGATTTTGAAAATTTTGGGATGTGGAAACAAGCCTTGGTGATAAAGCTTCAGTGGAGACCTTTTTCCCATATTAACTTACCTAGGGGTACATTTCCTCTTACTTCCTGTTGTCATCTCTCCGTTTGTAAGTAGGAGTCCTTTGTAAGTCAGATGTTTGTAACTAATACGCCTATATTTTGCATTCGCTGCTTCCTCTCCAGGGATCTAGCCAGTAACATACCTCCTGTATTAGTAGGACAACTCTGGAGGAATGAGAACAGGAGGCACATCAGGCTCCACCGCATTCATTGTCAGTCTGGATCACCAGATAAAATAGAAATAAAGCCTAAAAAGACAGTCGTCACATCTAAAAATTGGTAAGCTTCAATTTAAATTGCTTTTGGGTTGAATATGGTTTTAAGGCAATTTAGTAGTTAAGCAATGGTCTTGGTTACTTTAATATTAGAGGTTAAGTGCTATGAGTACAAATTGGCTCCGATATGTCTCGTGTAACACAAGGTTACAAAATCACGGCCGTTGGATTCCATCCATAACAATGCCAGTCCCTGTATCATGTGGGATCTTGTATGAAACTAATCTCTAAATATTACAAAAATAGCTCATTTAGTTGGACAAAATGTATGAAGCAGAATTAGTTTCAACTTGAGACTTAATCAGAACGGTCCAAAGCCATCCTAATTATATAAAGTTTGACGACACCAAAATTGCTATAAACAGTGTTCCGCAGTCTTGTGAAGGTTTGGGAAGCGGTTTCACAAATTTGTCACCCATCATGCTTGTGCTCAATATGACATTTACAGTTCGTTTAATGTGTACAATTCTATACTAATACTTACTCTGCACCAATAGACAAAAAGCTACAGGATTCAGAGGAGACCACCCAGCCTTCTGTCTCTGATGGGTTTTTTGCTAAGAAAAAGAAATCTTTAAAAATCAGTAAAATAATCTGGAAATGCAGTACAGCATAGTGTCTATAGGAAGGACATTTCATAGATTTGTATTGTATTATAACAATGGTGCGCCTTCTAGAGCACTGGGGGGAAAAAGTAATGGACGAAAATATTTTGCTGCATATTTTAACTGCCGAAAACTAAACGAAAATAAAATTGGCACATGTCAATTGGCAACTAAATGAAAATTGGAATTGATTTTAGTCAGTTTTTAACCATAATCTTTAGTACATTTTTGTCAACTAAAAATCGAATGGGCCTTAAATTGTAATTGTTTTTAAGCATTTCTATAGACGTTCCAAATTCATTACATAAATAAATATATAAAACACATATATGATACGAAGATTTGAACACACACTACAGACACAGATTTAGCCATTAATATACAGTGTATTTATAAATAAAACCATGTTTCATAATTGAACAAAAATATTGCTTTTTGACATAACGGAAGTGCAACTTAAAAAAACTAAATAAAAAAAAAACGAAACTCTATTGGCCATAATGCCAGGCTGCAAGCGGGGGTGGGAAGTAAATTGGAGCAATGGAGTGCACAGGGCAGGGTGCATTATAATGTACTGGAGATTTTAGTTGACCAAACCCCACAACAGAATATCTAATCTAGTCAGCAGTCACTTAAAATGTTTTACATCAAGTGTTGGCTCACGCTATTGGCCAGAATGATCATTTTTCTATCCACAGGAATGAATATGCCAAACGCTCTCCTGAACATGCAATGGATTTTCTTTATGTTTCCTCCTCTAAAACACCTGTGCGTGCATGGACACATCCTATCCCCTTCAGATCCCCCCCCATGGTACACTTATCCCCTTCACTTACCACATCCTTACAGTTCACCAACCCCCCCCCCCAATTTAAGTCCAATTCCCACTTAAGGACCGCCCCATGTAGATATACTGCAGCAAAGCAGCCCTTTAACAAAGAAAATCATGTACCTGAACGTTAAAGATTACATTTTCCTGGCTCTGGTGCGAGTCCAGCCTCCGTCATTCCGGAAACAGCAGGAGTCAATCAGGAAACCTGATCATTCGAGAGGCAGAACGGAAGTCTGCCTATGTTAACAAGGCAGATCGCCGTTTTGCTAGTAAGGAAGCCCAAGATCTTGTGTTTCTGCCAAACAGGAACATGGATATGTCTTCCTTCAGTTAAACCATCCCCACAGGAGGAAAGCACTCCCAAGGAACACATTTAACCCTTTGATCACCCCTGATGTTAACCCCTTCCCTGCCAGTGTCATTACTACAATGACCATGCATTTTCTTTTTAGCATTGAATATTAGTGTCACTGGACCCCAAAAAGTGGCAGGTGTGAACTTTGTCCACCACCAACTCAAATACCACCAAAAGCTCTTTCACACAAAAACTGCATCAACCGTATTTGGGTACAGTGTCGCGCGCCCACACAATTGTCAGTTAAAGCAGCACAGTGCCGTATCGCAAAAGATTGCCTGGTCATGAAGGGGGTAAAACCTTCTGGAGCTGAAGTGGGAAAAGGACAAACCATTCCACAAATACACTAAAGAGGATAAGCACAGATCAGAGAGAAGAGCCATCTCACAGTCACAACTGCATTGTTGTCCGAGGGCTTACAGAAGAGTTGCTTGCTATTGGTAAACTGAAGTTTGTTCTACTGAAATGCTGAACAATTTGTGAGGCAAATAACAGAAGATTAGATTAGAGGGAAGAAAAACAACCCAACACCATAAAGGTCACCAAATATCAGCAACACTGCCTTGGTGTCCTTCCAAATCTGCTAAAACAGTCTATATAAAAAAACAAACCCACAAATGGGCAAATGGTGACATTATTAGGGCTCCAAAAAGTAAGAGTCTCCAAAACATGAATTAAACCCAAGAATAAAAATGTATTGCATCTATCAAGGCTGGATATAAAATCAATGATTAAAAACAAAAAATAAAAGAATCAGATTTTTTATTTCTTATTTCATTTCAATATATTTTTTGGGATTTTTATCAAATTTTAATAAAATGCTTTTAGAGTAAAAAAATCTAAAGATAGTTTTCCATTTCCATTTAATATACATTAACCACTTAAGGACCGCCGCATGTACATTTACGTCGGCAGAATGGCACCGACAGGCACATCAACGTATATATACGTTGGTGCCTTGGGGGGGATCGGGGGTCCGCGCGGCTGCAGGAGCGATCCGACAAGTGGGGGCGGCTATCCGTTTTCATCCGCCCCCTCCGGATCGCTCCCAGCCAATGCGCGCGCCCGCCCGCCCTGTCACTTCCTCCTCCTGTGTAAACACAGGAAGGAGGAAGCGACGTGATCTCTCCCTCGGCGTTTGTTTCAAGCGCCGCTGAGGAGAGATCACTACACACCAAGTAAGTCCTGCACCAAACAGCACACTTACACACAAACACATTTAACCCCCGCGATCGCCCCCCCCCCCCTCCCCCCTGTCACAGTGTCACTGAATGCAGTAATCATACATGTATGATTACTGTATTTAGTGTCAGTGTGACAGACAGTGTGACAGACAGTGTGACAGTCAGTGTGACAGTCAGTCAGTGTTAGTGTCAGGGTAGCCCCCCCACCCCCCCCCCCAATAAAGTTTTAACCCCTTGATCACTGCCCTAGTTAACCCTTTCACTCCCTATTGCCAGCGTCACTAAGCGATCATTTTTCTGATCGCTGTATTAGTGTCGCTGTTCCCGCTAGGTAGCTAATTTTTTTTTAATGCGATTTTTTTTTTACTAAAGACATGTGGCTAAATAAATTTTGGCCTAAATGTTTGACTAAAATTTAGTTTATTGGTTTTTTATTATAACAAAAATTAAAAAATATTGATTTTTTTCAAAAATGTCGCTCTATTTTTGTATATAGCGCAAAAAATAAAAATCGCAGAGGCAATCAAATACCACCAAAAGAAAGCTCTATTTGTGGGAAAAAAAGGACGCGAATTTTGTTTGGGAGCCACGTCGCACGACCGCGCAATTGTCTGTTAAAGCGACGCAGTGCCGAATCGCAAAAACCCCTTGGGTCATTTGCCAGCGTATTGGTCCGGGTCTTAAGTGGTTAATATTATTAGTTTAGTCAGCATGAAATGGAGCTTAGTTATGTTGCACGTGGCTGTATATTGTGCAATATTAACATTTTTGGTAAACTCAGTCAATGAATCCAGGCTCTGCAAGCTGAGATAGCAGTAACCATGAGATAAACCAAAGCTCAGGAATATTCCTTTATGCCATAGTTTTGAAAATCTATGTACACTACAAACGAGGGTTGTCCCGATACCACTTTTTTAGGACCAAGTACAAGTACCAATACTTTTTTTTAAGTAGTCGCCGATACCGAATACCGATAATTTTTTTTAAATGTGTCCCCAAATGCAGCCATGTCCCCCCCACAGATGCAGCCATGTCCCCCCATACCTAGATACCTCCGCCGCATAGTTAATACGCAAGGGGAACATTACAGCTTTCATTTGAATAGCTGTAGTGTTCCCCGCCGTACCGCGTATAGACACCCCCCCTTGCTCTGGATTGGACAGATCACCCGTCCAATCCCGAGCAAGGGGGAGTATCTATACGCGGTGCGGAACACTACAGCTATTCAAATGAAAGCTGTAATGTTCCCCTTGCATATTAACTATGCGGCGGCATTGCTGCGGGGGGGCTGAGTATCGAATCTGGCATCGGGGGCATTTGCGGGAGTACAAGTACTCCCGCAAATGCTCAGTATCGGTCCCGATACTGGTATCGGGACAACCCTACTACAAACTGTACGATTGAATTGGTTCAGATATTGCCATTTTACCAACTTGATAGCTTATTATTCTAAAATCGGAAACCTTCATTTTGTTTGCAATTATTAACAATTCTAACTATCAGCAAGAATGAGTCTTTACATTTAATGAGCACCTGTCATTTCAGATCCATCATGGCAGCGCCTGTTAGGGGGCATCCACTCACTTGCTGCCGCCACATCCCTGACCTTGTTGCGTCACTACCACATAATCAGACATCCCATTAAAGCAGGAGTCTCAAACTGGCAGCCCTCCAGCTGTTGCGGAACTACAAGTCCATTCATGCCTTTGCCTGTGAGAGTCATACTTGTAACAGTCAGCCTTGCAATTCCCTTATGGGACTTTTAGTTTCACAACAGCTTGAGGGCCGCCAGTTTAAGACCCCTGCATTAAGGTGAATAGTGACTGTCTAAGTCAACTGCAGGTCAGAGGAGGAGCTGCGGCGGGACAGAGATGACAGTTGCCCTTTAACCACTACATTACCGAGCCCATTTCTGAGATTTGGTGTTTACACGGTAAAAAACATTTTTTGCTAGAAAATTACTTAGAACCCCCAAACATTATATACATTTTTCTAACACCCTAGAGAATAAAATGGCAGTTGTTGCAATACTTTGTCACACCGTATTTGCGCAGTGGTCTTACAAACGCACTTTTTAGGGGAAAAAAAATAGTTTTTGAATTAAAAAAAATATAAGACAACTGTAAAGTTAGCCCATTTTGTTTATATATTGTGCAAGATAATGTTACGCTGAGTAAATACCCAACATGTCACACTACAAAATTGCGCCCGCTCATGGAATGGCGACAAACTTTTACCCTTTCAATTCTACAGGTTGCATGTTTTGAGTTACAGAGAAGGTCTAGGGCTAGAATTGTTGCTCTCGATCTACCAATCACCACAATACATCACATGTGGTTTGAACACCGTTTTCATATGCGGGTGCAACTCATGTATGCGTTCGCTTCGGCACGCAGGCTCGGCAGGGCACATTTAATTTTTTTCAAAGCGGAGTTCCACCCTTAAAATCAGTTTTTTTCATTACATCCAGCATACTGGCGTCAGCGCCAGTATGCTGTTTTTTTTTTTTTTTTTTAATGCGCGTACTTACTTTATATCACAACATTGAATTCCAGGCGCACCGCGGAGTGTCGCCGCTATAAGGCGTCACGCCTTCCGGAAACAGCCGATTAGCATTCGGCTTTTACTCGGCGCCTGCGCACAGACCCAGGAGCTGACTGCGCAGGCGCCGTATATAGCCGCGTCACGCCCTCCGAAAAAACCCGAACTAGGACCGGCTATTTTCGGCGCCTGCGCAGTCAGCTCCTGGGTCTGTGCGCAGGCGCCGAGTAAAAGCCGAATGCTAATCGGCTGTTTCCGGAAGGCGTGACGCCTTATAGCGGCGACACTCCGCGGTGCGCCTGGAATTCAATGTTGTGATATAAAGTAAGTACGCGCATTAAAAAAAAAAAAAAAAAAAACAGCATACTGGCGCTGACGCCAGTATGCTGGATGTAATGAAAAAAAGTGATTTTAAGGGTGGAACTCCGCTTTAATATTATTTTACCTTTTATTTTTTCACTGTTCTTTAAAAAAAAAAAAAAAAAATGTGTCACTTTTATACCTATTACAAGGAATGTAAACATCCCTTGTAATAGAAAAAAAGCATGACAGGTCCTCTTAAATATGAGATCTGGGAGTCCAAATGACCTCAGATTTCATATTTACACTAAAATGCAATAAAAAAAATTATAAAATGTCCCTTTAAGAGCTATGGGCGGAAGTGACGTTTTGACGTCGCTTCTGCCCTGCAATGACTTGGAGACGGGCGGGGGCCATCTTCCACTCACTCGTCCCCATGTCAGGCTAGGGACAGGTCCGGATCGCTTTTCGCCCTTACCGACCACCACAGTAAGCGATGGAGGGCCCTCTCCCACCGCTGATTAGTGATCTCATGTCGAATCCGCCGCAGAAACCACTGGCTCTTGAAGAGGATATCGGTATTATGGTAGCTAGCTGCTACCATAACAACGGTCCTCTTCAAAGAGGATGTTTGTCGTACGGCGGGAAGGAAGTGGTTAAAAATTATTTTTAAATCAGTTGATTTAACTCAAGCCTTTTTACTAGTGATTTAAACAGACTTGACTTAAATCAAATCCAGCCCGATTCAGGCTATGGCTGCATTAAGATGATACTTCCAGGCTTGTTTTCACCTGGTGATCCTGCCAGCAATACACCTGTCCTAGGCCAAGACAGCGCGCTTTCCATACTCCAATGGAGGAGCAGCGTTGTCACCCTATTGCAGAAGGATGTTGGGATCAACTTCTCGCATCTATGCAATATGGGGTGTAGTTACTGCAGGGATAATTATCAATTCAGTATTGTAGATTGATACACCGTATGCAGTAAGCCAATACTTGATAACCCTATCCATATAGTCACACACTATACAAATACTAAAAGATATGTATGAACACATATCAAACAGTCACACCATTATGACCACCCACCATAACCCTTTGAGGCATGGAACTCTACTAGATCTCTGAAGGTATGGTGTCTGGCACCAAGCCCTACAAGTTGTAAGGTGGGGCCTCCAAGGACAGTGTTTTTCCAGCACATCCCACAGATATTAAATTGGATTGAGATCTAGATAGATAATCTGAAGGCCAAGTTAACACCTCACAAGTTGCTGAATTAATCAGACCAGGCCACCTTGCATACAGGAAGAGTAAATCCTGGTACACACTAGTAATTATGTTCAACCAAGCAGGGCTGAACAAAAACCTGACAGCTCAAGAGGAGCAGCTGTACCAACTATGCAATGTTAGTACAACCATCTCCCTTGCTGTTCTACTGTGTTTGATGGGGAGGACCAGACCCCCCCCCCCCCCCCAGAAAACAGCTGTGTTATTGTGTGACAACATTTGTATGTAAATTACCTTTTCTTTCATAGTTGGTTGGGATGAGCCTTCCAATGCACAGAGGTCTGTTGCCATAGGGGTCACGTACCGCATAGATGAAATCGTTGTGCATAACCAGCAATGAGTAGGATGTTGGAGTCTCATTCATCAAGTTCCGAATTCTGAAATAAAATCATTGAATGTAACAACTCACACAACTCTGTGAATGACCAACAATTTTGCTTGGGCAGAATATGAAAAGCTGGCTTGTAGCGGGGTGAATAAGGGGTGATGCAGATAATTTCCCCCAGTGTCCGCTTTAGGGCCTATTCAGAGCAATGCAGGTGAATTTTTGGAAAGATGTGTCCAACTTGCTGAAGCAGCTGGCTCATTTGGTAGCAGTCACCAAGCATGAGACCGCCATCAAATACCAGATGGAACAAGCAGCTTGAAAAGAGATACATTTCCTGCTGCCTCTCCTCTCAGAAGAGGGGTCATCATGGGAAACACTTAAACCCCCTGCCAACTGTAAAGATACTGAAGGTACATTGCTGGCTTGTTTCTGGGTTTGGGGCACACGTGCGTGCCCTCTGCTGACCTGTGCTGTGATTGGACACGACACAAGTTTGGTAGCAGATCAGTTCTGTCCAATCCAACTGTGCAGTGAACAGCGATCTGGCCGTTTCTTCTACCTGAAAAGCAGGGAGAAAAATCAGCCAGAAAAGTAAAAGTAGCACAAACTACACATTGTTCGGCAGACAGTTAAACCTTGGCTTGCCCATAGACCTTAACTCCTTCCCAGCCAGAGTCTGTAGCGTTATCACTGTATTAGTCACTAGCTGTGACCCTCTCAGCCAGTGAGTGCCCATTAGTGCCAGACTGCCTGCAACCCAATCACAGTCTCCGATCACCACCATTGAAGTAAAGGGTCTATTAGGTGCATACATTCCAGTATATATTCCATGTAGATACTATTTAACTAAATTTGATAGGCTTTATGACAAAGTAGAACACAATTCAAAAATTTTAGACATTTATATGATAAAAATAAACTTGGTGGTGATCAAATGCCACAAAAAGAAAACCATTTGTGTAAAAATAACTATATACAGCCAAGTCCACATATTTTGGACACAGGCGCAGTTTTTTATAGTTCTATAATGGATATGGGCTGAAAGTGCACACTCTGGTTTAATTTGAGGTTACACACATCTAAATTGGAGACAGTGTTTAGGAATTACAGCTCTTAATTCCCCCCTTTTTCAAGCAAACAAAAGTATTTGGACAACTGAATCAAAAGCCGTTTCATGGCCAGTCGTGGACCACTCCATTATTTCTTCATCAATTAGGCAGGTAAAAGGTCTAGAGTTGATTAAGCCCCATACACATTTTTGTCAAGATTTACCAAAACCATGTAGTGCAAGGGCCTGCCTGATTGCATACAACTTGAAACGCTTCAGGTTGGACCACATATAGTTTGGTAAATCAAAAGACAAAAATCTGCAGAAAATCTAACAGTGTGTATGGGGTCTAAGTGTGGTATTTGCATTTGGGATCCATTGCTGTGAACCTACATCATGCGTTCAAAAAAGCAGTCTATGCAAGTGAAACAGGCCATTGTAAGGCTTCAAAAAATGTAAAACAAATCCACCGGAGATGGCAGCAACATTAGGAGTGGCCAAATCAGTTTGGTACATTCTGAAGAAAGAACATACTGGTGAGCTCAGCAACATAAAAAGGCCTAGATGTTGTACAAGTAAGACAACAGTGGTGGATGATCGCAGGATCCTCTATGGCAGGGGTGCCCAATCTTTTGAAGACCGTGGGCGACTTAAAGCGACTTTGTAACCAGACGTGGGCCACAATGAGCAGAGTGGGCAGATGACAGGTCTGTGTCCATTCTGCATATGCCAAGCAGACACAGCCCAATCTACTCTATGGGCCCTCTGATCCAATCAGATGGAAGGGTACAGATCCACTTCTGTTTTTTTGCAGATCGGATTGAGGTAGGCAGGTGTAAACGGACAAAAGTCTGTTTACATCTGCTGATCCATAGAGATGAATAAAGGGTCCGATTGGGCCGGATCGATCGCTTGAAAAGGGCCCAAGGCTACTTTTATATTGATGGTCTTGTCTATTGCGACGCAGCGTACCTGTGATTTTCCCGCTGGTTAGCTGCACTTTGCCATAGACGTCTATTATATCTTGCAGGTGTGGTGCACTTTCTGAAAAGCCGCTTGCTTCCTCTACCGCTGGCTTTATTTACAACACTGATGCTCTCAGATGGCAAGTCAGCAACCTGCAATCTGGGCTTGCCAACCAGCAATCCCAGAGCAGGAAGTCGTTGGCCACATCAGAGGGCTCCACGGGCCACTGATTGTGTTTTTCTTTACCGTAGAGCAGGGGTGCCCATTCATAACATCCAGAAAAGTAAAGGACACTTTCCAAGAGGTAGGCGTATCGTTGTCAAAGTCTACAATCAAGAGAAGACTTCACAAGAACAAATACAGAGGCTTTACCACAAAGGTTGAAAACATTCAATAAGCTGTTAGACTTTGCCCAAAAAAAAAAGCCAGATCAGTTCTGGAAAAACATTCTTTGGACAGGTGAAACCAATATTAATCTGTACAAGAATGACGGGAAGAAAGCTTGGAAAAGCTCATGTTCCAAAGCACGCAATGTCATCTGTGGTGGCATGGTGGTGCAGTGTGATGGCATGGACATGCTAGGCATCCAGTGGCACTGAGTCTTTGGTGTTTGATGTGACAGACGCAGTCGGATAATTTCTGCAGTGTTTAGAGAAATACTGTCAGCCCAGATTCAGCAAAGTTGATTGGGTGGCACTTCACAGAACAGATTGACAATGGTCCAAAAACACTGCAAAAGCAACCCAGGAGCTTTTAAAGGAAAGAAAGTGGATTATTTTGCAATGGCCAAGGCAATCACCCAATCTCAACTCCATTGAGCATGCATTTCACTTCCTGAAGGCGAAACTAAAGGCAGGAAGACACAAAGAACTAAAGACCACTGCAACGCATCAGAAAGGAAGAAACACAGTCTTTAATGTCCATGGGTTCCAGACTTCAGGAGGTCATTGCATGTGGATTGTTTGGTTTTAATTTTATTTTGGTGGCATACAGAGCCAAAGGGTATGAAAATCATACATGTGTCCAAATTTATATGACTTTACTGTACATTTAATTTGCATACAGTGTTACGTGCAATTGCCAGTTGAAGCACAGTGCTGAATAGGAAAAACTGCCCTGGTCATGAAGGGGGTAAAAACTTCCAGAGGTCAAGTGAATGGGGTGGGGAGGGAAGACTATAAAGCCATCACAGCTGATGGCTTCAGTGGAAATACTGTAGGTAACCTGGAGTTATATTTCCGCATGAACCGCCATTAAACTTGTAGTTCTAACTGACCTTTAGTCGCTGTGCTGACAGCAGATAGAATTCTATCTTGGAAAGGTGGCAATATATCCACATAACAGAAGCCAAACAATGTCGCAATATCAAATCATTGCAGTGTAACAATTTTAGACAAAGCCTCATTCACACTATAACTTCAGAAAAACTGGTGTGCAGATTTCACTTGGAGACATACGTTTACATCAGTTTGCCTGAGCCCCATGACCGCACACTTGGGGTTACATGACCATGCACTAAACCACCATCCTACCAACAGGCCACTTCATAATGTGTGCAAGGACTATTGCAGCTCATTTGTAAAGTTCTAGAGTGCCTTGAGATAGGAGAGAAGGGAGCCTTCCAACTGCTGAAAAAACTTCAGCTAAAAACAGAAAACTCACCGTGCTATCCAATCAGGTGTGTGATCTTCTTCATGGGGAGGTGTGAAGGCCAGAAGCTGAGTGATGAGTTCACTATCGGAGCTTGTAGACAGGCCAATTCCGTGTCGCATCAACTATAAAAAATAAAAATGACAAGTTATAAAAGGGGCTCCACACAGAACTAAAATATTGCTGAGGCCTGTACACCATGATTGAGCCGTGTATGTATATAGAGGCACCAGGTGCTGCATGCACAAAGCCACTTGTCCCAATGTGACAGGCCTTTGGGTGAGTGGCCCAGTACAGTGTGCCACGGACTGCTGGCAGACACTGCCAACTGCATGACAAATTACAGCCTAATAAACTACCATAGCCACCTACAGTCTTGTTCCTTCCTAAAACCAGATGCAGTGGCTGAATTTTATTTTTAGGCCCCTCCCCTTTATTTGTATCTGTCAAGTCTGCAAATCGCACGCTCACTATGGATGGAGAGGGGCGGAGCAAAACATGTCAGGGGGTGCGGCCTGGCTAGAGTGCAGGCTGAGGCTGCGATTCGTCTCACTTCATGCACATGGGTCTGCGGCTTATGGCATTGCTGCAGCTTGGACGAGCTCCCCGCCTGCACTCACAGCGCTCTAGTTGGACTTTACCTCTACCTGAGCAGGACTTAAATTGTCATTTTGGGTCATCTATGGATGGAGCCATTGCGTTCAGCATCATTACATGATGGATTGATGGGACTGGTAGTTTATACAAGAAAATATTTCAGCTTCCAAGTAGTGACAATTACATGACTTTTCTGGCAAGTTCAACTGGCGTTTTATGACATTTATAAAAAAAATGTCCCTAACCTAAAGTTAAAACATTTTTAAAATACAGCTGCAAAATCTAATATGCTAAAGCTTTTAAAGCTGCAATTAGAGTGCCTGTACTCTGGGTGAAGGAGCACAGGGGGACCTTTGGACAACAGACTTGTCAGTCTGGGGGGTTATATGTACTAGTGAGTAGATTCAACACAAATTGAGGTCAACCTCCAGCTCACACTGTAGTTGCACAAGCAGTTACAACAAGCCCCCCCCCCCCTTTGGAATAAATGTTATACAAGTAAATACAAAGATGACCATTGCTTAGTCACCCCAGTCAGTGGTAAATATTTTGTTTCAATGCTCTTAACTGCTACATTTACAGGAGAAATGTTTCTGCTGAAAAACAGACTGTCAGGCAAGCCTAAAGAAAGCAGACTAATGCAGCCATCACATCTAAGAATTGTTAGCTGCCAACGATTGCTCGTGTTTAATATTGCTGTAAAAAAATGTTTATATATTATATATACACACACACACACATATATATACTCCAATAAAGGTGCCATGACCTTAGGTTTTTCCCACAATTCTGTGCTGAATACGTTCTTTAGTCTTCTGTTGGTATGTACAATCCCATGTAAACTATGCATTAGAATCTGCTGAAGTCGGTCTTTGTGTTTAACGTTCATTTAGAAAGTCAGTGAAATGTACTTTTCTACTAAACTGTTCATATACTAATATGTGAAGCTCTTGCGCCACCAAATAAATATATACTAGATTATGAAAACAGCCTCATCACAGGGGGTGTAAGAGCAGGAAGAAGACTTGTACAGATTATACAGATTAGAGGTTAACATGCATGTATCCAGCCATGCCCAATTCATTTAGTCTTATGCAAGTCACATTTTTGCCCAAAGGCAACAATTACCAAAGCAAGGATTTCAGATTCTGGAATGTAGAGTGCTGATCGTGCTTTATAAAGAAAGTCATAGTAAATGTATAAAACAATTCAGATTAAAGACTGTAAGGCATGCGAGCCAAGCAGTGCTGCTCCAACATGAACAGTTATTAGGATTAGGATTTGGGGTCAGCGGGTGCAAAAGTGAAATTGTTACTTAATACAGCAGTGGCAGCTGGTGCTCAACATTTTTGGGGGGGGGCGCAAAAGAAAAAAATTGCAGCCTCACCGTGCCATCAAACGCCGCCAATGTGCCCCTCAATTGTCACCACTGTGCCATGCCATCAAACGCCACCACTGTGCCCATTGTCGCCACTGTGCCATGCCATAAAACGCCACCAATGTGCCCCTCAATTGTCACCACTGTGCCATGCCATCAAATGCTGCCACTGTGCCCATTGTCGCCACTGTGCCATGCCATCAAACTCCGCCACTGTGCCCATTGTCGCCACAGTGCCATGCCATCAAACGCTGCCGCCGTGCCCATTATCGCCGCCGTGCCCTGTAAAATGCACTTACCTTGCTTTCTCCTTCCACGTCCCTCGAATCTCGATGTCTTCTCCCGCCTTGGTGACGCTTCAGCCAATCAGGTTACCGATAACCAGAATCGGTGAACCTGATTGGCTGAGACGGCCGTCAGTCTTATCCAAGGAAAGCACCCCCCGTACTTTCCAAGGATAAACAACCGGGACCCGAGGGCTGTACTCGGAAAGCCTATCAGAGCCAGCACTTCCGCATCGGTCAACCAGCTGCCGTTATTCAGGAGGTCGGCGCTCAATGTCTGGCTATCTGAATAGACCAGCAGCAGCTGTCGATAACATACATTTATGCAATGCATGAATGTATGTATGTTATTCAGTGGCGGTGCGGAGCCAAAGGGGGCGGTGCTCCAGCGCCCTCTATAGACGGACCGCCACTGCAATACAGTCATCTAAAATTTAGGGGCACCATTCAGGTCTGTAGCTCTACATTTCACTTAGTTGCCGCTTTGATTACATGCATTTTAAAAACAGCCATACAAGAACTAGGCTCTTTAAAAAAAAAAAAGAGACTTTACAATCGCTTTAAACTACTTACCTGCTCTGTTGCAGTGTATTTGCACAGAGCAGCCTTTTTGCGGGTCTCTCTTCGGTGCTCCTGGCCCATCCCTCCTGTTAAGAGCCCCAACAGCAAGCTTTGGGGGCGCCACAACACCTTGTGTCCATTCAGACATGGAGCTGCAGCCCAGCCCCGCCCCCTTTCTGTTCTTATTGGCTGACTGCAGCAGGCGCCAATGATACCACGCTGGAAACGCACATCGCCATAATGGCATGCTAATCGCAATTGGGGCGTCATTACCAATTAGGCTGCATTCGCAGCGGCGTGTTTCCAAATGCACAGCAACCTGCACAGAAAACACATGATTTGCTGCGTGTTGTGGAAAACGTGCAATGGCAATGCAAGCGTGATGCAGGTTTGAGGCACGTTTCCAAACCGCGAGGCAAAAAGCATGTTTTCTGTGTGGGTTGGTGTGCTTATGGAAACACGCAGATACAAACGCAGCTCAATTGTTGACAACTCAATTGCGGTTTGCAGGTGCTAAATGAGCTACAAACACGCACTGAAAAACATGCAACACGCCACGACCAAAAGGGTTCCTTAGCTATTTTGGGGCTTTTTTGCACATAGGGCAGCCCAGACAAGTGAGTGGGCTGCCATGTGCATGACCCATGCCAGATGCAAGTGGGATCTCAGTTTCTGCCAAGCTAGGGTGTCGATGGAAAGTGCTTGGGAGGAGAGAGTTTTTAAGTTAGCAAGGATGAACTGGGAGAAGAGGGAACGAAAAAATAAAATAAACCCCACACATCTTAGGGGTTTATTTACTAAAGGCAAATCCACTGTGCACTACAAGTGCACTTAGAAGTGCAGTCGCTGCAGATCTGAAAAGCAGGGGAAGCTCTGCTGATTTAGATCATTAAAATCAAGTACAGGCGGTCCCCGGGTTACAAACCAGATATGTTCTGTAGATTTGTTCTCAAGTTGAATTTGTAAGGTCGGAAAAGGTACATTTTTTAAGTGAAATCCCAAATCTTAGTTTTTTTTTTTTAGTTAACCCTTTTTTATGCCAACACCACTAACGTTTGTTTTGCTGTCTGTGCTCACGTTCAGAAGATTTCACCTCACTTTGTTTCTGTGACAACTGGATTTTGAGTTGTCATGGACACAAGGATCGGTGATAAAGCTTCAGCAGACACCTTTTTCCTATGATCGCTCTTACAGGAGTGAACTTCCCTTCCTAGGGGTAGATTTCCTCTCACTTCCTGTTGTCTCCCTCCGTTTATAAGTAGCACAACAATAAAAAACAAAAAAGAAAAATAGACTGCTGCACACCCTTAAGAGTTAACTACAAAAAATTGTTTTATTAGAATAAATATCAAAAAAGAACACATGTATGTCAGGTATAAAAACTCAGGTCCACTATGATATGGTAGACCAACCCAGGGATGGTCCCCCTGGATGCCCACTCAAAAACGGCTTTTACCAGTAACTAATGCTCGATCATCCCAAGGGGAGATCAGAGTCTACAAAAAATAGCGCCCCCACCGTCCACATAACACACATGGGTCCCCCCACACACAAAATTGCACACCTGAACCCCAACTATTGGCAATATTTCCTAATGGTTCCCACAAATAGCAGTGATTCCCTGTAATTCAGGTGAAAAGATCACTGGCTAGATGATGGAATATAACATAATTAAATACCTGAAAAAGGGGACATGAAAAAATCCACTGACTAGTGGTAATAGTAGCACTGATCCAATAGAGACTGATGATGGAAAGAAAAGAAAAAAAAAAACAAACAATGTAACAAAATGAAGGATATTGAGCCTAATAGCTCACTGAGAAAAGTTCTCCCGTTGAACTCGCCGTGTCAGGCTTAGTATTGTTTCCTTATAAGTATATTTTCATTAGTAAATAGATGTAAATCAGATATTCAAGCAGAGACACTGTAATGTTAATCTTCACGATAAAATTCACCTGAAACAATGATATTGCCATAGATAGTGGGCAAGTTCCCATAGCATAAGGGTAGTGTCCATTCAAAGCTTCAAAGCAAATATATCCATATAGTGCTTATTCATCCTATTAGGCAGCTCACATTCCATGAGATTTGTATCAGCTATCATGGATGGATGATAGGCGATTGGGCATATAATATGCTAGTTTGTAGATGACAGTGTTGTAGTAATATTCCTCAGCAGTATTAGTGCAGGGTTTACTCACGGTTTTGCTGCTCAATATCCTTCATTTTGTTACATTTTTTTTTTTTTTCCATCATCAGTCTCTATTGGATCAGTGCTACTATTACCACTAGTCAGTGGATTTTTTCATGTCTTTTTCTCTCTTTGGTTACCGTTTATAAGTAGGAGTTGTTTGCAAGTCGGATGTTTGTAACTCGGGGACTGCTGTTTATTTTTTTGCATGTCCCCTTCAGATCTACAGCAATTGCACTTACAGTGCACAGTGGATTTGCCTTTAGTAAATAAACTCCTTAGGAATGGTTCCTCATCTTATGTGACTTCTGTGAGTAAAGTGGCAAGCAATTTACAAAAACTACAGAGACTAGTGCCTTAGAGGGACATTTTCATTCATGACAAGACATAGCAGGAGCATGGCCAGATGCCTTGCTGCTGGTTTTAAAATCGCATTTCACCCCCTCATGAGGTTTAAATTAAAATAAAGATCTGGAATGTACTATATTTGGAGCGTTCCCTCCTTGGCAGATATTTCTTACAAAAGCACATTTTAACCATCATGTGATAGTGGTCTTGTTTTGTGGGTGAGACAAGGACAGTCTGAGGGTTTGCGCGTGATTTTAACTCTGCTCAGACACGTGTGAATTTAGCATGCTGCCTGACAGTGCACTGAGCCACAGGTATTCAGCAAACCAATCTGGTAATATATATATATATATTTCTAGCAAAAAAAATATTTTAACTAGTACTGTCAGAAAAAGTTTTAGCATTTAAGTGGTTAAACTTTCCTAATTTACAAACAGAAGTCTATTCATTTAATGTAAAAGAAAAATTGATACAATGTTTAGACTTCGAACCCTTTCACACTGAGGCGTTTTTCAGGCGGTACAGCGCTAAAAATATCCCTGCTATACCGCCTGAAAAACTCCTTCACTGCATACTCAATGTAAAAGCCCGTGGGCTTTCACACCGAGGAGATGCGCTGGCGGGAGAAAAAAAAATCTTCTGTCAGCAGCATCTTTGGAGCGGTGAGAGGAGCGGCGTGTATACCGCTCCTTCCCATTTGAAACAATGGGAAACCGCAGCAATACCGCTCGCAATGCGCCTCGGCCACTAGCGGGGGTTAATACCACACCGCTAGCGGTCGAATCCCGCAGCAAATCTGACCGTATAGCGCCGCTATTTTTAGCGGCACTATACCGCCACCGCGGCTCCCGCCCCAGTGTGAAAGGGGCTTTAAAGTTCCACTAATGAGGAATGTTGCAAAACTTGACAGAGAATTCTCTACATACCAAAGATGATGGGAAACACTTTGTCAAGATTGCAACTGGGAAAAAAAATTGCGATAACGATTGACGATTTAATTTAGCTCTGCAACTAAGGTACACACAAAAAAAGAAAAAAAAGAAAATTGTTGGTTCCGTTACCGTACGAGAAAAAATTTGTGGTTTGTCCCTTTGGGATTTTTTTTTACAAAATTTCAGAAAACGGTTGTCGAAAGTTGTGTACACACCATTCAAAAATTCTATGAACGAAAATTAAAAGCCAATTTCTTCGAGCCTTTAGAATACTGAGGGGGGGGGGGTCACTGCAAGATTTGGGACAAGGCCAAACATGGCATGAAGAGTTCTTGCCCATTAGTGCATGGGCTGCATAGGCCCCTTTACCACAAGTCCTTGTTTCGCATTCACCTCACACTCACTAACCGCAGTTCTACTACAGTCCGATTTCCGCGAACAAATCACACTTTATGGCCCTTATCAAATAGATAATAGAACGCTAAGGCAAAGAGGAAATTATCAATTTTCAAGGTCTGCAAAATCTCTCTCTACATGCAGTGAATTTAAAAGGCCGAACTACAAATTAAACATCTACAAAGCAGATTCATGTATTAAGGAAACTCTCTCAGCAACCACCGAAAATCATGAGATGAGGAAACAGCTGAGGAGCACAATGCCCTCTAAAGACATCCTGACCAATGTGTGAAAGGTCTTGCACATTCAGCTCTGAGGTGTAAGAACATCATTTAGATCACCAGTGTAACGTCTCATATAAAAACACAAACATCTGTATCAGTAAAGACTAAACCTTGCAAGAATTTCAATAGACATACTGTTCCTGATAACCCTGTTGGGTGATAAATAAGGTTTCCCCTCACACTTCGTGTTTTGGCTATAATACAGGAAGTGAAGGGAAATCTAAATGAGGAGAGGAAAAAAAAAGAAGATCTGAGCGATGTTCTAACCCTTTAGTTTTTTTAAATGGAAGAATAAAAAATAAAATAAATAAATAAAAATAAAAAAGTTCCACTTTATTTACCGTAAAGCCATTTCTAGTGGTGCAAGTTTTAATTGTAGCAACCTATGCCACCTCAGCTGTGGTGAAACGTCAAGTCCCATGAGGCACTGCAAGACTGACAGCCACAGGCATAGTGGGATTTGTAACGTCAGAGCTGAAGTGCTGCAGCTGCCTACACCACTATAAATTGGTTTAATTAACCACTTGCCAACCAGGCCAATTCTGACATTTCTCTCCTACATGTAAAAATCATCATTTGTTTTGCTAGAAAAACACATAAAAACCCCAAACATATTTTTTAGCAGAGACCCTAGAGAATACAACAGCAGTCATTGCAACTATTTATCTCGCACAGTAATTTTTCAAACTCTTAAAAAAAGATAAAAAGTAAAGTTAGCCAATTTTTTTGCATAATTTGAAAGATAAGTTACGCAGAGTAAATACATACCCAACAATGTCACGCTTCAGAATTGCACACGCTCGTGGAATGGCAACGCTTTAATTTTTTTTTACTGGTTATATGTTTTTAGTTCGAGGAGGTCTAGAATTATTGCTCTCATTCCAATGTTCGCGGCGACACCTTACATGTATGGTTTGCAACCATCTGGTCCGCCGGAAATCTCTATGGTAAACATCCTGGGCCAGCGGATCTGTTCTCTGACAAACGATCGCAGCGGTGAGTCGGTAGAAGCCTATATTCAGATATACCTGAACAAAGCCCAGGAAGTCATATGAAGACCAGCTGTTTTAGGCCCTCCTGTTACCTCATGGGATCCCAGTATTTTACACATTAATATAGTCTTTTTTAATGGGGCTCATTCTAATTGGTCAGTTAGGGTCAAGTGACTAAGAACGTTCTGGAAGGTTAGGTAGAGACTTGTCTGTTGAGGTCAGTAATTTTGGTGAAAAAAATTATTTGTTGTGAATAAAGTTGATGTTTCAATTAGATATTTTGTTTAAACCAATAAACCAGGCCACGGGCAATCTTAATCCCCACATTTTTGGTGTTGGCTGTTTTTATTCTGTGCAAATTTGCTAGTCATTGCCTAGCGCCTGCAAGCTCATGGTTTGTGGGATAGGGTCTTTGTGTTGCCGATTTAAATGCACAGCTGTGCTTGTTTGCATTGGTTTGACGCCTATTCGGAGAAAAGTAATCTTTTATAGTCAACCGATAAATTAATTCACATACTTTAACTTGTAATATTTATTACAAAGAGCATTCAAGAAAGTTGCCCCTGGCAGTTCTATTTGATGTAATTCAGATTCCCTTCATGCAAAGTATGCACATCCCTTACCCGATCTCTGTGTACTCCACAAATCACTGTAGGGGTTAGTGCTACTACAGTGAAAGTGGCAGTCTTCCATGTCCAGTGCCAGGCAGCCGCCTTTATGCATAGTGAAGACAGGGCATTGCTTGGCACTATGGAGAAGGGAAGCTGTTCAGCACTGGACCCAGAAGCCTGCAGTTATCACTGTAGTAGCAGCGAGTACTATAGTCATTTTCAGCTTATGCAGGATTTGATCAGTTATGAGATCTGTATACTTGCATTGTTACAATCTGGTCCTTACATTATTTAACCACTTGCCGCCCACCCTATTGCACAATAACGGTGGCAAAGTGGTTTCAATATCCTGAGTGGACGTCATATGACGTCCTCAGGATATTGAGCCGCTGTACGCCCCTGGTGGCGCTCATCGCGGCGATCGTTGTTGCGGGGTGTCAGTCTGACACCCCGCAACACCGATCTAGGTAAAGAGTCTCCGTCGGAGACTCTTTACCACGTGATCAGCCGTGCCCAATCACGGCTGATCACGATGTAAACAAGAGCAGCCATGATCGGCTATTCCTCACTTGCGTCTGTCAGACGCGAGTAGAGGAGAGCCGATCGGCTGCGCCTCTGACAGGGGGGGTTGTGCCGATCGATTATCAGCGCAGCCCCCCCCCCCGAGGATTCCCACCCTAGACCATCATGGGTGCCACCCTAGACCACCAGGGATGCCATCAGTGCCCACAATGGGCATCACTGATTGGCAGGCATTGTTTGGCATCCATCAGTACAAAATATTACAGTACATCCGTGCCGCCCCATCTGTGCCCATCCATGCTGCCCCATCTGTGCCCATTCGTGAAGGATAAAACTTACTTATTTACAACGTTTTGTAACGGAAACAAAGAAAGCATTTGTTTTTCATAATTTTCAGTCTTTTTTTTTTGCAGAACATAAAAAAACCGCAGAGGTGATCAAATACCACCAAAAGAAAGCTCTATTTGTAGGAACAAAATGATAAAAATGTTGTTTGGGTACAGTGTAGCATGACCGCGTAATTGTCATTCAAAGTGCAACAGCGCTGAAAGCTGAAAATTGGTGTGGCCTGAGCAGGAAGGTGTATAAGTGCCCAGTATGGAAGTGGTTAAAACTGAAGCTTAACCCAAAAGAAAACATGGTGTCACATTTCTGGGTACCATTGTTCTGAATTAAACCATGCCAAAACACACACCCAGATGGGCAAATTCATCAGGAAGAGTATTCATTTGCACACAGCCATCTATTGTGCATCACTTCTGTTCTGGGCATTTCTCTAAAGAAAATTCAGGTGGACATACAAACTACATTTTTAAGTGTATTTAATGTGAGCTTTAACAGATTACCTTTCTCCTAAGTCGAGCTGCATTTATTAGTTCTCCATTATGTGCCACAGCAATCTTTCCATGGAGCGTTTCAACGACAAACGGCTGACAATTCTCCAATGCAGAATTTCCTGATGTCGAATATCTCGTGTGTCCAATCCCCAGGTTGCTCATGTTCAGTTTCTTCAAACTTTCCTCACTGAACACGTGATTAACCAAACCCATTCCCTGTAGGAGAGATAAAAGAATGAGCATAGCACTGGAAGACTTAATGGCCATCCAAACCATAGAGTTCTACTAAACCAACAGCCCCAAACTAGTCCCTGTATGGAGGGGCAGTATGAGTATAGCACCGAGGACTGTCTCCAATATTTGTACTCCACAGTCCCAAAGTTATTCCTCATAAGGGGGAGAAACAAACCGAGCATAGCTCATCATTCCATTCAGCAGTGGTGCTCAGGTTTCTTGATACAAGGGGCTCCAAGTGCAACCTTATCACCAAAAGGCCACCCATAGTGTGTGAATGCAATTCTCCCAGAAGCCATCAGCCATTAGATTGGGACATGCTTGGGAGAAACAGAACACAAGACTGCTGGAGACTACGTCTATTCCAACTCCTTTTTTCTTTGATAAGATGAGTGAACCCATTTAAAATGGTCTTTAGATTTTGTGGCACCCTCGGTCTCCAAGAGAGCCGTTGGCTACCCTTCAAATGCCTACCAATTGAGGTTTGCCACTTCCCCCAATCTCCACATGTATTACTATGCAGCCTAAATCATGCATGTACATTGGTGGATGTTGCCACAACATAAAGCAGGGGTGCCCAACCTTTTGAAGGCCAAGCGCCACTTAAGCTACGTAGTAACCATTCGCAGGCCACAATGAGAGGAGTGGGCAGATGACAGGTCTGTGTACAGTCTGCATATGCAAAGCAGACACAGCCCAATCTACTCTATGGGCCCTCTGTTCCAATCAGATGGAAGGGGACAGATCCACTACTGTTGTTTTTAGCAGATCGGATTGGAGGTAGGCGGGTGTAAATGGACAAAAGTCTCTTTACATCTGCCGCTCCATAGAGGTGAATGGAAGGTCCGATTGGGTCGGACCGTTTGTATAAAAGGGGCCAAAGGCTGCTTTTACACTAAATGTCTGCAGTCTACCCATGCGCAGTGTTCCTGTGGTTTTCCCGCCAGTTAGCTGGACTTTGCCATAGACATCTATTATATCCTGCAGGTGTGGTGCACTTTCTGAAAAGATGCTTGCTTCCTCCACCGCTGGCTTGATTAACAACACTAATGCTCTGGGATGGCAGGTCAATTACCTGCAATCTGGGCTTGCCAACCAGCCATCCCAGAGCAGGAGGTTGCGGGCCACTGGTTGGGCACCACTGACTTAAAGAATAAGTTCACCTTTGGGAACATGTTACATGTTCATCGGTTTTAGGGTGCAACATCAGCTGCTGCCCAATCCCTGCACTCCCTGTGACAGCAGTACGGGGAGAAGTTCCCTGTACTAGCTGTCACTTTTTGAAAACAGCCCACACAGCCACATCATTCATTCACACTGCTCTGTGTGCATGAACTACAAGCCTGGACATACTTTGCTGCGGTTTGCTTGTAGTTCTCAATGAACTACCACAGCGCTGTGGAGCGCCATGGTAGATTGTATCTGCTTGTTCGTATGGAATGTATGGGCACACACGTTCATCGGCAGATCTGCTGGAGACCGGCATGGCACCAGCGATTTGCTGATCACTGGTACAATGCTTAAAAAGTCTCGTACCCCCCCCCCCCCCCCCCCCAAAAAGGTGCAATTTTATTTTCTAAAAAGTGAACTTATCCTTGGATGCAACTACTGCTACAGAGGTTGCAATAGTCTCCTGGTATCGATGCTATCCGCCAGTGACAAGGTACTACCATTCCTAATACATCCCTTCGTATTTATACCGAATGTTTAAATATTTTGGAGGACAACCACCTTTGCGCTCGTAATAAACTGCTCTGACGCAATCAGACACTGCCTCATTTCTTTTACCTGCCATGGGGTATACTGTGGGCAAGATAGGGATTACTGTACTTGCACCAACTACATGAGGGTGGCACAGTCAATATTTTTGGGCTGCTCTGTCATGCGCTGCATATCCTGCTACAGTGATCATTCTATTATATACCGTTTCGATATGCCACGGGGCTCAATTTGGTCTGCGTGATGTACGCCTCAGCAATACAAGGCTTGAACGGTCCCTCTGCTCACACAGGGCTCATCTCCTCCTATTACAACTACCTTATGGATCTGCAGTCAATATGACCACTTAATATGCAAATGCTTATTGAGCCTGGGGGTTGTCTTCTAAGTATACTAGATTAATCAAGAATTCCGGGGGTATATATTGTTTCAATAAATAGAAGTCTATTCCAGGCTTGTAAGCTCATTGCACAATGGTACTACGGTAACCAAATAAACTACGTAAGGGAAACTAATGAAGGAAACATATACTTTCTTACATAGAGGTTGTTTAGGGAAATTTGAAAAAATATGGCGAAGGTGGTTTGATATTTTGGAGGTATGAGAGCGGAGAGGATAAACGTGTAAGCGTGGAGAGGGAGGGAGAGCATGGGGGCGAAGGGGCTGTTTTTTTTTCCTTCCCTCTCAATAGTGGCTGGGGTTGTATGTTTGTATATAAAAGAAATAAAAAGAGGATTTGATTAAATAAATAAAAAAGGAGGAGAAGAAGAATAATATCATAGAAACCACCTTTATGTGTAATTTAGTATAACAATTGACTCTTCAGTGCAATAGACATTTACAGGCATGTAGAAATCATGTGCCAGTATGGTCTACAGAAACCCATGGGATTTGGCGCTACACAAGGCAGAAACACCATGGGAAATCACTGGGTACCAGGTCAGCCAATCACCTGCACAGTCATGTGGAAGGCAGTGAGCAAATCACATGCTCTTAAATACCTAGATATACCATGTCACTTTGCTTCGCTGAACGAAGAGATCATTTTACAAAGTCCCTTGGCAATCATGGGTGTCAGTGGGAAACCCAGGTAACCATGCCAATTAGCCAGTCAATGCAAACCTATGGCTTCAAGGGAGAATTGGGAATGCCCAAGTCAAACCAAAGACATTACAGCAGGTCAAGTTTTTGGGGTTGGCTTGTAGACATTGGGAGGTCTCATAGGCCTGGCAGATATGGCTTCTAAGACTTGTTTATTCTTCAAAAGCATAAAGGAGAATACATTTTACCTTGTGCATTCTGTACGTTGGAGCAGCACCTCCATCACTTGTCACAATGCCGGCACTTTCCTGTCCCCTGTGAAAATTAAACAAGCATTAACAAAATTAGATATTTAAATATTTGTATACTTCTCTGCATTTCATGTCCTCACACACTTGTAATGATCAGTTTGAGAATACACACAAATGTATCAGGATGGAAAATTCAAAGATGAACATTTTAGGGAATTCAAAAATTGGACTGCTGCCCCCCCATTTTATCATAAACCTAGATATGAGCCTTGTTGCACTCAGATTTGGTACAAGAGTTTGATAGTTGTGCAAAAGGTGATTTGGTCCAGGCTCGGGCAAGTTTGCGTGAAAGTCGTCGGGATCTGCCCACTTGCCTGGACAGGCACCTGGCTCTGCCACCTCCTGTCCAGTCTTGACATCAAAAGGACCTTGCACTTCCAAAGGAGAGAAGATGCTGCAGGGCCTGATCTAGCAATGTGAAGGACCCTAGGGAAGCAAAACTGCTTTTCATAGTCTCCTAGGCATAAAACAAGCATTTAGCCTTTGCATTCTTGCCATTCCATATTTTTATTGTTGTATTCAATTTAGAACTACTGCATGTAGATCAGTGACTAGAGAAGGATGCTTAGATTTATCACCCTACCTCCCTTCTAAACTTAGAATTACATTGTGAGAAGTAGTAAAGGGCCACCACAGGAGCAGAAAGCACACTCTAATATGGCTGCCCTCAATCACAGTCATAAAAACACTAAAACAAGATTTGTAAACCATTTTAACAACCAACCTATCAGATTTACATATATGAATAAGGTAGTCTGCGAGATTGTAGCAAGTGCCTTGAGAAATGCACCAAAGTGGACGTTGACATCATTTGGTGCCTCTTGCTCTTTTAAAGTGGTTGCACAACCACTTACCTACAGCTAAGCCTAGATTAAGGCTTACCTGTAGGTGCTGAAAATCTCATAAACTTCCACAGTTTAGGAGATATTTACAATATGGATGTGCGCCGATCTATATGGCCAATGCGCAGTACACAACAGCGCACTTAAAGGTGTTGTAAAGGAAAAATGTTTTTTCATAATAAGCATCCTTTACCTGCAGACATTCTTCTTTTCACTTCCTCATTGTTCGTTTTTGCTTAGAAGTTGCTCTATTTCTTCTCTGTTCTGTTCACTTCCTGCTTGTCTGATTGTTACTCACCACCCTGAAGGGAGGCTTTACTGCGGTGGTCAGTAACGTGCTCGCCCCCTCCTGGGAACTACATCTGCGTGGCAGGATGCTCTCTACGTGTTAGAGACTTTAAGGAGGTGTGAAATACTGGGCATGCCGCAATGCATACTGGGAAATGTAGTTCTTACATGAACGAGCGCCGCAAACCAGGAAGTGAAAGAGAACAGAAACTAGAACGCCGGAGGTGATAAAGAAATTTAATAGGTATTTACTCGTTTTTTAACAGAATCATTACACAAAAAATGTTTTTCCTTTAAGAAACGGGGATTGTGCAGTTCCTAAAGGAGGTCATGCCGTGACTGGCAGCGCTTGCATGGAAGTAACGTCATGCAACTGCGGGCAGGCACAGAGCCAGAGTTTGCAGCCCCAGAAGGAAGAGGGGTGAAGATGGACGCTCGCTGCTAGCAAGGACAGCAGTGACATCACAGTCTTTGATTTCAGGTAAGCGACACATAATGGGCTACTATGCCTTTACCTTTGCAGGGAAATAAGGAGGAAGTAAAACCCATCAGGGTTTATTTACTTACTCTTTAATAAGAGTAATGATCTTCCACATACAATCTCATGGACTTGCCTTTCAAGTTCCAGTGGGGCCAGGGAATGTTCTTGCTCTTGGGTCCGCCATTCAAATCCAATCCTGGACACCACCTGCATAGAGAGTTTCCATGCTCTTTCCTCCCACACTACCAAGACATGCTGGTAGGTTAAAGCTAAATTTCGGCCAAACTAGTCTCCACATACTATGGGTCCCTTTTACACTCTACAACTCATAGGCTCAGCAGTACAGCTTGGAGAGCTGACGGAGGACATCTGGCAGGAGATTCTTCCCCTTCAGGTTACCTTGGTCATTTCTTCCCGCGACAAGGTGATACAGACTAAACTGCTATGCAGATCTTACTTTACACCATGTTTACTGTTCAAGCTTAAAAGACTATCTATCCTCTGCACTATGCCCCCGATGCGGCATGGCCGATGGTACGTTCTTTCACTTGATGTGGGAGTGCACGCCGATTAGGAAGTTCTGGACAGAGGCTAGCTCCCCAACACAGATACCCAATATTTGTAATCCCTCGAGGCGTTCACTGGGCTATATTGATGATGATGGTATAACCAAGAGTGTGCAAACTTATGTGTATAGTATTGTTTTATGCTAAGAAAATCGATAACCTTCCACTGGAAGTCTCAATCCTCGCCTACCATAGCCCTTTGGCTTACTACCATTAATCATGCTATATAAGCTGAAATATGAAGCCAGAGGGTGCCCGAAAAAAATCTTAAAGGTTGGGGGCTCCTGGGTTAGCTCCGAGTGTACCATACCACCTGCTCCTTGAAATCTGAATGAAGCTCCTATCCCTTGAACGGTCGTGATTGGGAAAATTGACATGTGATAATTGGGTTGCTATGTATCTACTCAGTGTTTACCAGCTACCAGATCTTTGTAACAGGATGAGCAATGTTCACTCAGATATACGTTTGTTTTGTACTAAAAATAATCAATACAAATTTTACCAAAAAAAAAAAAGCTAAATGTCGGGGTACAGTAATGCTCGCTAGAGGTCAACCGATATATCAACCGATATTTTGCCTTTTTAAAGATATCGCCATCGGCCAATTATTAATTAAAATAGGCCGATTGTCTGGGATCTGAGGTAGGGGTGTGCTGGGTGGAATTCTTCCGCCTGCCTGCTCGTTCGCCCGCTGCTGACTTTTTTTTTTAGTTTAGGAAGTCGGAAGTTACCAGCCCGTACTGCATTCTGGGGTTTGTAGGCAGAGGCAGGGCGCGCAGCACGTCAGGGGACGTTTTTTTTTTACAGTGGAAAAACTGCGGCGGCGGCCGCCGATTGGCTGTTACCGGCCCGCTCTGCATTGTGGGGATTGTAGGCAGAGGCAGGGCAGCACGTCAGGGCCAGGGACGGATGGAGCTTTCTTGCGCTTGGCTAGGAGATGGAACGGAGCCTGGAGCGCTCCGCTGGTGGGCATTGAGGTGACAGTAAATGACATTGGGCTGTACTGGTGGGCACTGATGATATGTGCTGGTGGGCAATGATGGGATGCACTGGTGCATTGGTGAGCATTGATTAGGTGGCACTAATGGGCTGCATTGGTGGGCACCGATGAGGTGGCACTGGTGGGCACTAATGAGGTTGCATTGGTGGGCACTAATGAGGTTGCATTGGTGGGCACTAATGAGGTTGCATTGGTGGGCACTAATGAGGTTGCATTGGTGGGCACTAATGAGGTTGCATTGGTGGGCACTAATGGATACCGATGGGCTGCACCAGTGGGCACTGACAGGCTGCACCCCACCTCTCCACCCTAAATTATTTCCTCCCCACCTCAGGTTTTTTGAGATGAAGAAAAAAAAAAATCGGACGCAAAAATCGTCAACACATATCAGCCGCTCCGATTTCCAAATATCGGCATCGGCCAGAGAAAACCCCATATCGGTCAACCTCTAATGCTCGCAGTCTTAGTCCTGTGTCGAACAGCTACCTTGGGGCATAATGGACACAATGTTGACACCATTCAATGACACCTTACTTTTTTCCCCTCAAATATATGCAAACCATTTTCTGATCAGATGAGGTGATGATTGTGACATCACCAACTTGTGTCTGCACCTTATCCAGAGAACAATTTGCATTCATTGAGAAAGTGCAAGGCATTCTCTGAATAAGTATGGCACGTGCATACCGACATTGGTCCAAGCTGGACGAATCCCTCTCTGGTTTTACCACCACTAGCCCAGCCATATTTGATGGGTGAGCCACTTTCAGGACCACTTCACAGGCCTAGGACTCAGTCGACCTCTGACCAGTATCAAGATAGCAGTCTATTTTGGGAAGGTCATGTGCTTTTCATGGTCAGCACCATTTTGTTTGTCACAGAAGGTTTTCAGCAAAGATCATGGAGTGTCTATGCTAGTAACCTGATCCACTATACATGCACACACACGCACAACACCCCACCACACACAGTCATGGAGATATTTCTAAATCAATGGAGGGGATTGGAAACCTCATGGGTTAAACCCAAGCATTCAGGGGTATACAACAGGCAGGGAGACTTTGCTCCTGTTTTTGGTAACAGAGTGATTGTAATGGCAATTCAGCCATTGGCCAGTACTGGATCATAAGTTATTCAAAAGTACAGTTGGGGGGGGGGGGGGGGGCTTTCCTGTCCTGCTAGAAAGACAGAAGCAGTTGTCAGTACAGTGCACCAAATCAGGTAGAACTAGAAACAAAGAACATACTTTGCCTTAGGAGAAATAACCAAGGAAACGGCCAACAGCATTACACGCACGCGCGCACCCCGAGTGGGTCATCGGAGATTTGTCTACAAACATTCCCAATTGTTTGACACTGCAATGGACATAACCCATTTAATACAGTCCAGATTGACTCGACTTCACCAGGAGTAATAGTTACTTTTTTTTTTTACAATACATTTCTGTTGAAAGTTATTAACAATACAACTGTCATTTACTCATATGTATCCAACATGGTTACATAGACTTAAAAGTATTTGCACAAGTATAAAATACTTGATAACCTGTGCCAGTCTACCCCTAATGGGTTAAAACAGTAGGCATGGAGATGCCACCAAATTAACTAGATAGTTGGGTTCATAAAACAAAACTTGCCAATCAGATTGCAAAGGTAGGTCCAAGATGATAGGATACCATGATATGCACATGAATGGCTTTACAGTACTTCAAACTTAGGAATAAGTTACTCTTAAAGCGGGGGGTTCACCCTAAAAAAAATTCTAACATTACATTGAGCCGACTTATGAGACTGACAGTATGCTGGGGTTTTTTTTTTTGTACATACCATTTTATGGCTATTTTCACCCCCGGCTTAGGGTATTGAATCCTGCGGGAGTTCCTATTCACAGGCTAAGTGATTGAGGTGCTTCCGACCTGCACATACTGCGCGTCACAAGTTGCCGAAAGAAGCCAGACTGCGAGTCGGCTCTATAAGGCGCCTGCGCACCGACGTTCTGCTTCTTTCGGCAACTCGTGACGCGCTGTATGCGCCGGTCGGAAGCACATCAATCACTTAGCCTGTGAATAGGAACGCCCACTCCCGCGGGATTCACTACCCGGAAGCCGGGGGTGAAAATAGCCATAAAACGGTATGTACGAAAAAAAAACAAAAAAAAACACCAGCATACTGTAATGCCGCGTACACACGATCACTTTTTGTGATGAAAAAAAAACGTCATTTTATCTGACGAAACAAAACGACGTTTTTCAAACTTGATTTTCAAAAACGACATTGCATACACACCATCGTTTTTCCACAATGCTCTTGCAAAGCGCGGTTACGTAAGACACTTTTGACGGCACTCTGTTCCATTGAAGCTCCCATCTCATAACTTGCTTCTAAGCATGCGCGGGTTTAAAAACGTTGTTTTGCCCACACACCATCACTTTTTATGACACAAAAAGCGACATTTTGACAAGCGACACAAAAAAATTCAAGCATGTTGGTCGTTTTTTTGAAGACATAAAACAAAGTTTTCCCCACACACGATCATTTTAAATGACGTTTTTTAAAACGTCGTTTTTTTCATCACAAAAAGTGATCGTGTGTACGCGGCATTAGTCTCATAAGTCGGCTCAATGTAATGTTAGAATTTTTTTTTTTCATATGTGATGGTGGAGTTGTTTTTTTAGGCAAGCGTAAGTTCGTACTGAACCTAAATATTTAGTCTGGCTATAGCCGTTGATAAATTGGGTGCGTCCCTAGATTTCCAGAGGCTGGTTATAGTGAGCTTTGCTGCTATTGGTGTACGGCAGGGGTGCCCAACCTTTTGAAGAGCGAGGGCCACTTAAGCGAGTTGATAACCGGTCGCGGGCCACAATGAGAGGAGTGGGTGGATGGCATGTCTGTGTCTGCTCTGCATATGCAGAGCGGACACAGACACAGCCCACTATTCTTTTTATTTGCGGATCCGATTGGAGGTAGGACACAATTTGGTTTATGTCTACCACTACTTAGAGGTGAATGGAGGGTCCAATTGGTCGAACTGACCGTGTGAAAGGGGCCCAAGGCTGCTTTCACACTGATGCGCTGCGGTTTACCCGCAACGCAGTGTACCGTTGGCTTTCCTACACTTTTCAATAGAATTCTATTATATTCCGCAGGTTTGGTACACTTAAAAAAAGTCACCAAACTCAAACAGAAGTCTATGGCTGCTCTGACCCTGTGGATCAGTTTGAAAGCAGCGCAGTAACCACTGCAGAACAGATATGCCCATATATGATTTTAGTAATGAACTGACCTTTAATAAAAGTATTCTATTCTATACCATCCCAGAGCAGGAGGTCGTGGGCCACATCAGAGGGCTCCGCGGGCCACATGTGGCCCCCGGGCCACTGGTTGGGCACCCCTGGTGTATGGATTACCATTGTTCTAAATGTTGTAGGGTAGATGTCCAAATTTAGGCAGAGCAATGTTTAATGCTTTATTAGAGTTTAAAGATTTTTGTCTTCAGATTTACTAAAACCATGTAGTGCGAGGACCTGCCTGATTGCATACAAATTGAAACTATTAAGGCAGAGTTCCACCAAAAGCTTAAACCACTCCTCGCCCCCTCACATGCCACATTTGGCATGCAATTTTTTTTTTTGGGGGGGGGGGGGGGTGAGAACTTCCTGTCACACTTCCTCCTTCCGCCCAGGGACCACTTAGGGGACTTCCTGTCCCACTTCCCCCTTCTGCCCAGGGACCGCTAAGGGGACTTCCTGTCCCACTTCCTCCTAGAGACCGTTTTTTTTTTTTTTTTGAAAGCCCATGGTGTGTGCAACACTCAAAAAGCTTTACCCAATGCCAAAAAAATGTGCACAACATAAAGAGGTCCGACAAAAACATGCAGCGGGTACACTAGCCCTCTAAAATCAGAGGGCCTTGCCCTGAATCCCCCAGGGCGTCAGGCTCCTGACAGGGAACAGGGTACTTACACTTGGTCCGACCACCCGAAGCCAGAAGGACCCCTTTCTCTGGAGGGTCTGCTGAAACAGGGACCGCTTAGGCGACTCATCATATCGCCTTTTAGCAGCCCCTCCCTGTAGGCGATCACCTGGGACACGCGACATGTCCCAGGCAATTGCCTGTCCACTCATGGAGCGCAGTGCCACTCGCGCACGTGGAGGAGTGCCTGGCCGTGAAGCTGAAAGTGGCCACGGCCTGGGCGCCCACAGTTAGGATGGAGGCGCCGGCAGAAAGGAGCGACGCTCCGGGCGGCTGCGTCGCTGGACAGTGGAACAGGCTACTTTTTGTAGCTACCGACTTAACATAAAAAAAGTCTGCAACTCCCCTTTAAGGTTTGACCTCATTATATGGTTTTGGTAAATCTCAAGACAAATCTCCAGGAAATCGAATAGTGTGTATGGGGGTATTAGGTTGTGGCCGGAGTAAGTTTGGTTGGGTTTCCCATAAGGTCCATTATAAATGAAGCTATTGAGTTCCAGAGTCCTTACAGCTCCATATGTTCAGAAGGTTACCTGTCTGTCCATTACATCTCCAACACACAAGATGTAGAGGGATACATTTTTAATAATTGCAATAGTTACATTTTGATCAAAATTGGATTTATTGTATCAGTTTTCCAGTGGAGTCAATTATTGAAAAAAAATGCAACAACTTCATTAAAGTGATCACCGCACAAGCCCAAGCACACGTGAAATAAAAAATGATGCCAATACATGCATAGCAAGGATTATAGATCAGCTATATGGGCTGTAGGATCATATAAGTGCTATTGATTACATCACTTTCAATGCAATCAAATTTTGAGAAATAAAAAACACTTCATCAAGTTGTAGTGATCACTACACTGAATGTGGGTGTAATATCTTTATATCTATCTCCAGTCTATGCTACCATTATGGATCAGCTATAATGCCGCGTACACACGATCAGTTCGTCTGATGGACCGTTTTCATCAGACGAACCGATCGCCTGTGGACCCCCCCCCCCCCATCGTTGAAAAACTGTAGAACCCGTTTTACCTGGTCCACACAGAAGTAGCCAACATGTTGCCTCCGCGTGCCTTCTGGGTATTGTGGCTCCAGCGCTGATGTCATCACTCTCGCGCATGCACACTGGAGACTCGTGCAGTCAGCAGCTCATTGCAAGGGGAATATGTCCTAAACTGTAAAGGTTTAGGCGATATTAACCCTTACCTGTAGGTTAAAGTTCCAAAAATGACTAGTGATGAGTGGAATACGCCATATTCGATTTCGCGATATTTCACGTATAGAAGAATATTCGCGAAATATTCGTTAATATCGAATATTCGTGATATTTTATAAAAAAAAAAAAAATTGAGAAATTTTGCTAGTGCGAATGCGAAATTGATTGCGAAATTCTCGTCAACACGCGAAAACGAAGATCATTTTCTGGATTACTAAACTAATAGGCACTAAACACTAACTCTACTTACACAAACTTATATGACTAAAACTAAAGCGAATTTTTTTTTTTAATACACAAAACACAGAAGGGCAGAGAAAGTATTCGCGAATATTCGCATTGCGAATATTCGGCAACATAAAACGATCGCCTCAGCTACTCGGCCCAGGGTCTCTAATCATACCAGCAATGCTTTTAGACATCGATGGAGATCACTAGAATGTGATCTGTTTTAAAAATAAATTTGAAACGAATACGAATATTCGCAATATCGAATATTCACCGCGATATTCGATTTATTCGCGAATACTCGAATATGCAATATTTGTTACGAATATTCGCAATGCAAATATTCGTGAGCAACACTAAAAATGACCAACCGCTTCAAAGTGATTATACTGAGCAATCCTAGGCATGCATGATATAGTATAAATAAAAAATGATGCTAGAACATGTATGGCCAGCATTATAGATCAGCTATACAGGCTGTATCCTTTGATTGTATTGCCTTTTCAGTAGCACCACTTCATCCAAGTGATCACTATACTGAATAGTCCAATGCATGAGTCCTATGGATGCAGAATCTCATTAACCACTTAAGGACCACCTCCCGCAGATATACATCGGCAGAATGGCACGACTGGGCACAAGCACGTACCTGTACATGTCCCTTTAAGTGCCCAGCCGTGGGTCGCAGGCGCGCATGCGACCCGGTCGGGAAGCACTGCGGCACCCGATCGCCCCTAGAGTCCCACGATCGGTCCCCAGAGCTGAAGAACGAGGAGAGCTGTGTGTAAACACAGCTTCCCCATTCTTCACTGTGGCGCTGTCATTGATCGTGTGTTCCCTGATATAGGGAAACACAATCAATGACATCACATGTCCAGCCTGCAGTTAGAAACACAGGTGAGGTCACACTTAACCCCTTCAGCGCCCCCTAGTGGTTAACACCCAAACTGCAATTGTAATTTTCACACTAAACAATGCATTTTTAGCTGTAAAAATTACAATGGTCCCAAAAATGTGTCTAAATTGTTCAACGTGTCCGCCATAATGTAGCAGTCACGAAAAAAAAAAAAAAAATCGCTGATCGCCGCCATTAGTAGTAAAAAAAAATATATATATATATATATATATATATTAATAAAAATGCAATAAAACTATCCCCTAATTTGTAAACGCTATAAATTTTGCGCAAACCAATCGTTAAACGCTTATTGCGTTTTTTTTTACCAAAAATAGGTAGAAGAATACGTATCGGCCTAAACTAAGGAAAATTCTTATTTTTATATATTTTTGGGGGATATTTATCACAGCAAAAAGTAAAAAATATTGAATTTTTTTCAAAATTGTCACTCTATTTTTGTTTATAGCGCAAAATATAAAAACCGCAGAGGTGATCAAATACCACCAAAAGAAAGCTCTATTTGTGGGGAAAAAAGGACACCAGTTTTGTTTGGGAGCTACGTCGCACAACCGCGCGATTGTCAGTTAAAGCAACACAGTGCCGAATCGCAAAAACTGGCCGGGTCCTTTACCTGCCTAAAGCTCCGGGGTCTTAAGTGGTTAAAAATAACCACAGTGCATGCATGCTGAGCTAGAAGGGCTGGATCATTTTATTGGTCAGATCACCTTTATTTTTAATTTTGTTTGCAAACATATTTGGTTCAAAATGGTGGTACACACAGTAGAACATCATACATTAGGAATGCATTAATTTTCATTATTTTTTTATTATATAAATGAATTGCATTACATAAGCTATGGAATCTTTTTTCCCCCATGAGATTACTATTGTTTATTCCCATGCAATCAGTTTATGCAAGATCCAACCACTTGATCATTCTACTAAACACTCCTATGCATGACATAAGAAGTCACACACATGCACAGTTAGTATTATAGATCCTCTGAAAGGTCTATGCACAGTATCCCCCCTCCCCCATACAACATGTAGAGTTGTGTCTGTGCAAAGTGCACCAGATCCAGCCTAGGACAAGCCTGACCCCTCCAGAGTCACAGTGAGGTTCTGCAGCAGCTGAGGCCCATCACATGTACACACAGTTCTAACACGCAGCCAATGCATGCAATGAGGTTCTGCAGCAGCTGAGGCCCATCACATGTACACACAGTTCTAACACGCAGCCAATGCACAAGGCATGCATGCAATGAGGTTCTGCAACAGCTCCCTAAATAGATCGCACTCACGTGCTCCCCGCCCCCCATCGCACACAAGGGCCCGGTGATCGGTTACCTGTGCTGCAGCCCCACCAGCCCCAGGGTGATGACATGGGGTACATCCAGCTGGGTGGGCCATGTATCGGAGGCGATGCAGCCGAACACCCCGCACTCCTCCCCGATCCCGAGCTCCTCAAACTCCATGCCGAACACGTGGATCTCCTCACACAAATACTTCCTGGGCAGCGGCGGGGCCCCGAGCCGGGTTATTTAAATGTGGGGGGGGGGGGAGGCTCCTCCTTGGAGGGAAAGGAGGGGGGTCGGGAAATCGGAGTACAGGGCCATGTGAGAGGGGTGGGGGAGGAGCTGAACACCGGTCTGTCTGTGCTCATACTATGTGGACTAACCAACTCCGCACAGTGATAGGAGGAGTGAACCTCCACACTATTACATCATCTGATCTACACACTCCTCCATAGAAACAAACGCATGTGGGTGCCAAGCCATGGACCTAATGTGTCAGCAGGGGTGAAGCTTAAAGGGTATCTGTAAGTGCCAAGCCCAGGGACCCAGCAGGGAAGCGGGGTGAAGCTTGAGGAGTATCTGTGAGTGCCAAGCCCAGGGACCCAGCAGGGAATCGGGGTGAAGCTTGAGGAGTATCTGTGAGTGCCAAGCCCAGGGACCCAGCAGGGAATCGGGGTGAAGCTTGAGGAGTATCTGTGAGTGCCAAGCCCAGGGACCCAGCAGGGAATCGGGGTGAAGCTTGAGGAGTATCTGGAAGTGCCAAGCCCCCCAGGGACCCAGCAGGGAATCGGGGTGAAGCTTGAGGAGTATCTGTGAGTGCCAAGCCCAGGGACCCAGCAGGGAATCGGGGTGAAGCTTGAGGAGTGCCAAGCCCCCCAGGGACCCAGCAGGGAATCGGGGTCTGGATCTGTGAGTGCCAAGCCCAGGGACCCAGCAGGGAATCGGGGTGAAGCTTGAGGAGTATCTGGTAAGTGCCAAGCCCCCCAGGGACCCAGCAGGGAAGCGGGGTGAAGCTTGAGGAGTATCTGTAAGTGCCAAGCCCCCCAGGGACCCAGCAGTGAAGCGGGGTGAAGGCATAAAGCTTGAGGAGTGTCTCTGAGTGCCAAGCCCCCCCAGGAACCCATCAGGGAAGCAGGGTGAAGCTTGAGCATTGGTGTCACTAGGGTAACTCAAATAATGGCTGTCCACCTGAACAACTCACTCTCTGAGCCTTGAGTAAGTCGGGGCTAGCCCAGGTGATGTCACATGATGGCCGCTGCTGTTGTTTATGGGAGTTGTAGTTCGCGGCAGCACCAGCGTGCTCAAGCTCCCTGCTCCCGTTGGGTGGAGTCAGTCTGGAGAGCAGCACAGCCAAGGTTCATGCTACAACTCCCATTGGGTGGAGTCAGTCTGGAGAACAGAACAGCCAAGCTTCATGCTACAACTCCCGTTGCCACGGTCGGATTGTTTGCCTGTCTGGACAGTGGAAACACGTCACTCGGCTGGCCTGGGCACGCGGATGGTGGACTGGGGTGAAGTTTAAGGAGTATCTGTGAGTGCCAAGCCTGGGACCCAGCAGGGAAGCGGGAGTGAAGCTTGAAGAGTATCTGTGAGTGCCAAGCCAGGGACCAGCAGGGATGCAGAGGTGAAGCTTGAGGAGTACCTGTGAGTGCCAAGCCAGGGACCCAGCAGGGATGCAGAGGTGAAGCTTGAGGAGTACCTGTGAGTGCCAAGCCAGGGACCCAGCAGGGAAGTGGGGGTGAAGCTTGAGGTGTATCTGTGAGTGCCAAGCCAGGGACCCAGCAGGGAAGCAGAGGTGAAGCTTGAGGTGAAGCTTGAGGAATATCTGTGAGTGCCAAGCCCAGGGACCCAGCAGGGTGAAGGCGTGAAGCTTGAGGAGTATCTGTGAGTGCCAAGCCAGGGACCCAGCAGGGAAGCAGAGGTGAAGCTTGAGGTGAAGCTTGAGGAATATCTGTGAGTGCCAAGCCCAGGGACCCAGCAGGGTGAAGGCGTGAAGCTTGAGGAGTATCTGTGAGTGCCAAGCCAGGGACCCAGCAGGGAAGCGGGGGTGAAGCTTGAGGAGTATCTGTGAGTGCCAAGCCAAGGACTCAGCAGGGATGCGGAGGTGAAGCTTGAGGAGTACCTGTGAGTGTCAAGCTAGGGACCCAGCAGGGAAGCAGAGGTGAAGCTTGAGGTGAAGCTTGAGGAATATCTGTGAGTGCCAAGCCCAGGGACCCAGCAGGGTGAAGGCGTGAAGCTTGAGGAGTATCTGTGAGTGCCAAGCCAGGGACCCAGCAGGGAAGCGGGGGTGAAGCTTGAGGAGTATCTGTGAGTGCCAAGCCAGGGACCCAGCAGGGATGCGGAGGTGAAGCTTGAGGAATATCTGTGAGTGCCAAGCCCAGGGACCCAGCAGGGTGAAGGCGTGAAGCTTGAGGAGTATCTGTGAGTGCCAAGCCAGGGACCCAGCAGGGAAGCGGGGGTGAAGCTTGAGGAGTATCTGTGAGTGCCAAGCCAGGGACCCAGCAGGGAAGCGGGGGTGAAGCTTGAGGAGTATCTGTGAGTGCCAAGCCAAGGACTCAGCAGGGATGCGGAGGTGAAGCTTGAGGAGTACCTGTGAGTGTCAAGCTAGGGACCCAGCAGGGAAGCAGAGGTGAAGCTTGAGGAGTATCTGTGAGGGCCAAGCCAGGGACCCAGCAGGTAGGCGGAGGTGACGCTTGAGGAAAATACTGAGTGCTACAGTGAAAGAGCTCAAGGGATCCAGTGGCTATTAGCCAAGGCAGCCATCAGACATTTTGGGGCCCCTTACACAGCTTTAGAACTGCCACCCCCCCCCCCCCCTGCGCCTGACCACTAGTGTTGCTCACGAATATTCGATTGCGAATATTCGCTACGAATATTGCATATTCGAGTATTCGCGAATAACTCGAATATTGCGGCGAGTATTCGCTATTTCGAATATTCGTATTTTTTTTCGCAATCAATTTCGCAATCAATTTCGCATTCGCACTAGCGAAATTTCGCATTTTTTTTTTATAAAATATAGCGAATATTCGTAAATATCGAAAATTCGTGATATTTTATGCAAAAAAAAAATAGCGAAATCTCGCAATTTTTTTTTTCGATATTAACGAATATTCGCGAATATTCTTCGAAATATTTGCGAAATATCGCAAAATCGAATATGGCGTATTCCGCTCATCACTACTGACCACCAACATTCCCTAGGGTCCAACATTCCCTGGTGATCTGGTCAGTAACACACCTCTTGTATTAGAGTGCCCACACTCTGGATGAAGGAGCAACCAACAGGGACATCTTTGGACAGCAGTCTGAGGAGCAGAGAGGTGGGGGTTTTAGATGTACTAGCATTTTGCGAGTGGATTTTGAGAGCTGGCGAGCTATATGGCTGCCTGGGAGTAAGGGGGGGGGGGGGCAGTCTATGTGGAATCCTTCACTGTGGGGGCACCACTGTACCTTGTATAACTAATATCTTAAAGCGGTAGTTCACCCTTTAATTTACCTCTCTTGGAGCCTTACTGTCTCCCAGAGAGCATTACTAAACAGTTTTTTTTTTTTTTTTCTATACACTTACCTTTATCTTTTCTGTAATGTGGCCTGTCACTCACCTCTCCCCGCGGATTATTGGGCGTGCCGTCCTTATCCCCCGATGCGCAGAGCCTCCTGGGAATTCGATGTGATTTCCCCAGGAGACGATCTCTGTTAAAATCCCGCGATATTACCGCGGTCACGTGACTCGGCAAGCGGGTCATGTGACTCGGCAAGCGGGTCATATTGACGCCGGCCGTTGCCAAGGTAACTGTGCTGTGTTGACGGCGCCGTTCGCCGTCAACACAGCACATCAAAGGACATGCGCGGGATACAGCGGTGCATGCTGGGACGCATTCACCGCCGTATCCCGGAAATGATTAGGACTGGGCTTCAACGTGCCCAGCGTGCCAGGGAAAAAGATGAAAACTGCCATGAAGACAGAAATCAAAGATATAGTTTGGCAGTAAAATCGAATCATGGGGGCTAATAATTCGGGACACACAGGCTGCTAATGAATTAAGGTAAGAGGAGCCTAAACATTTAAAAAAAAAAAAAAAACGAGTGAAAGACCGCTTTAATGTAGGACAGTATCTATTTTTGCTGCTGGAATGAGGAAACTGTTAAATTTGGGGCATGGCAGATGGCTGAAGGTCCAAGCGTGACATGAAGAGGCCATTCTGATGGTCCATGTGTCTGGGATCGAGGCTGCCCACACATTCCTGCAAAGAAGCAACTTTCAAGGCACGTAGTGACCTGAAAAGCGTTTAGAAGCCCCCGGCTTCCTATAGTAGAACCTTTGGTGACTTCTGGAAGATCAACTGGCCTCTCTTTCAACTCTTCCTGAACTCCCAGCCAGGTCTATAGGAATACGCTTTTTTGGAGCAATTTGTGTTTTGACTTCTGACTTAGCAGATTACCCCACCTTACCACCAGTGGCCCTGGTTATGGTACTATCCAACTTATTGCCCAAGAGTGAAGATCCTATAAAAGAAGCTCTTACACCAGGACCGCTTTGAAGTCGGAACTGCCAGTCATGACCGCAACCACAAAGCAATATTGGCTGTTGCTGACCAGAGCATAACCTGAGCCACACAGCAAATAATTGATAAAGACCTTGCCTAAAAAGACTGAAGTAAGGGACCCAGCAGGGAAGCAGGGGTGAAGCTTGAGGAGTATCTGTGAGGGGGGTCAGCTCCTGTAGAGTTAAGCTCCCTGCTGCTCTCTCCATAGCCCTCTTCAGCAGGTAATCAACATTCTGTGTCCAGACTTCCATTGCCTTGGACGTGGCTGCTAGAGCCAGCGCAGGCTTATACAGGCAGCCCGTACAGCCAGATATATATTTTTAAGGTTATTGTCACTGCGTCTATTCAGACCAGGGCCGCCATCAGGAATTGTGGGGCCCCTTACACAGCTTCAGGCATGGCCCCCTGGAGCAGAGAATCGGGGGGGGGGAGTGTCACAAGTTTAGAAGCGGGTGGGGGGGGGGGGTGCTGTGCTGCTACTGCGTCAAATTAAAGTGGTAGTAAAGTCTTTACTACCACTTTTACCTACAGGTAAGCCTACAATAAGGATATTCCCCTCGCAATACGCTGCTGGCGGCACATGCGCAGAGGGGAGCCTCGGCTAAAGGCCCGGCAGCCGCCGGACTTTGCCGGGGGTTAAAGTATGCGCAGGAGTGACGACATCGCCGCTCCAGCCAATCACAGCACTAGATCGGCGATACCCAGAAGATGACATCTCGCTCGGCGTGGACCAGGTAAGTTCCCTACACCTCGTTCCGAGGTAAGTATTTCATAATGAGCTAGTATGCGGTGCATACTATGTCATTATGGCTTTTGCCTTTCAGGTGCAAAAAATAAATAAAAAATTGCGGGTATACAAACGCTTTAAGGTCAGGGGGGCTTTGGGTGCTGACGTACAAAAAAATATATATATAAAAAAAAAGGGGGATGCCATCCCTTAGAGGCCAGGGGGGGCTTTGGGGGCTGATGAAAATAAAAGGGGGATGCCATCTGGGGACTACTGGGCCCCTTAGAGGTCGGAGGGGGCTTATGGGGAAAAAAAAAAGTAAAATATAAAAAATAAAAAAAAGTGGGATGCCATCCGGACCCCTTAGAGGTCGTGGGGGGCTTATGGGGAAAAAAAAAGTAAAATATAAAAAATAAAAAAAAGTGGGATGCCATCCGGACCCCTTAGAGGTCGTGGGGGGGGGGGCTTTGGGGGCTGACAAAAAAATAAATAAATAAAGGGGATGCCATCTGGCCCCTTAGAGGTCAGAGGGAGCTTATAAAAAAAAATGGGGGTGCCATCCGGGCCCCTTAGAGGTCGGGTGGGCTTTGGGGGCTGACGAAAAAAATAAATTATAAAAAAAAAGTGGGATGCCATCCGAGCCCCTGGGGACCACTGGGCCCCTTACAGGCGTACTGCCTGTACCCCCCTGATGGCAGCCCTGATTCAGACCATCTTTGAACAATGCAGCATCCTCCAGGGGTAAGGTTATGTGCTTAGCTAAGCTAACTTCATGGGGGCCACATTTACCAGAGGAATTGAATAGAAGTTCTAAACATCTATGTTTCTGAGAGGATAAAGCTTTTCCATCCTGCTCTGAGGCAATGTTTTCTTCTCAGTCTTGCTCCATTCTTTGATAACGATGACCCCTTTTAAGATATTTATCGGCGTAAAACACACACCGGTGTTCTAACAATATGGGTCCCCTATCAGATAGTGCCCGGCCTGGACTGCGCATGCGCAATCGGAGATCACGGAAATCTCAGAGAATGAACATCTTTTCCATCAGCTGTAGTTGGAGCATGCGCAGTTAACACGCAGCTCGCTTTATCAGATAGGGGGCCCATCAAGATAGAACAGCGCTGGCCGCATTTAAATGCAGCAAGGGGCGGATGTTTTTTTCTAAGGGGCGGGTGTATTATGCTTATCCACGCCGCCTTGCATAGATTCAGGTGCAATGCCTGAATCTATGTATTGTTGACTTTCAGTGGCGGTGCAGGAGAGAGGGGGGGTGACGCTCCTGCGCCCACTATGTATGCACCACCATTGGCACAGTGGCGACAATTGATGGCACAGTGGCTGCGTTTGGCATGTCACAGTGGCGACAATTGATGGCATGGCACAGTGGCGACAATTGATGGCATGGCACAGTGGCGACAATTGATGGCTTGGCACAGTGGCGACAATTAATGGGCACAGTGGCGACAATGGGCACAGTGGCTGCGTTTGATGGCATGGCACAATGGCTGCGTTTGATGGCATGGCAAAGTGGTGAGAAATAATGGCACAGTGGCGCCAATTGATGGCACAGTGGCTGCGTTTGATGGGCACAGTGGCTGCGTTTGATGGGCACAGTGGCGGCAATTAATGGGCACAGTGGCGGCAATTGATGGGCACAGTGAGGCTGCAATTGATGCAATTGATGTTTTTTTTTTGTTTGTTTGTTTGCACCCCCCCAAAAATTTTGAGCACCAGCCGCCACCGTTTCATCCTCTGAACCCCTGTTCTGCCCAGCAACCATCACCGTTGCTGTTATTTTTTCAGAGAGCCGACAGGAGGAGGCAGGACATCTTTGGACGGAGTGTCAGGGGCTGTCTAAGTTAACAAGCAGGTGATTGGTTGCTTGGATGCAGGGCAGTCCTAACAACCAATCACCTCACCAGCTTACAGATTCTGCCCTCCGCCCTGTCTGTGTAAGGTAAGGCAGGAAGGGGGGGAAATGTGAAGGAGGAAGTTTGATGTGAAGGGGAGGGAACTGTGCTGAGGACACTGATGTAAGAATAAGATTGTGATGAGGCTCGGTCCAGTTCTGTGCATTTGCACATGTACATCTCAGGCAGGGCAGCAGCCTATTCATTTTAATGTGTTGCCCCACCCATAAGTAATGCAGGGAAAGATGACTTGATGCTTTTTTTTTATATTGCGCCACATGCGAAAATTGTTTGTGCAACAATAACAAGATTTTGCACCTTCAAAGTTGTGGGCCTGTTGTGTACACCACATGGTACAAAGCCCCCAAAAATCCAATTTTAATTCAAGGTTGTAATGCAAAGGAAAAAAGAAAATAGACAAAGTGGGACAGCACCAAGCATTTTCGCAAGGTGCTGTGTATAGATATACTGTATATACAGTGCTCAGAATAAATGAGTACACCCCTTTTAAAAAGTAAGATTTTAATCAATATCTTAATGAACACAAACTTCCAAAATTTTTACAAAACGGAGTTAAAGACCCCTTTCACGCGTTTTTCAGGCGCTTTAGCGTTAAAAAAAAGCCCCTGTAATACGCCTTAAAGAAGCTGCATCTGCAATCCCAATGTGAAAGCCTGAGAGCCTGAAAAACGCCCCAGTGTGAAAGGGGTCTTGGCGTTAAAAAAAAAAAACGCCTGTAAAGCGCCTGAGGCAGTGCTTTAGGAGTGTTGAATACACTTTTTTTTTAACGCCAAAGCCCCTGAAAAACGCTGCAGTGTAAAAGGGGTCATATAGAACATTTGCTTAGCTCATTACATGAAAGTAATTGATATTGCCCACTAGATAGGACACTATCATGACGTATCAATAAAATAATAGGGTACGGTAAATTCCAATGAAGGTAGGTTTATATAACAAGTAAAACCAAGGTATCTATGTAATCAAGGTGGCACCTAGCACGATAGATCTACTTTTTAATGCAAGTATAGTCAAATAGAGTTTTTTTCTTCCCATAGGTATGTACTAATAGCACATACCTCATCAAGTTGTATATCTATATGTGATCTATCATATCAATAGGCAATACACATATATATATACAGACAGGGCCGTCTCTACCATAGGGCAAACAGGGGCAGCTGCCCAGGGCCCTGTCACTGTTGGGGGCCCAAAGCAACCCCCTTTGAAAATTTTTTTTTTTTTTTTTTTTTTTTTTTTAGGGGTCCGGTGGTCCGGAGGTCCCCAGGGACCCGGAGGCCCCCAGGACCCAAGATGGCAACTCCCCTTTTTTTATTTATTTTTAAATAAAAAAATATATATTTATTTTATATATTTTTATTTTATTTTTTATTAAACGGCCAATTTTTTAAAATATATTTTTATTTTTTATTAAAGGGCCATTTTGTTTTAGGGGTCCCCAGGGACCCGGAGGCCCCCAGGGCCCCAGATGACAACCCCCTTTTTTTATTTATTTTTAAATAAAAGTATATATTTATTTTATATATTTTTAATTTATTTTTTATTAAAGGGCCAATTTTTTTTTTAGAGGTCTGGAGGTCCCCAGGGGCCCGTAGTTCCCCAGGGCCCCGGATGACGACCCCCCTTTTTTATAAAAAAAAAAACTTTTTTATATATTTCTTTTAATATATATATATATATATATATATATATATATATATATACACATACTATATAATATAAATGTTATTATTATTAAAGGACCCAGAGGTCCCCAGGGTCCTGGATGGCAACCCCCTTTTATATTTTATTTCTTTTTATTTATATATATATATATAAATATATATATATATATATATATATATATATATATATATATATATATATATATTAAAGGGCTCAGAGGTCCCCAGGGCCCCATGTGGCAAACACCCTTTTTTATTTTTGTTTATATTTTTTTTATTAAAGGGCCCAGAGGTTCCCAGGGCCCTGGATGGCAACCCCACTTTTTTTTTTATAAGTGTTTATTTTTAATATATTTATTTTATTTTATTTTTTTATTAAAGGGTCCAGAGGTCCCGGATGGCAACCCCCCTTTTTTTGTAGTTTATTTTTATAAAAAAAAAAAAATATTAAAGGGCCCAGAGGTCCCCAGATGGCAACCCCCTTTTTTAAAAAAAAAATATATTTTTTATTTCTTTTTATTAAAGGGCCCAGAGGTCCCCAGGGCCCCCGGATGGCTACACCCCTTTTTTTATATATATTTTTCTTTATTAAATCTTTTTTTTGTAAAGGGCCTCCCGCTTCTAAATTCGCCGCAGCCCCGCCCCCCCGCGTCTCAATTTAAGGGGGCAGCACCCCCCCTCCCGTTCTCTGCTCCAGGGGGCCCACGCATGAAGCTGTGTAAGGGGCCCCATAATTCCTGATGGCGGCCCTGGCCGCCCGTTAAGCCCCTGTGCTGCCCACAAATCAGGCTGAAAATCATCAGCGGCACGCAGCCAGGTGACAGTACTGCTTCCCTTCACAGTGTTTTAAAATGTACAGAACACCTGGCTTCCCTTTAGACGTGCACTTCTCCCTTCCTGCCACTGGGTGCTGCTTGTATATAAAAGTGAATTAGAATGTGATTTTATAACATCCCCAGTTTGCTCTTCCCGAGGCTGACTTCTTCATGTCCTGCTCTTCAATGTATGTCACTGTTTGCTAATCTATATTGTAAATAGAAGTTTTCTGTAGAGTGTGCCCAAAGTCTTTATAATATTTGATGATTCACTGCAGGTCTGGTCAGTGTTTTAAAAGGTTCCTGTATTTTACACATGGCATGGCATGGGGTCACAGCACCGTCTGTCCATTCTGCTTTAGCACCATGGGACCCCATGCCATGCCATGTGTAAAATACAGGAACTCTTTAAGTCACAGACCAGACCTGCAGTCCAGGCTGAGTGAGGCCTCAGAGCACCTGGCATTACTGTCTGTATTTAACTGCTTGATGGGCTTATTTTGGGCCTGGCTGGTTCACATGTATGTGTTTTGGCGGCCCACATTTGTGCAGGCACAGCAGCCCATTCATTTGATGCCTCATGTAATAGGCTGAGCACACGGCACACCTATGCCCATCAAGCAATGAAATACAGCACTGTCTGTCCATTCTGCTGTCTGCTGTGACTTATCTGCAGTTCCCGCACTGTCAAACTCGCTGCATTTTTAGATGTTTAGGTCACGCTTTTAAAAACACAGTGCGTTTGTGTGTGCAAGAACTGCAGGTAAGTAGCATGGTGCAAGAACTGCAGGTAAGTAGCATGGTGCAAAAGCAGAATGGATTTCAAGGCAACTGATTTTTAAAATGCTGAATGCACTTTTTTTCTGCAGGAAACAAAGGCATGGCAGCCCATTCAAATCAATGCTGTGCCTGCACAAATGAGGGCCGCCAAAACACATACATGTGAACCAGCCAGGCCCAAAATAAGCTGAAGGGGGGCCCAAAAAAAATGTTTGCCCAGGGCCCAAACCATATTAAAGACGGCCCTGTATACAGATTTTGTATCTTACAGAAAGCACTGCAAGGATGAATCACTGTTTAACCCCTTAGGGGTCATGCAATCTAAAAGGAATATCCATTTGGCTTCCTTTTGCTGTAGGATTTTATCCCAATCTCCTCTTCTATAATTCCAGTTTGTACATCACCATGCATTGCATTCCAGTAGCCACTGATTTGCGATGGTCTAAAAAATGCATAGCCACAGGTGACGTATCATCCTTATTGACTATGCTTGATATGTGCTGGCCCATTCTCTTCCTGAATTCCCTAATGGTTTTGCCTACATAGATTTTGCCACAAGGGCAAATAATTTGGTATACAACGAAGGTTGTAGAGCAGTTTACAAAAGATTTAATTTTGTAGATATGTTTGCCAGAGGAATTTTTAAATGAATTAGTTTTCATGACATACTTGCATATTGAGCAATGTCCACAGGGGTGCATCCCTCCAATATGCTTAGCAAAAGATAATATTGTTTGACCCTTAGTATTTTCTCGAGTGTATTCACTATGAACTAAAGTGTCACCAATGGTAGGTGCACGCTTAGCTATCATGTTAGGGCGAGCACCCAGTATTCGTTTTAGTCTGTTATCCAGCATACCAGTGTTTGCCTAAAGTTTGTTTTAGGTAGTCCCAATGAGTACCATAGGTGGTCACCAGACCCACCCTATCTGCATTAATTTTTTCCTCTCTTCCCTCATCCACTTCCAGGCCCAGAATTTTTTCACGTGTTTTTTTCCCTGCTTTCAATTTTGCTTGTTTAATTATGGAATTAGGGTAACCTCTTTTTCTGAATCTTTGACCCAATTCTCTACTTTCTTTATGAAAATCTTTTATTTGGGTACAGTTTCTACGAATTCTGAGAAACTGACCTGTGGGAATTCCTTTGATTAGTGCCCATGGGTGGTGACTGGTGGCATGGAGGAGGGTGTTTCCAGCTGTAGGCTTTCTAAAGGTGTTTGTTATAATTTTTGTACCTTCTTTTCGGATCAATAGATCCAAAAATTCGATCTGTTTCTCGTCTACTTTGAAAGTAACCAGAATGTTTCTAGTGTTGTTGTTTAGATCGCTCATAAACTTCTCAAATTCAGAACTAGACCCTTTCCATACCACCAGGACATCGTCAATAAATCTTGCCCAAAGGGCTACATGTTTCTCAAAATCAGGGTGATGGTATACCTCCTGTCGTTCCCTCCATCCCAAATGTAGACAGGCGTAGGAAGGACCACATGAGGCTCCCATCGCTACCCCACGTTTTTGGCGATAATATTTACTATCAAAACAAAGAAGTTGTTTTTTAATACCAATTCTAAAAGTTCAATCAAAAATTAATTTTGTGGGCCGGCAAGGGGATGTCTCATATCAAGCAATTGTGCTACCGCATCTATTCCAATTGCATGAGGGATGGATGAATAGAGGGATTCCACATCGATGCCTGCTGGGAGGCAATCCTCTGGTATTTCCAAGCTATTTAATTTCCGTAGGATATCAGCAGAATCCTGTACATATGATGGCAATTCTTGGTTAAGATGTTTGATTCGTCTGTCGATATATTTACCAATCCTCTCTAGTGGTCCACCCATCCCTGATACAATCGGCCTACCAGGCGGTTTTTTAAGGTTTTTATGTACCTTGGGTGTAATATAGAATGTAGGTATATTAAAATGTACTACTTTCAGGAATAGAAATTCTTTCTGAGTTAATAACCCTACTTCCAAAGCTTTAGTGAGACAATAGTTGATTATACATCAGACAGGAGGCTCATATCTTATGCATTAATCCTTCTTTATTAATGCTCACAGCAGATAGTGTAAACCATGTTAACGTAAGTAATAAAGAAAACAGTAGGAACTACGTATCCCAGCAGCCCTGGGCCTTAGCCACTCCTACCCTAGTCTCTATAAATGTACTGTTCTATCCTGATTCTTCCTCTTTCTTTCTGCTCACGGCAGAGCATAAGAAGATAAGTATTGACAATAATTTCATATGGATTGTGATGTTGATTTATATGGATATTGATTTATACAATCGTTACTGACTTTTCATTGTATGTATCTGTATGCTTTATTATCTGATATGTAGGAATTGTCAGATAACACTGCAGTATCACCGGGATTGCTATCCCTGCGCTATCTCGGTGTGACCACTATGTTTGCTTGACACTAGGTCTTCGTTGCCACTGTAGTTGCCTGGCACTATTAGTACCTCTATACCACATTCTCATCCCCGCTTGGGAACGCTGCGATCGGCAACGGTCCGCGGCTGCGCTTCTGTCTTATCCCTCTCCCTAACTATCTCCACCGAAGCGCCATCTTAGCCTTCCTTCTCTCCCCTCAGGAGAGCTTCCGCGCGTATACAGGGAGGCGGACCCTTCGCCTCCCTGTAACCTATCCTCAGAGCCGCTTCCCCGTCCAATCGCGGCGCGCGCGGGACTGGGGGGGCGGTCTCCTAGTACGGCTTAGGCGCTCAGGGGCTGTGGTCTCGCGAGACTTCGCCCCTAGAGTGCAATTTCTTCAGGCTCGCCTCCCATCGCATGCCAGTCGCCGCTGGTGGACGGAGGTTGAGCCTGACTATACTGTGTGTGTACACAAGTGAGTTTTCCCCTTAGAATCGATACAAATTCTGGGAATTTATTCCCTATCTTTAACATAGGATCGCAGTTAGCCTGTTCCTAAGCTGCCATAACCCACTACAAGTCTTTCCCTTCTGTGCTGCTGCTTGTTAAATTCCATTAGCATGACAGAAGAGGGCTCTCTCCCCACCCCAGATCAGGAGATGGCGCTGGATCCAGCACAACTCCTGAGCACTTCCCAACTCCAGGATCTCATCAATAAATCCATACAAACGGCATTGGCTGCAGCTGCCACCTCATCTGGGGGCTAACCAAACCCTGAACCTCCCTGTACTCATACCACATGGCAACCAACCGACCGTAAAAAAGGGAAAATCCTCCCAAAAGAGGAAGCACACGGTGACGGTTTATGACTCCCCGGCAGGGGAAGTAAAGAATATGCTCAGAGCAGATCCCCACACGGACTGCCACCCCACGCATCCTTCAGACCCCCTTCAACCCCTGGGCCTCAGGGAGTCACATAAGAGGCATGGATCCGCCAAACGGGCCAAACCAGACTCGTATGTCATCGAGTCAGACGGCGAATTCATCCGCTGAGTCGGATGGGTCCGAGGTCTCGGGGTCTCACTACTATGAAGAAGAGGATGCGGGGGCACCGGCACTCCTACAGGATGCCAACCCTGACAACCAGGGCAAAGATATTGTGGATGCCATGGGTGAACCGCTGTTCAACCCAGACGCCATTTCCCACCCCCGCTCTGGGGACTGGTCTCCCCTTCCCCACGTGTCCCAATACATCGAACTTTGGGCACATAGACCCCTAGAGAGGTCTAACCGCAACAAGCTGAGAGCGGATTGTCCTCGCCCTCACATCCCCATGAAGGCGGTCATGACGCCTGAAGTCGATCCCATTTTAGCGAAGTATCTGCTAAAGACGGGGAAATTTCCAAAGAAAGGGAGAGACCGATCGTTTAAAAATATTCAAGATCGCATCCTGGATCTGTTCGGATCCCTGACCAAGATCCTGAATCTGGCAGAACAAGCTGCGACTACTGGTCAAGCGGTTGACCTAGCCCAATTGCGTGGGTGGGCCCAGAGGGCCATATGTCTGACGGGCAGCGCCAATACCGCCTGCTCCGTCGAGCGCAGACGCTCAATCCTCATGCGGCTCGATCCGCAACTGGCCCACCTAGCGGAATCCGAGCCAGGCCCCGCAGCAGAGGGCATGTTATTTGGTGATTCCCTAGTCAAGGACATAAATTCCTGGGCATGTTTAACAGCCTTGACAAGGCACAAACGTCTCTCAAGAAAACGGGCAACACTAGAGTTTTTCCCCGGGCCGGCAGAAGTAGGGGCCGTTCTGCCGGCCGCTATAACACCGGCAGACCCTTTCAGAGATCAGCTGCCCAACCTCACTACACTCAGGCTCCCGCTCCGTACACCACCACTGCGCAACCTGCACCTTTCTTCCCACCACGTGGCAGATCCTGGAGGGGACGTGGCCAGAGAGGATACCCTCGTTCCCGCCCATATACCGGTGAGTACCACACACATTCCTATGCCCCTCACACCTGTGGGGGGCCGTCTAATGTTTTTTACCCACTCTTGGTCTGCGATTACGGCAGATACATGGATACTGAATACAGTTGCAGGGTTCCAGATAGATCTCCTATCCCCACCGAATCTGGGAGTAATTCCACCCCCCATCCGGTTTGCGGAGCAGAATGTGACCCTGATAGACAACGAGCTCCGGGAACTGATATCCAAAAAAGCAGTGATCGAAGTCGACCCCTTCTCCCCGGGGTTCCTCAGCAATCTCTTCTTAGTCAAGAAGAAAGGGGGAGGCTATCGCCCGGTCATAAACCTTCGGGACCTAAACCAACATGTCGCCTATCGGCATTTCAAGATGGAGGGCATCCATTGCCTCCGAGATCTCCTCGTCCCGGGAGACTGGTTGGTAAAAGTGGACCTAAAGGACGCCTACCTCACTGTCCCAGTGCATCAGGCATCACAACACCTTCTCCGTTTCAGGTGGTGGGGACGGTTTACATGCCTCCGGTTCGGGCTGTCATCCGCCCCGTGGTGCTTCACAAAGATCTTGAAGCCAGTTGTGGCATCGCTGAGGAGCAGAGGAGTACGTCTGATCATTTATCTAGACGACATCCTCATTATAGCTTACTCCAAGAATCAAGCATACCGCCACATGACTTGGACGATCAACCTTTTACAAGGCCTAGGCTTCCTGATCAATCAGGAAAAGTCGGTTCTCGTCCCGGCCCAGGAGATGGAATTCCTGGGTTTCTCCGTGGACACCAACCTAGCTGTCCTTCGCCTGCCCAGCGAGAAATTGGCCCTGATTCGCAAAGAGATCAGGGCGGTACTCCGCAAGGGGGTCTTATCCCTACGCGTACTGGCCCGCATAGTAGGCCTACTAGCGGCATCCATTCAAGCCATCTTTCCGCCCCCCCTGCATTACAGGGCCCTCCAGAGGTTAAAAATTCTACACCTACGTCAGCGCCTCCGCTACGCGGACGAGGTGCCCCTCTCCTCGGAGGCCCAGGTCGAACTACGATGGTGGCTCCGATACGCCATCGAGTGGAATGGCAAGACTATCTTCAACTCACGCCCGGACGTTGTCATAGAATCGGACGCGAGCCGCCGAGGCTGGGGCGCCCGCCTGGGCGAGACCTCGACAGGAGGGACCTGGTCCAGGGAGGAATCTCTCTTACACATCAACGCTTTGGAACGCTTTGGAACTCTCAGGCGGCGTACACACGAGGGGATATGTCCGCTGAAAACGGTCCGATGGACCGTTTCAGCAGACATCTCCGCTCGTGTGTATGGGCTAGCGGACAGATTTCTCCACCCGACAGATTTCAAAGCAAGCTTTGAAATCTATCCGGTGGGAATCTGTCCGCCCGACATGTCTGCTGGTTAGTACACTTACCAGCAGACAATGGATTCGGCGCATGCGCGGAAGTGTTTTACTTCCTGGTGCGGTGACGTGGCGGTGACGCGGCGGCGTCAACGTCACCGCCGCGTCACCGCCACGTCACGGCGCCGTCCGGCGGCGGGGAATTTGATCCGATGGTGTGTACACGCCATCGGATCAAACTCCCGATCGGACATATCCGATGGAAATGGTCCGCGGACCGTTTTCATCGGATATGTCCGATCGTGTGTACGCCGCCTCAGCGGCACTCTTCGCTATTCAGAGTTTCCTAGCGAAACGGTCCAATTGTTGCGTTTTATTACGTATGGACAATATTGCAGCGGTACAATACATCAACCGCTTAGGTGGCACCAGATCCAAGATTCTGACGGACATTACTGCAGAGATTTGGCACTTCTGCCTGTCTCGAGACATCATCCTTATGGCGGAATACATTCCGGGTACTTCCAACACTGTCGCAGACTGGAATTCCCGATATCTAATCGACGCCAGCGATTGGTGCTTGGACCGATCAGTCTTCGCCCAACTGTACCTACTTTGGGGTCCCTTGGACATAGACCTTTTCGCCTCCCGTCTCAATCACCAGCTGCCCCGTTTTTTCAGCTGGAGACCGGATCCAGGGTCCTCGGCAGTGGACGCTTTCCGCCACTCTTGGACAGGGGGAACACATTATGCTTTTCCCCCATTCTCAATGATCCCCAGGGCTCTACTGCAGATTACATACCAGAGGGCGACGGTAGTTCTGATCACGCCATGGTGGCCAACACAACCATGGTTCCCTCTTCTTCTGGACTTGGCCATAGACCACCCCAGGCTTCTTCCCCAATTCCCTCACATCCTCTCCCACCCGACCAAAGGCATTCACCCTCTGGTAGAGGAGGGCACACTGACACTCTTGGCATGGTTGATCTCGGGAATGCCGGACGCGCACGACGGCCTTTCAAACTCAGCTAGAGATCTCCTCTCCGTGGCCTGGGCCCCCGGGACTCGATTGGCATATCGATCAGCCTGGAAGCTCTGGGTACGTTGGTGTGACCAACGGCAGGCTGATCCCGTGCATGCCCCTGTCACCGTCGTAGCGAATTACCTGGCGGATTCTTTTAATTCCGGCAGGTCCTACAGCTCCATTAATATATACAGGTCTGCCATTTCGGCCTACCACTATCCGGTGGATTCTCTGCCAATCGGCAAGCACCCTCTTATCTGCAGACTGCTTCGAGGCGTCAGGTTCAAACGGCCCCCTCGTCCTAAATGCCAATCCACCTGGGATGTTTCCAAAATCCTTGACATGTTCTCAGGCTGGGAGGACAACGATTCGCTGTCTCTCAAAATGCTGTCGTTTAAACTTACAATGCTGCTATGCCTGATCTCCATCAAACGTGTCTCAGACGTTAGGGCCTTGGACATCTCCAGACGTCAGTTTTCACCTCAAGGGGTAAGGTTCACGGTAGTCCGCAGAACCAAAACTGGCCTACATTCGGTATTCTATCCCTATTTTCCGACACACCCACGACTTTGCGTGGTTAGGTGCCTACAGGCTTACGAGGCGAGCACGAGCGATCTACGAACCCCAGGTTCTTCTCAACTTCTAATATCCTACGTAAGACCTCACCACCCGGTCTCCCCGGCCACGCTGGCACGTTGGGTTAGATCAACCATGGCAATGGCGGGCATAGACGTTACCCTGTTCGGAACACATTCTTCCAGAGGGGCCATGGCTACCAAGGTGGTTACGACTGGAGGCTCTCTTTCTGAACTTTTACTGGCGGCCGATTGGTCTTCTGAGGCCGTTTTCCGCCTTTTCTATTTCAGACCGGAGGAACATGTCACCATGTCTGTTTTAAGATGTATGATTTTGGAAGGTCATGTTTTGTTTTCAATAATGGTATGAATATTGTATTAAGCTTTGATATTGTTTTAAGCTTTGAACTTGCATAAGATATGAGCCTCCTGTCTGATGTATAATTCGGGATTTTCCTAGCTTGTGACGGAAAATATTGATTATATGAAGACAGGAGGCGAGTATCTTCCCTCCCTCCCCAGCCCTCTCATGGTCATGTGTGTTTTATTTCAGGCTATTGACATCGTTCCCGTTTGAAATATTGTTTGGGTGATGTTCCCCGCTTTTGGATGACCAGCTGGTCTGAGTAGCTCAGTTGGCTGACCCCGTTGGGACCTGTGGATGTTACCTCAGGAGTCTTCAGTTAAGAAGTCGTGGGCCGGCTAGCCGAAGAATCGACAGTTGACGGAACGTTGCAAGTATGGATCCGGATAAAGACACCTCAAGGTTCACACAAAGAAAGAGGAAGAATCAGGATAGAACAGTACATTTATAGAGACTAGGGTAGGAGTGGCTAAGGCCCAGGGCTGCTGGGATACGTAGTTCCTACTGTTTTCTTTATTACTTATGTTAACATGGTTTACACTATCTGCTGTGAGCATTAATAAAGAAGGATTAATGCATAAGATACTCGCCTCCTGTCTTCATATAATCAATATTTTCCGTCACAAGCTAGGAAAATCCCGAATTTATGTGACAAGGTTAGGAAATGGGTTCTCTGGCCATTTTTCATAACATTTGTTGTCATTTAATTGTCTACAGATTTCCTCAAGATATTAATTTTCTGGCCATAGAACTACAGGTGGGGCTCTAGTGTGCTTTTTAGTGTGTGGGGGGGGGGGGGGTTCTGTGTGTTGTGTGGAGGGTGGGGGCACTGTTTTGTAGACTCTGATCTCCCTCTGGGATGATCGAGCATTAGTTACTGGTATAGCCGTTTTTGAGTGGGTATCCAGGGGTACCATCCCTGGGTTTGTGCATCACATCATAGTGGACCTGAGTTTTTATACCTGACATACATGTGTTCTTTTTTGATATTCATTCTAATAAAAAAAATTGTAGTTAACTCTTAAGGGTGTGCAGCAGTCTATTTCCTTTTTTTTTCTTTTCTGTTGTGTTATATTGTATTTTGGATTGCACCCCCCGATAATACAGGGAGTGCAGAAGTTATTAGGCAAGTTGTATTTTTGAGGATTCATTTTATTATTGAACAACCATGTTCTCAATGAACCCACAAAACTCATTAATATCAAAGCTGAATATTTTTGGAAGTAGTTTTTAGTTTGTTTTTAGTTTTAGCTATTTTAGGGGGATATCTGTGTGTGCAGGTGACTATTACTGTGCATAATTATTAGGCAACTTAACAAAAAACAAATATATACCCATTTCAATTATTTATTTTTACCAGTGAAACCAATATAACATCTCAACATTCACAAATATACATTTCTGACATTCAAAAACAAAACAAAAACAAATCAGTGACCAATATAGCCACCTTTCTTTGCAAGGACACTCATGCAGCCTGCCATCCATGGATTCTGTCAGTGTTTTGATCTGTTCACCATCAACATTGCGTGCAACAGCAACCACAGCCTCCCAGACACTGTTCAGAGAGGTGTACTGTTTTCCCTCCTTGTAAATCATTTGATGATGGACCACAGGTTCTCAATGGGGTTCAGATCAGGTGAACAAGGAGGCCATGTCATTAGTTTTTCTTCTTTTATACCCTTTCTTGCCAGCCACGCTGTGGAGTACTTGGACGCGTGTGATGGAGCATTGTCCTGCATGAAAATCATGTTTTTCTTGAAGGATGCAGACTTCTTCCTGTACCACTGCTTGAAGAAGGTGTCTTCCAGAAACTGGCAGTAGGACTGGGAGTTGAGCTTGACTCCATCCTCAACCCGAAAAAGGCCCCACAAGCTCATCTTTGATACCAGCCCAAACCAGTACTCCACCTCCACCTTGCTGGTGTCTGAGTCGGACTGGAGCTCTCTGCCCTTTACCAATCCAGCCACGGGCCCATCCATCTGGCCCATCAAGACTCACTCTCATTTCATCAGTCCATAAAACCTTAGAAAAATCATTCTTGAGATATTTCTTGGCCCAGTCTTGACGTTTCAGCTTGTGTGTCTTGTTCAGTGGTGGTCGTTATTCAGCCTTTCTTACCTTGGCCATGTCTCTGAGTATTGCACACCTTGTGCTTTTGGGCACTCCAGTGATGTTGCAGCTCTGAAATATGGCCAAACTGGTGGCAAGTGGCATCTTGGCAGCTGCACGCTTGACTTTTACTCAGTTCATGGGCAGTTATTTTGCGCCTTGGTTTTTCCACACGCTTCTTGTGACCCTGTTGACTATTTTGAATGAAACGCCTGATTGTTCGATGATCACGCTTCAGAAGCTTTGCAATTTTAAGAGTGCTGCATCCCTCTGGGCGGAGGTGTCCATGCTGTTGAAGGTTGATTCCTACGCTTGGCGTGAAACAGGAGAAGTTCTGTTTTCGCTCCGTTGAGTTTAAGATAACTCTTTGTCATCCAGTCCTCTATCAAAGAGAGGCATGTCTCTAGATTGAGGTGGTGATCCTTTCTGTTGCAGATGCGGAAGTACAGTTGCGTGTCGTCTGCATATGAGTGGTAAAGCAGTTTTTGGCTGCTGATAATCTCAAAGAGGGGGCGAAGATAGATGTTAAACAGCACCGGTGACAGAGGCAATCCTTGAGGGACTCCGCATGATACTGTGCGTTTCTCAGATGTAAAAGGTCCAAACTTCACTGTTTGCGATCGGTTTTCCAGAAAAGAGGAGAACCAAGATAAATCGCCTTCTGCGACTCTGGCTACTTCAGCAAGCCGAGTCAGTAACAGTTTGTGGTCTACAGTGTCGAAAGCTGCACTTAGGTCCAACAGAACTAGAAGATAAGATTCTCCTTCATCTGCGGCCTCGAGAGCATCGTCCCATATTTTGAGCAGCGCGGGTTCGGTCCCATGTCCGGGACGGAACCCTGATTGCAATGGGTCAAGTAGCTTGTGGGTATCTAGATGCTGTTGCAGCTGTTGTACCACGACTTTTTCCATTGCCTTTGAGAGTACATTGAGGCTTGTTATGGGACGGCGGTGGAGTGGGTCCTTGGGGTCCAGGGAGGGTTTCTTCAGGATGGGTTGGATTATACCCTCTTTCAACTGTGAGGGCACTATGCCCTCCATGAAAGACTGGTTGATAAGCTGCGTGATGGGAGGAGCCAGGATGTCGGCGCATTCCTTCAGCAGTTTTGTGGGGATAATGTCATTTGGGGCTGTGCCATTATACAAAGTACCAATGATATTCTTAGTGGCCTCCATGGAGATGGGTTCCAGGGTGAACTTACCTGATATAGCAGAATTACTATGGGTGTTGTGTGAGAAACTGTGGGGGGGGGGGGGGGGCTGAGGGGGGAATTGTTTTGCTGAATGCTTTCACGGATTGCCTCGATTTTTATTAATGAAGTAATCCGATAGTTCATTGCAAAATTCTTGTGTGTCTGGATTGGGGGCTTCAAGACATCCTGGTTTCATGGTCTGAGTGACCATCTTGAAGAGTTCGCGGGGGCGGTTTAGGGCGCTATTGATAGCCTCCGAAAAAGAATTTTTCTTGGCTTGGAAAATTTCTTTGTGGTATTTTCTTGTTGCCGCCCTTTTGCGTTCTTGCTTCAGTAACGACAGCTGGTGCAGGTTTTACGTTTCGGCGCTACCAAGTCGGCTGACTGTAGCAGGGCTGAATTTATGGCATTCAGTGTTTCAACGGCCGTTTGATGCGGCTGAGTTGTTTCTATTTTTTTCCTTAAAGTGGTTTTGAAGAGTTCCGAGTGGAGCTTCTTCTGACATCTAGTCCAGTGTGTTGTCACTGATCTAGATGTTTTTGTTGCGGGGGGGATTGTGGAAATAATGAATTTGATTGCATGGTGATCTGTCCATGGCAACGGTTCATTTTCCAAAAATGTTATTTCCAGATCTTGTCTGAAAATAAGATCAAGTGTGTGACCTGAAGCATGTGTGGGCCCACATACTAGTTGCTGTAGCCCTAAACCTTCCAGGTGGTTAATACAGGCGTCGGCGATGGGGTCTTGTGAGGAGTTGGCCCAGAGGTTGAAATCCCCGAGCAGCAAAAGATGTTTGCTGTTGAGGGTGTAAGTGGAGAAGAAATCCGTCAATGATGGTAGCAGCTGCGATTTTGGGCCAGGTGGCCTATAGCAGAGCAGAATGTGGACGGTCTCCTTTGAATTTGTTTGCAGTTGCAGGGTAAGGGTTTCCATGAATGGAAGAGGGTTTTGAAGGACTGGTTTAGTGATCGTAAGGTGAGTCTTGTAGATCACCGCCAGGCCTCCTCCTCTTTGCCCTATTCTGTTTTCCGTTATGATACGGTAGTTTTCTGGCACCAGTTCTCCTAGAATGGTGTTACAGTTGGCTGTGAGCCAGCTCTCTGTAATAAAGAGGCAGTCTAGATCATTTTGTAGAATGAAGTCACGGATTTCCAGTCGGTGTTTTACTGCCGATCTTGTGTTGATCAGAGCACATATGTGCTTAAGCTGGGGTAAATGGCTGAAATATCTGACAGTCGATCGTTGACTTGATTCTCAATAGTCGCTCAATTCTTAGGGCATTTTTGGTGATGGCTGGCAGTATTGCGGCTAATTGCCTCAAACTCTAAATGGTTTCGGCAGAATATTGCCGACATGCCATGATCGCCAATACACCGGGGGGGGGGGGGGTTTCCAGGGGCGATGGGGAGAGGAATTGGCTAACTCCTCTCTCCTGGCTTGGTCCAGAGGAAGGCAAAAAAAACCCCTGGCGGCGCTAGGCCAATATGCTCTGGTAGGGAAAAAAAAATTCCTTCCTGACCCCTGTAAGAGGCGATCGGGTGACCCCTGGATCAACCTTCTGTTTGTTGTTGAGACGAGGGGGGCTGGGGATGAGAGGTGAGCGTGTTGCTAGTGTAGTAGGATGGCTGCCTGATCAGGCAGTGGGATGTAGCCAAGGGCTGACAAATAGGGTGGCTCTGTAATGCCTGGGGACTGAGAAGGAGAGGACTAGAACGAGTGGCTGTCCTTCTGGGGTGAGGGGGGTTTCCTGGAGGCTGGGTGAGGATTGTAGGGCGTGAGGAGCGGCGCGCCGTTAGGTCGCAGGTGAAGCCGCGGTCTTTTCTAAATCGCGGCCCCGCGATTCAGTGCAGTCTGGCGTTGGTCTCTCAAAAAAAAGCCCTAGGATGGCGAAATTGCCGCAGGGAGGTGGCAGGAGGGTGCCCCTAATGGCGATGGAGGTGTGGGAGCGCAGGGGACTGAGGAAAGGAGCCGGAAAGGAGCAGGGGAGATCCGTATTGCTGGGGATGTGTGCTGCGGCTTATCCTGAAAAGGACAGCCGTCAGTAGCTTTCGGTGGAAAGGCTCGAGTCTTACCTGTTAGCCTCTAACCAGAAGAGGCAGGAGAGCCAGGGAGCTGATCCAGTATGGTTCAGAGAAGGCTGGAGGAGAGGTCAGGTAGGGCATAGGTTTACCCAGGAGCTGGGCTAGCGGGCTGGGAGAGACACTGCCTGTCTGCCTCCTACGCCTGCCTGGAGCTATGACACACACGCTCCTACTCCTAGGAGACGTGCATCGCTGTGGAGCTCCTGTTGCTAATCCATCTGCTTCACTATCTTCCTAGCTGGTTCTCAGTCAGTTTCTCTCTTCTTGCTTTGAGTGACAGGTTATTTACATATCTAGCTTGGACATGTTTATCATATATTATGTTATTTTTATCATAATATGAAGCGATCCAAAGTTCATTGTATATTATCAGGATGTGATATGTGGGGGAGGGGTGGATTTCTCACTTTTTATACCTCATATTATGATAAACATAACATATGATAATAATGTCCAAGCTAGATATGTAAATAACCTGTCACTCAAAGCAAGAAGAGAGAAACTGACTTTTTATTTAGACAGGTTTTTATCTGGAAGTCTGTTAATTTTCACTGAACAATAAAAAAGGATAGATCAGAGCTGGATTAACTCTGTGTGGCAAGACTGGGCACAGATGATAGGAAATCTTATACTCTACATTGTGACATAAAAAATAAAAAAAATTGAGTTTACATCCACTTTAAGGTCATACAAACTACCAGATGTATTCGTTTTTATTGTGGGGTGTATTCGTTTTTACATCAACTAATTTTAGTAAAACTGAAGATTTTGTCATCTAAGGTTTATTATTAACCTTACTTTCATGTAATGAGCTAAGCAAATGTTCTATAAGACCCCTTTCACACTGGCCGATTCGGGACGAATGCCCTGGGCGGTACTAAATACTGGAGGAAGGGGGACGCAGGGGCAGTGCTCACCGTATGCTTCTAAAATCTGGCTTAACACCAGCCGCTAATAGCTGCACGCACACACAACCGTGTGTCAAGTGCGCTCCTGCACCCGGCACAAGCCTAGAACAGACCAGCCCTTCACGTCTTCACTCCTCCTGACAGGTGCTTCATATTCCCCGCCCAGCGTCACACACTGAGAGGCCGGCTGGAGGTGGGTTGGGAGGACTCAGAGGAAGAGGAGCATAGAGAGCTGTGACCTAGAGGAGCAAATGAGAGGAGGAAGTGGACTTGGGACAATGTGCACTGTGAGTGACCACCTACTGTTAATGGCACAGAGCTCTGTCCATTCCTTCAGGCTGGGTTCACACTATACTACATGACAGTAGTACGACTTTCATCCTACTTTGTGCTGCGACATCAGTCCTACATCCATCCGACTTTCATGAACAGGATACTACTTTGATCCGACTTTGTGATAGTCTGACTTGTTCTTTGACCAATCAAAACAATCTCAGAGTGAGATAAATTCATTTTACTGCTGCTGTAATCACAATGTCAGATGGTAAGGACAAGGGTCCTACTTTGATCCGACTTCAATGATATTCATTGGGCTGAAGTAGGATCAAAGTCGGACCAAAAATAGTACAGGGAGCATTTTCAAAGTCGGACCGACATGTCAAACTAGTTAAGACAGGTCTCATAGGGAAACATTGATTTTCACACTTCATGCGACATGAGCTCCCAATGTCGGAGAGTTTGTCAGACTAGTGTGAACCCGGCCAAAAGCAGATCCATGTCGGGAGGAGAAATTCAGCCGATTAGCCAGTCGAGTGAAAGGAGAGGATCTTTCCACCTTTGTGAGCAGATGTGCAGACAGTGTCCCCATGTCAGGAGAAGCGTTATTGCAGACACTGTGATGCCGCGTACACACGATTGTTTTTTGGCATGAAAAAAAAACCTGTAGTTTTTCAGTATGTAGAAAAAACAAAGTTTTTCCAACTTCATCATTAAAAACAATGTTGCCCACACACCATCATTTAAAAAAAATGATGCGCAAAGCGCGGTGACGTACAACGGCACTCTAAAGGGGAAGTTCTATTCGCCTTTGGGCTGCTTTAGCTGATTCTTTGTTAGTAAAAGAATGTTATATCTTGCGTCCTATGAAATAAAGATGCTGCCTTTGGTAGATAGTCACCCTCAGGACAGACCCTTTCTATCTGGCTGTATCTATAGGAAGGGTTGCTTCAAGGACAGCCTTTCTAGATTCCCAAGCCTCCCGGCTGTAGTAATTGCTAACAAAAAATCAGAGTTAGTCTTACCGGAAACTCTGTTTCCAGGAGTCTTCCAGGACAGCCCTTGAGAGATGGAGCTCCTCCCTGGACAGGAAACACATCACCTCCAGCTCTTAAAAGGCGGTTCCCTCAGGCATCTGGTCAGTTTTACTCCAAGAACCGAAGGACAGAGCTGAAAAACAGTTAATGACATACATACATATTATCCATGCATATATACATACCCACATAAATACCTACCTTAAGCATAGGGTGGGGAACGTGCTGTCCTGGAAAACTCCTGGAAACAGAGTTCCGGTAAGACCTAACTCTGATTTTCCCAAGGCGTCTTCCAGGACAGTCCTTGAGAGGATGAGCAAGCACTCACCAGATTAGGGTGGGACTACCGCCTGCAGGACTTTCCTCCCAAAGGCCTGATCTTGGCTACTTAGGACGTCCAGTCGGTAATGTCTAAAACGTGGACATGCTTGACCACGTAGCGGCCTTACATATTTGTTCCGGGGTAGCGCCGGCTCTCTCTGCCCAGGACGTGGCTAACGCCCTTGTAGAGTGAGCTTTCAAACCTTGCGGAGGATCCAAGTGTAGGGCTTTATACCCTTCAAGATGGCCAATTTAATCCATCTGCTAGAAGTCCCTTTTGAAGCTTGTTTTCCTTTTCGATTACCAGAAAAAAGAACAAACAATGCATCTGATTTTCTAAAGTCTTTAGTTGCTTCCAAATAGTCTTTAAAGTAACCAGCTTTAAGGATGCCTCTGATATCGGCTCAAAAGGCTCTTTAATGATTGCTTTCAACACCAGAGATAGGTCCCACGTCGGTATCTTACGGCATGGGGCCGGGCGTTGTTTGGCAATTGCTTTGCAAAATCGACTAATAAGCGGGTCTTCTTGTAGGGAGCGCTGAACATTAAACTGAAAGGGCAGCAATTTGAACCTTAATCGTGCTTAAGGCCAGTTTCTTGTCGATGCCTTCTTGTAAGAACTCCAAAATCGTTGGGGAATATGGTTCCCTCTTTCCATTCTCTTTTAGCCAGAGATTGAATTTTTTCCAGTGTTTCAGATAAATCGCTCTGGTAACTGGTTTGCGACTCTGTAACAGAGTTCTGATCACTCTATCTGATAGACCCTTAGACTTCAGGATGTCTATCTCAGAAACCAGGCCGCTAGATTCAGAAAAGCCGGATTGGGGTGCCGAACCGGACCTTGAGTCAACAGATCTTGACTGCACGGCAACATCCATGGTGGACGATCCGCTAAACCTAGTAGAAGCGAAAACCACGCCCTTTTTGGCCAAAAGGGGCTATCAGGATAAGGGAAGTCTTTTCCATCCTGTACTTGGCCAGGACCTTCGTAAGAGGCAGAGTGGGAAAGCATATGTCAGGGAGAATGACCATGCGCTTGAAGGGCATCGACTGCCACCGGCCGATCCCTGGGGTTCAGTGAGAAAAACTCTGGAAGCTTGGTATTTCCTCCTGTTGGCGAACAAGTCGACCTCCGGAAGACCCCATTTGGACACTATCTTGGCAAAGACTGTCGGATCCAGAGACCATTCTTCTTGAGAGACTGATTGTCTGCTCAAAAATCGGCTAGACTGTTTTGCGTACCCTTGAGATGGACAGCTGAAAGTGACTCGAGATTCTCTTCTGCCCAAACAAGACTTCTTTTGTTATGCCCATCAGAGCGGGATTCCTGGTCCCTCCTTGTTTGTTCAAATACGCTACAGTAGTTGTATTGTCCGACCTGATCTGTAGATGTTGATGCTTGAGCCGCCCCTGGAATGCTGCGATCCCTTTGGCTACGGCTTTTAACTCCCGATAATTTTGAGGAGCGTTTCTTTTCTAGATGATTCCAGGTGCCTTGTGCCATCTGACCTTCTAGGTGGGCTCCCCAACCTTGGTTGCTGGCGTCCGTGGTCAAGATGCGTGTCACAGGTGGGTTCCACAGTAGACCTTTGTTCAGGTGGTTTTTGGTCTCTCCACCACCAGAGAGCCTGCTTGTTTTTTCTGGCAGGTATATCTTCTCCTCTAAGTCTTTTCCTGTGAGATTTTGAAGGAGAAAAAGACTGGAGTGGCCTTTGGTGAACCTGGCCCATCTGACTGCTGGGATGGAGGCTGTCATGAGGCCTAAGACTGACATTATCTCCCCTTACTGTGACCGGGAGATTTGTCTGCAAACCGAGCTACTCGTTGATTTAGGTGATCGATTTTTTCTTGTGGGAGAAAGGTCCTTTGTTCTGTAGAATCTACTATGTAGCCCAGGAACAGGATTTCCTGTGTGGGAATGAGGATTGACTTTTCCCTGTTGACTATCCAGCCTAACTGAGTCAACCACTGCTGAACGACCACTAGGTCCTCGAGTAGCTTTTGTTTTGTGGGTGCCAGGAACAACAGGTCGTCCAAGTAGGGGACAACTGTTATTCCTTGGAGTCTTAGAGGGGCCAACGTTTCCGCAAGGATTTTGGTAAAGATCCTCGGAGACGAGGAGAGACCAAAGGGAGGGCTTGGCTCTGATAGTGGAAAATCTTTTCCCCTATCCCGACAGCTATGCGAAGGAACCTTGGGAGCTTAGTCTGATAGGAATGTGGAGGTAGGCATCCTTCAGATCTATCTTTGCCATGAAGCAGTTCTCTCTGAAGTAAATTCTTGACAGAATAAATGGATTCCATCCGGATTTTTTGTATCGAATGACTGTATTCAGTGGTTTCAGGTTGAAAATCAGGCGATACTTACTTCCCTGATGGTTTTCGTACCAGAAAGACGTGCGAGTAAAAACCCTGGCCTTCTTCTTGTTGGGGACTGGTATTAGGACTTTTTGATCTACAAATTCTCCTATGAGAAGTTGTAGTGCCTGTGCCTTTACCGGGTCCTTTGCCAGCTGTGTAACCAAGAATCTTGTTGGTGGCAACTGACTGAACTCCAGGGCATAAACCCTTTCCTATGACTCCCCTGACAAAGTGTTGGAGGTCAACTTCATCCATTGTGGAAGGAAATCCCCCAGTCTTCCTCCCACTTGGATCCTGTCCTCATTGAGATTTGGGGTTTTTATCAGGAGGGTTAAAAGAGCACTTTTGCTTTTTGCTTTCCTCCTTGCGCGCCCCCAGGGTCTATTTGGCTTGCCTTTCTCTTGAGTCTTCTTTTGCCCTTAAAGGAACGAAAAAACTTCCTATTAAAAGGCTTTTTCCTTTCAGGAAAAGTCCTCTTTTTATCCGCCGTGCGTTCAAATGCTTCATCTAGCGAGTGCCAAATAAAAGGTTACCTGAGAAAGGAACGCTACAAAGACGTAATTTAGATGTGGTGTCTCCTGGCCAAGTTTTTGAGCCAAAGAGTTCTCCTCGCTGCGACTGATAGTGAAGCTGACCCTGGCTGACAGTTTTACCGATTCTGCCGACGCATCTGCGATAAAACCAACTGCCTTAAACAGCATTGGAAGAGATTTCAATAAATCCTCTCTAGGAGTACCCGCTGTCAGGTGTTCCTGTAGCCGTTTGAGCCAAAACTCTAAATTACGGGCTACACATGTAGTTGCCAGGGCTGGCTTAAGATTAGCCATGGCTGCGTCCCAGGATCTTTTGAGGATAACATCTCCCCTCTTGTCCATGGGGTCTGCTAAATGTCCCATGTCCTCAAACACTAAGTCTGAGTGTTTTGAGACTTTTGACAGGGGGGCATCCAGTTTTGGGGACTGGTTCCAGACTGCCTTAGGGTCTTCCTCAAAGGGAATTCTTCTTTTCAAACCGCTAGAAAAGAAAGGCCTTTTGTCAGGTTCCTCCCATTCCCTAAGCACCAGGTCTGACATCAGCTTGTGCACCGGAAAAACTTTTTGTTTTTTCTTGCTTAACCCCTGATACATTTTATCATGACGTGAGAGAGAAGTTTTTTCTTCCTTCATCTCTAACGTTTCATGAATAGCCCCAATTAATTCATCTACCTCTTCCTGGGAGAGGCTTGAATCTAGTGGGTGTGCGGGAGTCATTCTGATCATCTTCCTGCCCAGAATCTGAATGGGAGGATCTGAATCAGGAATTCTAAGGGAAATCTCCTCATTCTCCACAGGATCACCTGCTCCTGATGCCACCGGAGTGGGAGGAGGTGGGCACCTCTTGCTGTGTGGTGGCTGGCGTTGGGATTTGCGAATCAGCAATAAGTTTCCTAAAGGACTGAAAAGTTGCTTTCATCTCCTCTTTAAAAGAACCCAAAAATTTGTTAAGTGGGGAATCCTCTTCACTGCTTATCACAGTAGAAATACAGGGTCCACATAGGCTCTTGGTATAACTGATGCTAATCTTGCATTACAAGTGGCACACTTCTTTTTGCTAGAAGGGACTTTAACACTGTGGTCTTTTGGATCTTTCTGGTAGGAAACAAAAGAAATATATCCTCCTTTAAGAAAAGGTATCTCCAGCCTGCCATCCTAAGGTGCCCACTGCCATGACTAGAACATAGGCAAACATTCCTATCTAGCTCCCCTTCTAAAACAGGTGAAATACACAGGAAAAAAGAGCTGGCACAGCCAGCCTACCTGTGAAGAGCCGGCGCTAGACTCCCCTGGCGCTGTACAGCGTCCATCTTGTGTCTGTATACAGGCAGCGTTCAGCCCACCTTGCTGCCCTTTTAAACGCCGGCTCGGCCTTCCAAACTTCCCGCGCCAGAAACCGGAACCACAGCTTCCGCGCTCAGCGCATGTGACGACGCGCATCCTGGCCTGGAAGTTACGCCCAGCGACTTCCGGGTCACGGCGTCCACCGCAAGGAAAGAATTCCTTCGCCGCTAACGGCCGCCGCCTGATGCGCGCCATCACCGCCAACTCCCTCGCCGGCACCGGGGAAGGAGGAAACGGGGAACTCCAGACCCAGTCGGAGGGAACCCGCGGCCAAAGGAGGAGAGATCGATCGGGTCAGTACAGCCCAGCTGTCTTCCCTCAGCCCCTGGAGATGGACTCCCTCCCGGATCCATCCCCCAGCAAAAGACGGTTCCCAGGTGACATGTCTCCTCCGACTGAGGAAACACATAAAACTGACCAGATGCCTGAGGGACCGCCTTTTAAAGAGCTGGAGGTGATGTGTTTCCTGTCCAGGGAGGAGCTCCATCTCTCAAGGGCTGTCCTGGAAGACGCCTTGGGAAATTATAGTTTTAAGGTTAGAAACTTAAAAATGGAACCTCCTCTATAGGTTCAAATGGGTGTTTAGATAAATGTCTCAGATACCCTTGTCAGGTCCCATGGTGGGAAACTGCCTTTGGAGACCGGGGAAACCCTTTCCCTGGCCACCAGGAATGGTTTAATGAGGTCTTCCCTTGTAACAAGGTAGACTGAGAGTGCTGTGATTTGTCCACGAAGGGTGCTGACTGCAAGGCCCTTTTCTACTCCGTCCTGGAGAAACTCCCAAGATAACAGGGACAGTGGTGGAGATCATCTGTTTTTCTATACCCCAGGAATAGAAAGTCTTCCAAATTTTCAAATAGATTTTCTTAGGTACTCTAATGAGCAGAAAACCAGTGACTATCACTCTCTCTGAGCAGCCCTTATGCTTTAAGATCTGGTACTCACTAGCCAGGCCACGGGTGGAAAAATGTCGGCCCCTTCCTGAGCAGCTCTGGCCTGTTTGGGAGCTTCCACAGCTCTGTCACCGCCATAGATCTGAAAGCAGGATTCCACCGGCAATTTTTTTTTTTTTTTTTTTAAATCAGCAGCTAACGGTGTAGCTGCTGACTTTTAATAAGGACACTTACCTGTCCTAGTCGCCTGTGACGTCGGTCCCCCGACAGCGATCACTCGGTCATGGCGCCTCCATCCTTACTATGGGAAACAGGTAGTGAAGCCTTGCGTCTTCACTGCCTGTTTCCTACAGCGCTTAGTGAATAGGCAGCTGCCTCCTGGGATACACAGTTCCCAGAAGGCAGCGCAGCTCATTCACAAGAAGACACGGCGACGCAGGATGAGCATGAAGATCCTCCGCGGTGGAAGAGGCAGAAGAGCTACTTCCACATAGCAACAGCCCTTTCAGGCGAGTATAAAAACTTTTTTTTTTTTTAGGATTTTTAGTGAGGGGAAAGAAATAAAAAAAAAACGGGTGGAACTCTACTTTAAGCTTGCGAATCAAGCTCTCCTTGGCTATCAGAAGGAGCTGGCCTAGGGACTGGTTGAGCTTCTGAAGGACCCTCAGAATCAGTGCTAGGGGGTGGGAAGGCAAATCCTTTTGACTTCCTCTTGGGAAATCGAGAAATCTGTTCACCTTTCTGTTCTGTCATTTGGCGAACAAATCCATTTCCAGGTTTCCGAAGTGCTGCACCAGGGTTTGAAATACCTTGGGGTTCAGCTCCCTTTTCCCCTGCCTTATCAGCTGAGAAAGTCCGCCTCGGTGTTGCTTGTCCCTTTTATTTGGACAGCTGCCGAGAGAGGGCCTTCCTTTCAGCCTAGTCCAAGATCTCCGTGGATAATTCCAGGAAGGGTCTGGACCTGGTGCTTCCCTGGTAATTTAGGCAAGCTACAACAGTGGCATTGTCAGAGCTGACCTGAATCTCCCCATTTAGGATGCTCTCTTGAAAGGTTTTCAGGGCTTATCCCACTGCTTTGAGCTCCCTGTAGTTGGATGACATCCAACCAAATGAGCTGTTTGATTGACCTTGGGCTCTCTCTTTTCCTAGGTGGGCCCCCACCCCCAGGTGCTGGCATCAGTGGTCACCATTACCAGATCTCACCAAGCCCACGGTCTGCCCCCTTTTAGGTTGTTGGTTACTATACACCACTCTATGAAGGATGGGACCTGAGGGGTGAGTACTATCTCCTGATCTCTTTTGATCCAAGAGAGACAGGAACATCAAGCTCCCAGAGGCGATTTAGTTTGCATGTGCTGCGCTATATAAGTTTCTCACTCACTCATCTGGCAAATGTAGGCGCAGTCCGGTATCTTTTCTAACTGTGGGGAAAAAGTGAGACAACCGTCCCCTCCCCTCCCTGATCTTGGAGTCACTTAAGTTTCTTTGGCGCCAACCCTGGGGGAGGAAAAGAGCAAGTTGCTCTTTTGCCTTCCCCTACCATTTGTTTTTTTGTGATTTGTGGAGGGGGGAGGATTGGCAAGTGCCTTTAGGCCTAGCATACCTGGGGACTGTGTGGGGGTCACTTCAAGGTCTCCTGTCATCTCCTTGTGGCCTGTGGGGGGGGGGGGGCATCCTGATGAATAGTCCTGATGTGGTGGCATAAGCATGAGACGTTAACCATCATCTCAAAAGGATGGAGCGGAGGCTCTTAGCCGACTCCATCTGTGCTCGTGGTGGTGATAGGATCAGATCCATCTGCTTTACATTTATCTGGTCTGAAATTAATGCTCACCATTTTGGTAGGGGAGATACTGCACTAGCTCAAAGATGGGTAAGAGAGATTGGTGGGGAGGTGGACACTCAGATTCTAATAGGGAGGGGGGATGGGTAGGATGAATCTGTGCTGGAAGCTCCTATAGTAGGATGTCTGGCTACGGTGTTTTTGTCACGGTGCAGATTTGACGGTGTCAAGATGGTTGAAGGAGATATGAAAAGGAAGTTTTTTCATTAAGGTTGAAGCTTTTTATTTCCCCCTGACAATTTTATAATACATGTTGCAGGAAGAGGATGCTTGGGTGGGATTTTGGAAAACCATACCCCTTACTGTATTTGTTTTGTGAGGTGTGTTGTTTTGAGAGGTATGTTGATTTGGGGCTGGGCCAGGGAGACTGGGGGTCCTGGGTTCTTCTGTGTACAAACAAACATTGTAGTAGCTATACATGCATGTATTACTCCTAATTTAGTGAACTTAGTAAGGATTGTACTGGAGGGGGTGGGGGAGGGTTGAATTAGGGATTAAGATGCCTGGTCTGGGCACGACAGGGTGGAAGAGGACCCCTTAAAAGCCAGAGTCTCTCACCCCTCCGGGGGAGGGGAAGAGAGAAGGGGGCAAAAAAAAAAAAAAATGCAACCAGTAGGTACTATTAAACTCTTTATTAATGCAACACAATCGAAACTGTGTTTCACTTTAATTGGAAATACAGAATTCCACATTACCCATACTGTGTGGATAAATTGAGTCTTTACACACAACTGAGCTGGCTGCTTTCTGAATTACAGGTTTACAAATAAAACCCCGAAATTTAAAAAAAATAACTAGGACCTGTACTAAATAAATATTCACAACAACATGTTGAAGTAGTAGAAAAATAAAAAGTGCACAGTGTTTCCTCTAACTGCATGAGCCTCCTGAACTTATACCCAACAAGTGCATGTCCCTTTAAATAAATCTGGATTGTTTTGGGAATAGAAAACAAACAAAACATTTGTCGTGATTTCAGCTTACCTGTGTGAACCTAGCACAAGCTTACCTTGTAACATACAACATTTTTGCACATAACCTTCTCCAATCAGTCAAGTGATTTTCTTTCCTGCAACACGTTGCTACCATCAATTACCCTTTATTTTCTTCTCAGTTTAAATATTTGACATTTTCTATTGTGAATAGAATTGCAAATCTCCTAAAACCAATCATTGCATTCGTTTATGTAGGATGTTACACATTGTCCCAGATTTTTTTGGAGTTGGGGTTAAAGGTAGACCTAAACCTCAACAGCACAGCATTCAGAATTATGACTTTTTTCTGTGCTACCAATTTCCTGTAGGCTCCTTCAGTCACTTCCTGTCCCCATACACTTGCTTCAGCAATGGGACAGGTTTTCTGAAAGCAACAATGGTGGACTATGCCTGTATTATTCATGACAGAATAGCAACTTGTAAGCACTGGCAGATATGTGATGCAAGTACAATTTGGAATAAGTTGATGCCCATACAAAAGTACTTGAACAAGAATCATGGCAGGATCACCAGGTATTAATGTAGGGAAAACGGCTTTCAAAAGACTAAACAGCTTTTGGAAAAGCAAATATGAAATTTTAAGTTTAGATCATCATTACAATTCTGGGCTAGCTTCACACTACATGGCACGCTTGGGTCATCTACAATGGTATCCAGCATGCAAATACAGAAAATCATCATTGCTGTACATTCAAAATGAATAGGTTGCCTAATGCAAAACATAACAGGGGACATGTAAAAGGGACCTTTACTCAGCAATTCAGGAGACATTGCAGAGTAAAAAAGCCCTCTGGATGTCTAAAGGCTTAGGATTTAGGCAAGACATATTGCTAGTGCCCATTAAAATCAACAATCTGCAATACAGGCTCAGGCCTGATAAACAACCACTTAATGCAGTTAAACCTGAGAAGTAGAAAAACGCGTTGTGTAAACCAACACGTGGGGTCTACTTAAAATGTGAACATGCAATTATTTCACATATTTATTTAGACAAACAAAATTATTAAAGCAGCACTCCAGCCTGCTATGCATTGTTTTTGCAAACAAGCACCCCCATGAATCCTACTGTATAATTTGGATATTGTGATAAGTGCCTTCATGCACTGTAGTTATAAATCTTAAATTACTTGCATGACCCAGCAGGCAGCAACCATTGCTGAAGTGGGCATCTGTAGCCCATTTCCAGGATACCCAGCATGTACCACACCTGTGCATTAAAGACACCGGGCCATATACTTTGTTGATTATAGGTTGCAATGGCACCATCAGCAGAAGTTGCCAGACAGTTTTTATGCCAACCTGGGAAGTCTAACAACCAAAATTTTGATTGACAAAGACTCCTGGGATAGATGACATGGATAACTTAAAAGTCCTTAAAAATTACCTAGACGAACGGGAAGCACCACCTACATACATTTCCAAATGTAGAACATGCGAACACAAAAATGGCAAAAAAATAGGCAGAACTCCAAGTTTCTAATATTTTTTCTTTAAAAATTACCATGTAAAATCAGCAATATCCTTTAAGAGCTGTGGACAGCTAAGACACAAATACTGCATAGATAAAAGTCAGAAACACAGCCAGGTAGAGACAATCTCCATTCACAATATCATGGACTGAAAGCAGCAAAAACGACACTTGGAAGTATCAAATTCAAAATAAACTAAGTTAATTTACATATTTAAAAATAAAAAACCCTTTATACATAGTGCAATACAAGTTTTGTAACCCAAAAAATAAAAACCTTAAGTTTTTTCACACTTTTCTTATTTACAAGGTGTAGTTCCAGCTGGTGGATAGCCACAATAGTCCAATTTGCTCAAGCAAATGTCAAATGTGCAAAAATGGCAAAAACTGCAGCTGTGATCACAGTCAGCGCTGGGTGAGTTTTCAGGAAGCTCCAGGCGGTTAGTCATTTGGATTGGTCTCTGGAAAAATAAGTCAATATGTGCTGGATTTTCAGGAGACGATCCTGTAGTGAGCTCATGGACAGAACCGAGAGCTGATACCGGGGATCCACAGGCAATACAGCTAGAAGCCACCAGCACCAGGCTGGTCCATTTGGGGCTACCTGAAAATGTAATATAGGGGAAAAGAATTACAAGCTTTCCTCGTGACACATGCATTTGTACCATAATTTAAAGCACAACTCTGGGCACAGAAACCCATTTCTCAATTCAATAGAAACAACTTTTTAGAAGTAGTAGGGATAGCACTGTGCTGTTCTAAGCTTATGCAGAGAGCAGGGTCACTGGGAAGGACCCAACAGCCTCTGCCTGCAGAAACTACAAGAGGCAACGATAAAGTAGTCACCCTGCAAAGAGGTAATGCAGCAGTAAATGTTCTTCTTTGGAATTAACCTGGACTCTGAACTATCCTCTCAGCTCCACATCCAATTCATGCCACCTCAACACCTCCAAAAATACACCCCTGCCTAACCAACATATCACAAAGCTCCTAGTTTATTCCCTGGTTATCCCTCGCCTCAACTACTGCAACTCCTTTCTCATTGAATTTAATTAGTTGGGTGAGGGTAAGCCAAAAGTACTAACAAGAACTTACAAAGCCACAACTCGGCCCCCAGCTACATCATTAACCTAGTCTCAAAATACCAAATTGTTCTTTGTTCCCATCAAGACCTCCTGCTCACATGCTTGCCTAAAGGGCTTCTCCCATCCTTTGGAGTTCCCTATCCCAACCATCTCCAACGCTATTCACTTTTAGGTGATCCCAGAAAACTTCTCTCTTCAGAGACGCCTATCCTGCCTCCACCCAACAACTGTACTTTTATTTTATGCATCAGCACAGCCCCCATAGTTCTCATTTTTTGCATCACTTGACCCTCCCTCCTAGATTGCAAGCTCTAATGAGCAGGATCCTTCCAATTTCTCCTGCATTGAATCTGTACTGTTTGCCCTAATGTTTTAAAGTGCTTTCCAAACTGTTGGCCTTTATATAAATCCTGAATAAATAAGACAAAGCCAACTATCTCTCCATGGCAGAGACAGGAGGCTAGAGGTCATTTACAGACACAAGATCCAGAGATTAATATCTTTGGAGAGAGAATAGTACTAGATTTACTGAAATACAACCAGGTAGAGAAAAAAACAAAAAACAAACACACACACACACAGTCAATGCCTTGGAATGGGTTGCACGATTGCCACAGATGGGGAGTATTTTGGGAAACTGAAGTCATGATACTGCATGGCTAACACCAAGAAATATCTTATTTGTACTCCCAAGGTTCTCTAGTAGAGCAAGCTTTTTATCTATTGCACCGACTTCCCTTGTATAAAGCAGCCTGTAGTCATTAAAAAAACATCACCTTCACTACAGATTGGCTTTACAACATCTTTTTAATGCAACTCGGTCTACCTGGTTTAAATGAAAGGGCCATCAGCTCTCGAAAAGGCAGCCAAGACTATAGTGTGGGACATTTAAGTCAAAGACAAACCTGTATGTTGTCCTCCCTCTCTGGCATGGAGCCAAAATGATGTAGGATCTGGCTGCGGAACCTGTATCTTAGATTCTGGAACCAGTGGCAGGCCTGAGTGTAGACTGCATTATGGAGCTCCTGGAGCAGCTGGACTTCCTCCATACCAACCTGAATTATACACAAATACAACACATTAATACAATACAGTAGACAGCATTATACAATACATAAGATTCCCAAAGTAATGAATTACTGTCAAGCCCATTACTATTATAGTTCCCTCTACCATGGCCAATTATAGAAATGCCTTACACAAACGGCTTTCTGTGAATTGCAGCAATGCCAAGTGAGCAACAGTGCAGCCATTTGGCTGCCAGCTTCCACAGCAGTGCCTTGGTTATGAAATATGTACACTTTCATTGGGCAAAGCTGGAACACCAAAAGAAAGCCATTCATACCTGGAGTTCAGCTTTAATGAGGGAGTTGAACACTGGCATTGTCTGCTGCACAGCAATCAAAAGCCTCCAAAGCATAGTCTTTGCAAAAGCAGGGCTTTTTTTTACATTGAAGACTAACAACTGTCCGAAATAATAGCCTCAGAGCTGGTCAGTGGCCTTGTTGAAGATCAGTTTGTCTGGGATGTCCAGACTTTAAAACTGACTAACCGTTATTACCGATTATGATAAAAACAGCCGTTAAAAAAAAAAAAAAAAAGTACCTGAATGTCGATTAAATATTCAATGTCTGCAGTGCAATAACCATCTCGCATTCCTCTTTTTAAAACACGAAATCTCTTTCCACCAATAGTGTCAACTACAGAGCGTCCGTCAGGCAAGAAATGGACGTTACGGATCTGCAGCATGCAACCATAGTCTGCAAAACTAAATGGTGAAAGACAAAAAGTTAGTTCAGAGAATAATTATTTTTGATGATGAGCTAGTGATTCAATCTAGCTCTTGAACAATAAAAAAAATCTTTAAATAACACACCACACAAACACACCTTTAAACAAACTGCAAAAAAAAAAAGTAATTGAATTACAGCCACAAACTATCAAGGGCCATAAACCCAAAAAGAACATGAGGGGGGGGGGGGGGGGGGGGGGGGGGGGGGGGGAGATGTATATATTAAACTACCTTTAACTACAAAACTATACAATTACAATTAGTTGTACAACAGCGTAGGGATGGAGTTACATGTCAGAGAAAGAATAAAAAATAAAAAAACATTTTAAGTGTAGCACTCAACTTGAGACTAAAGGTGTTGGGTACGGGGGGGGGGGGGAGAGAAAGAGAAAGAGAAAGAGAGAGAGAGAGAGAGAGAGAGAGACACAGACCAATAGTTTGGACACACCTTCTCATTCCAAGCGTTTTCTTTATTTTCATGACTATAAAAATTGTCACACTGAATGCATCAAAACTATGAATTAACACATGTCGAATTATATACATAACAAAAAAGTGTGAAACAACTGAAAATATAGGTCATATTCTAGGTTCTTCAAAGTAGCCACCTTTTGCAGCAGACACATCTCTAGAACAACTGTTAAGAGGAGACTGTGTGAATCAGGCCTTCATGGTAGAATATCTGCTAGGAAACCACTGCTAAAATAAGGAAACAAGCAGAAGAGACTTGTTTGGGGTGGAAATCTGTGCTTTGGTCTTATGGGTCCAAATTTAAGATCTTTGGTTCCAACCACTGTGTCTTTGTGCGACGCAGAAAAGGTGAACGGATGGACTCTACATGCCTGGTTCCCACCGTGAAGAAAGGAGGAGGAGGTGTGGGGGTGCTTTGCTGGTGACACTGTTGGGGATTTATTCAAAATTGAAGGCATACTGAACCAGCATGCTATTCCATCCGGTTTGCGTTTAGTTGAACCATCATTTATTTTTCAACAGTACAATGACCCCAAACACATCTCCAGGCTGTGCAAGGGCTATTTGACCAAGGAGAGTGATGGGGTGCTGCGCCAGATGACCTGGCCTCCACAGTCACCGGAACTGAACCCAATCGAGATGGTTTGGGTGAGCTGGACCGCAGAGTGAAGGCAAAAGGGCCAACAAGTGCTAAGCAATCTCTGGGAACTCCTTCAAGACTGTTGGAAGACCATTTCAGGTGATTACCTCTTGAAGCTCATCAAGAGAATGCCAAGAGTGTGCAAAGCAGTAATCAAAGCAAAAGGTGGCTACTTTGAAGAACCTAGAATATGACATTTTCAGTGGTTACACATTTTTTTGTTATGTATATAATTCCACATGTGTTAATTCATAGTTTTGATGCCTTAAGTGTGAATCTACAATTTTCATAGTCATGAAAATAAAGAAAACTCTTGGAATGAGAAGGTGTGTCCAAAATTTTGGTCTGTAGCATGTGTGTATATATATATATATATATATATATATACACACACACACATATACACACATACACACACACACTTTAAATCACTGGCAACAAAAGTGAGTAGACATTAATGGCCGGGTGTTGAGTTATTTTGAGGGGACAGCAAATTTACACTCACTAAATTACATTGTAGCAAAGTGTCATTACTTTAGTCCTGTCACAATGTCAGGGGTGTACTCACTTTTGTGAGATACTGTATTTCTCAGAGCTCCAACAGGGGGGGGGGGGGAAGACATGGGTTTTGAGCATACAGCCTCCCTATGGTGCCCTCTATAAAGCTAATCTGTCACTTTTCCACTCAGGTTATGATCAGACACTGGATTAAAGCTCCAATAATGTTTGTAGAATATAAATCACAAAGCGTTCAATGTATTGTCTGCCTTTATACAAGTTTAACCACTTGTCCTCTGCCCACCGTCAAATGACAGCAGGCAGAGGACTCCATTATCCTGACATCACGTCATATGACGTGATGTCCCTTTAAAGCCGCGGGCGCGCGTCGCCGGTGGCGCACCCGCCGCTCTGCGGGGATCCCGTGCGAGTGCCCGGCGGCAACGATCGCCGCCGGGCACACGCGATTGCTCAGTAACTGAGCGGGGACGTGCAGCTCTGTATGTAAACACAGAGCTGCACGTCCCTGTCAGGGAGAGAGGAGAGCAGTTGTGTCCCTTGTACACAATCGGTCACCTCCCCCAGTCACCCCCCCCCCTCCCCCCACAGTTAGAACACTCATAGGACACACATTTAACCCCTTCCCCCGCCCCTAGTGGTTAACCCCTTCACTGCCAGTCACATTTATACAGTAAATCAATGCATATTTATAGCATTGTTCACTGTATAAATGTAAATGGTCCCAAAAATGTCAGAAAAGTGTCTGAAATGTCCACCATAACGTCGCAGTCCCAAAAAAAAAAAAAAAAAAAAATCGCAGATCGCCACCATTAATAATAAAAAAAAAAAAAAACCATAAACTAGCCCCTATTTTGTAAACACTATAAATTTTGCGCAAACCAATCGATAAACGCTTATTGCATTTTTTTTTTACCAAAAATATGTAGAAGAATACATATCAGTCTAAACTGAGAAAAAAAAATTATATATATTTTTTGGGTTATTTATTATAGCAAAAAGGAAAAAATATTGAATTTTT